>VYXH01003064.1:20025-38528 GCA_013397275.1 Burhinus bistriatus
GTGAGAGCCAGCGAGTTGTGAGGAGAAGCTGAAAAGAGGTTGGGTCTCTCTGGTTTGGAGAGAAGGGGAGGGGGATATGATGGAGTTTTACAAAACCCTGAAGGCAGCGGCTGATGACAGGGTTACAGCTCAGCTGCAAAACTGGTGTCTGGTTCTAGCCTGAAATCACAGAATCATAGAACGGTTCAGATAGGAAGGGACCTTACAGATCATCTAGTTCCAACCCCCCTGCCATAGGCAGGGACACCTTCCACTACAACAGGTTGCTCAAAGCCTCATCCAACCTGGCCTTGAACACTTCCAGGGATGGGGCATCCACAGCTTCCCTGGGCAACCTGGGCCAGTGTTTCACAACCCTCACAGTAAAGAATTTCTTCCTAATATCTAATCTAAATCTACCATCTTTCGGTTTAAAACCATTACCTATCATGACACTCCCTGATAAAAGTGTCCCGCCCCATCTTTCCTTTAAGTACTAGAAGGCCATAATAAGATCTCCCCGGAGCCTTCTCTTCTCCAGGTTGAACAACCCCAACTCTCTCAGCCTGTCCTTATAGCAGAGGTGCTCCAGCCCTCTGATCATCTTCATGGCCCTCCTCTGGACTCACTCCAACAGGTCCATGTCCTTCTTATGTTGGGGGCTCCAGAGCTGGGCACAGTACTCCAGGTGGGGTCTCAGGAGAGCAGAGTAGAGGGGCAGAATCACCTCCCTCGACCTGCTGGCCACGCTGCTTTTGATGCAGCCCAGGATACCGTTGGCTTTCTGGAAATTTACTTCTGAAATAAGTTTTCATTATTTTTGGGACTAAATGGGCTGGGTGCGGGATTTTACTTTAGGTCTCTGTTAAGTAGCAGTTTGCAAACACTCCGTCCTGATGGAGCAAGTACAGTCTGTACCTTCTGTGCAGTGGTCAAGTCAGGAGAGGTTATTTGAAGACCGAATGGGAGATATGTCCTAAGGGAAACAGGAAGACCAGCAAACTAACCTGCAGTCAAACACAGACTTGGAACAGATCCATGGCAAGAAAATTCCTCCCCCTGACAGCCTGCCTCAAATTCTCCTCCTGCAGAGCCTGCAGAATTCCCCTTGTTGATCAGACGTGAGACCAGTCTGTACCGCTCCCAAATTTGTCTAAAAACTCTACCGTTCCTTCCAAGAAGGGTGCAAGAGTATACTTGCATTTCAAATTTAGCAGCTGGACTGTTCACAGAACTCTGAGCTGCTGAGAGACTATTTGCAGATTCCCAGCAAATCTGCAGCAGAAGATTTTTTTGCCTAAATAGTTCAGTTATGCTATTTCCGTCAAGCGTGCTTGACCGAACAACCCTGCGTTAGGTAGGACTCTGTCTATGACAGTCGGCATTTCAAATCTGGTAGAAGACCCTAGAGATAACTTCCAGTTCAGGTTTGATGCTGAGGTGCAGCTGCCCGGCAGCTGCGGTTGCGTGGCTGACGAGGGAGTGAATATTGCTGTGGGCTGACCCTCGCGGGGAAGCAGCGCTGGCCAGATAACCTGCTGCAACCTCGTCTGGACTTTGGCTTGGACCCAGTGCCTTGCTTGCTGTTTTCGTATTACTGTGTTAAAGAACAGCTTGTGGGCAGAAAAGGCAATTATTGCCTGAAATATGGATTCTGGCTCTCTTGCTTGCGTGTTTTGGCTTTGGTACTACTCTGGGCTTAAGGCTCGCTTGCTGCCTTGTGCTTGTGGGCAGGGAGCTGTGGCACGTACAGTATTAATAATTGCACAAGTTAATAATTTCACTTCGTTTTTGCAAACGGTTCTAATTTTGTAGGACTCGTCCTGCTCTAGTTAAGGAAAACTGGTAAAGCAGGACCCAACGAGACACGCTGTTCGTTTGTGCAGCAGCCCTGATCTGATTGAATAGCTGCCTGCTCAGGACTGGAGGCTTTTGGATGTCTCCTGTTGTGCCAGCCGAGGAAGACTCTGACGATGCAATAATAAAGAAGGTGACACAGCCGTGACCTTGCTCCGGACCCTTTTCCATGGGGTTGCAATACTCTATTCTGGGAAGAAGCCCTAGGGGTAAAGCAGCATGGGAATATTGCTGATAGCCCAATTGGCACTGGATGCCAGCCCAGGCTACTCTGTCCTGCGAGAAATTTACCCTTGATTGGAACTGGCACAAAATAGTCTTGGAAACGGACGGAGTCACATGAATTAAAAAAGCATCGAGGACCTCTGCTTTTGCCCCCGTAAGTACCTGGGGGTTTTGAGATCTCTCCTTGTCACATGAACAAGGCCGTATACTGGGAATAGCAGGCTGTCTTTATAATGTTACTTAAACAAATGCCAGCGATGAATCTGGTGGCATAAGGCCAAGTGACGTGGCACACGCTGTTCAGGACTTGCCTTGTAATATCCAGGTGCCTTGGAGAGAGTTACTCAGAGCAGTCCCAAAAACAAAGCCAGGGGGTGAGCTAATCGCTAAGCAGCGTGAACGGTGGGGGAGTTGGGAGGGCTCAGCTTACTGCCTGCTCCTCCTTAATGTCGCAGTATCAGACATACCAGTGCGTCTGAATAAAAATGTAGGCAGCCAAAAATGTCAGAGACGCGTGTGAGCCTCGTTAGACTAGGACAGCCTCGGTATCCCGGTCTCCGTGCCTTGTGCCGCAGAAGGGAGCGGTGGGGCAGCATCTCACTGCGTTTAGACTCTCTGCTCCAGTTGCCCACGTACCCGTTTGCAGCTGGGTGAACAAAACACAGCTTTCGGCACGAGTCCAGGGCCAGACTCCGTCTTTAGCAAGAGACCTTAACTGGTGGTCAGCCCTGCAATCCCCCAGTTTACCTGTGCTGGTGATAACTGATCGTATTAGGGCATCAGATGGCTTGGGTGGCAATTGCTGCACGAAGAGCAGTAGTGCCTGCCTTTCCAGGTTCCAGTGGGTCTCACAGTCAAAGAACGTTCTCTGCTAATACCTTCAGCATCTGACAAATCTGGTGTCTGCAAAGTAAATGACGTATCTCATCTCAGCCCGCGAGGGCGGCTGGAGGCGTGAAGAATCCCGCCCGCCTTCGCAGCGAGCAGGTACGGGTGTTACGAGGTCTCGCCGGGAAGCCAAGGCACAGCATTTAACCGATTGGAACAAAATCAGACAGGGGAAAAAAAAAAAACTGAGGAAAGACGCCAAACGGGGAACTTCACGTTGCAGGAGGCTTTGCCTTCCAAATGCGTTGGGATCTGGGAAATCTTCCTTCTAAACATTTTTAAAGTTCAGAACAATCTGGAAACATTTTAACTTGGGAGAAATGTAATGCTTTGCCCTCTCCGTTCCCTCATGCTGCTTTCCAACTTGAGTGCTTGTTTTTGCGATGTATTTGTTTTCTCCCTTGGGACAGGTGATCCAGCTTTTCCCTGCTACTCGTGCAGTTCTCGGTGCCTGAACTTCACTTCTGGAAGTAGCTTCTCTTGCCCTGTAAGAACTGTTTTTTCCAGCAGAAAGGGGGTTTGTGTCCTCACTTCGTTTTCTTCTTTTCTCATTCTTCCACTCTCATTGTTTTTCTCCTTCGGTTTGTTCTCCTGCCATCTGTGCAATTGTCCCATGCCTCCATCATAAAGTTTATGAAATCCAGACTGAAAAATATTCTGCTGCTAAAAAAGCTAGGGATTAAATTCATCCTTCTGCTCAGGTCAGTGGAGGTAACGTGTACACGCAGACATCTTCTTCCTTCAGTAAACTGCAGAGAACCTTGGAGATGTTGCTATGCTGTCTCTTCTCCAGGGAAATATGGAAATTTGTAAAAAAAGAACAAATTTCAGAAGAGAGCTGAAGGCCTTTGAGAAAGGAGGTCTGGAGTTTCATGCCATCAGTGGTGCACCAAGGGACGGTCAGCTCCACCAATCCCCATTGCTTCTCAAAATCCGGGACAAATGGTAGGTACAGAAAATAAAGAGTTTTGCAGAAATAAACCACAAGCTTATAACATATATCACTAATACATGAAATGGCTGTATTGAATGGGAGTGAATGGCCGTTAATTGAGCTGGTTTTACTTTCCCCCAAGGAAAGAAGGACCCTTTAAGAGCTACTTTCACCCTCGTCTCAGAAACTACTTACACTTTAAACTTAACCCGTTTTGCATTATTTGAAGAGGGATTCTCTTCTGGCTTACAGTCATGAATGCTACTTGTCCATTTTTTAGCGGGGAATAATCTCAAAATACCCTTGTCTTTGCTGGTATTTCAAGGTAAAGGAATTAACTGGAAGCTTTCCCATTTTCCAAGTGTAATCATTTCCAAAATAAATATGGGATGGGCTGTGGGATAATACCCTGTGAACATTTTAATGCACGCAATAGTATTCTCCAGTTTATGTAAATCTGGATTTTTTCCAAAGGTAAATTTTGCAGTCTTTCTTACAGCGGTACCGAGGATTTCATCAAGAAAACAAAATCATAATGTTCACCACGCTGATTCTGCAGGCCAAACCACAAGATGACGTGCAGAGCCATACTCATGCTACTGGCGTCGGTAGAATTGTATTTCAACTGTATTTAGCCTATGCTGCTGCTGTTCCTGGAGACAGGGATTTCTTCTTTCTAAATCAGGTCACAGAATTGGTTGTTAAAGGCTAAATTAAGCCACTGGGTTCACTAGAAAAGGAGTAAGAGGCCTTGGATGCGGACAGCATCCCAAGAGCAGCCCAGAACAGCAATTGTGACCCTGCTGCTTCTCTGCTTCTTTCCCGCTTTCCAGGAAAGTGCTTTCTGTAGTTCTGGAAAGAGTGCAAAATCACATCGTGCATCATCCGGGCACTTCAGTGTACTCCTGTGCTTGAAACCCCCTCACCCAGATAATAAAGGCTCGTTCCCCACCTTCATTTGACTCTCTGCAACCCACCTTTACACCACCCAGATGGAATAAAGGATTCTCTGGTGGAAAAGTCGTGTGCTATCAAAAGGTGTGTCTGCCCATGCTCTACAGCCACAGTGCTGTCTCTGGAACTCGCGTCCTTCCTTCGCCATCCTCCCTTCTCCAGGCGTATCAAATCCAGCAGTCAGGGAAGACCTGTCCCGCAGAGCTTCCACGTCCTTCATTTCTGCATACCAGGTGGGGGCAGCAGCCTCCAAACGTGCAGATGATGTTCACCTTTCCCTGACTACGAGCGGGAAGGATGAGAGCAGGCTGGGCTTGCACACTGCTGCACACAGGGCTCCGCGCCAGCATTAGGTGGGTCTCCACTCCAAAGGAGGTCCCAGGAGCAACCTAGAGCTCTGGACCTCTATTGTCTGTGCCACCTGATTGCTAAGTCCCTCTCTGGGTCTTTTTTGGGCCTTCTGAATGAAATCTGAGATAAATGTGCTATACAGAGGTCTGGACCTCCACAGGGTGGATACCAGCCAGTTGTTACCATTTGCCTGCACGAGCAGCAGTCGGTGGTTGGCTCTTCTTCAGCAGTGTTGATGCAAAGGATCTTTCACAAAGTAGGAGAGAAAAAGGGAGGCAGGAATAAATGATGAACTCCTCAAGTAAAAAATTTTTATTTGCCCCTCCTCTTCACCCATTTCCATCTTACTCGAGGTCATTACTGCAACATTATGCTTCAAACAGGATTTTTTTCAAAGTCATTAATAGCTTCATGGACTTAAGAAAAGACTCAGAAGGAACCGTTTTTAATCTGTTTAAAGTTCCTACCATACTTGAAGTTTCTGTAATAAAACTGTCAGTCCGTAGAGTTGGGCTGCTAAGACCACGGATAGAAATGTAGTTATTCTAAAGCAACCGAGCACCCAACAGCTCCTTTGAAGAGTACTGACAGTTTCTAGTAACTCAGCACTTTCAAAAAGGCTTTCAATTTAAGCCTGCATTTTTCCAGAGGAGTAATGAACAGTAAATTTCAGCAACTTAGTTTTCAAATGCTCATGTTGAAATAGCCTCCAGGACTCTGATCGCTCCTGCTGCCAGCACTCGGACATCACAGCAGTAGAATTCAACAGCCTAAGTAGCAGCTGCTGAATCACTGCGTTTTGCAGGTTTTTATTTTCAAGCAGACTGGCAGTGATTTTAGGTTATCCTGCAATGCTGGGTTGATAAACTACATCGTCCTTCAGCAGGACTCTGGATGTGAAACACTGGCCCAGGTTGCCCAGAGAGGTGGTAGACGTCCCACCCCTGGAAACCTTCCAGGTCAGGGTGGACAGGGTTCTGAGCAATATGATCTAGTTGAAGATGTCCCTGCTCATTGCAGGGGGGTTGGATGAGATGGCCTTTAAGGGTCCCTTTTAACCCAACCCATTCTATGTCCAAAGCTGTGAGCAGGGTGAATGGCTTGGAGGAGGCTCTTCAAGGCAAGCTGCCCCCTTTGCCTTTATTTTCAGCAGAATGGCTGAGCAGCCACCCTTTGCTGCAAGGTGTCTTGAAAGCGCTTCAAATTGCAAATGAAAGAAACAATGCACCCATGATTACTATTAGCTTTTGAAGAACTGGGTTTAGGCCGGCAGATGTGACTTTAAACATCCTCGTTTGGACCTCCTATCAAAAATCAAGGCAGTATAAAAAACGGTTGTGGAATTGATGGGACTGCAAAGATACTGATGGCAACAACAGGCTCTGCTTTTGGTTTCTCTCTGCTGGACCAAGCTTTGAATGTGCATGAAAAAGAATCAAGGAAAGAAGTTGAAGCAAACCAGTTAAAACTCTCAAAAGAACCATTTTTAAACATAGCATTCAGAGAACAAAACCTCCTTTTCAGCACCCCTGGCTCATTCCTAGGGGCCATTTCTTACATTTCTGCTAAATCAGTCGAGAAAGTCACTAAAGCATAGCAACGTTGCAGTGTCCCTAGGAAAAAAAGCGCCAAAGAGCCTTGAGAAAACTCTGAATAGCACAGAAAGCAAGAACAAATGTTTTATATATGTGGTATTGTTAAAACTCCCAAGTGACATAAATATAATAAACAATAGTGAAGAATGGGATATTTCTGTTTGTTTCCCCACACTCGAGATGACCTAACCTACCTCAGGCATGGTTCCACTTTGGGACTTGTGAGTTATTTGATCGGTCCAAACTTGTGAAAATAAACACTATTATTCTACTGTTCTACATTGTGCATTCTTTTGTTCTCTGTAAATAGACTGAGAACTAGCAAATGAAAGTAAATTATAATAAAATACAAATCAAAATCAAAACTGCAGATAAACCAAAACCAACACATGGGGAAAAAAACCGTAATAAACACGAAAATAATGAAATGGTATACTCATCACTGAGCACAGCTCTGTGTGCTCCAGATGACTTTGTCAGCATTTTATGGTTGAGTTCTGATCTCATTTACAGACATCTCCTGCAGAGAGTTCCCTCATCTGGCATGGCCAAGATAAAAAACTAGCATTTTAAGGCCAATATTTCCAGGGAACCTTGTGGGAGTTAGATGCTCAGATCCCATTGGATTTAAGTGCAGGTTGGACACCTAACTAAAAAAAATCCACTCTTTACAGTAATTGGTTATTTCTTTGACCCTCCCAATATTGCCTTCCAGAGACTAGTTTCCAGTGTTTTGTCTAGTAAAGGGTCTAGAGGTGAAGGATCTAGAGAACAAGTCTTATGAGGAGCAGCTGAGGGAACTGGGGTTGTTTAGCCTGGAGAACAGGAGGCTGAGGGGAGACCTTCTCACTCTCTACAACTACCTGAAAGGAGGTTGTGGCAAGGTGGGGGTCGGTCTCTTCTCCCAAGTAAGAAGTGATAAGACAAGAGGAAATGGCCTCAAGTTGCACCAGGGGAGGTTTAGATTGGATGTTAGGAAAAATTTCTTTACCACAAGGGTTATCAAGCGTTGGAACAGGCTGCCCAGGGAAGTTGTGGAATTGCCATCCCTGCTGGTATTTAAAAGATGTGTAGACGTGGCGCTGAGGGACATGGTTTAGTGGTGGTTTTGGCAGTGTTAGTTTGATGGTTGGACTCGGTGATCTTAAAGGTCTCTTCCAACCTAGGGGATTCTATGATTCTAAATGCCATGGGCATATCTTGGTATCTGACTACCCAGCTAGAAGAGATGAACTTGAGTGTAAATTCTTTATTAGGAACAGGTTTGCTCTTTGGGCCCTAAGCTCAAAACCCCATCCATGCCTCTGTGTAGCAGTAACATCTCAAAGGCATGTTTTGCAGGTCATTTAATATTTGTCCAGCTTTGTGCACGTCATGTGTTAAGAATTACTATTGTTTATAACATAAAAGATAGGGCTTTCACCGCTCCCTGCGAGAGGTTATTTTGCAGCCTGATGTATGTCACTGTCAGAAAGCTTCTCTTGATATTTTTATAGTGCTTTTTAGCATTGGAAGGTTTTGAAGATAGGGAGCAGAAAACTTACTGAGTTGGTTGGAGTTGGGTATGCATCTGCATAGAAATGAGGTAACTGGTCAGACATGGTATCGTTTTACATTCCCCTCCCACACCAGGAAAGCACCTTCCTCCTACATCCTATTGATAGAAAATAAAATTATCTTGCTTGATTTTCTTCTTCGAAGAAGAGGTGTAATGGTAATGTTTTATACAGATCTCTTTGGTCAAAAACCCAAGGGGAAACAGCCTGGTTGGGACAGTATACTGCCCCTAAAAACAAGGCACTAACGATAGTTAATGACCTGATGTCAATGGACATGCAATTTATGTCTCAGCACCACAAAGCAGCATTAACCCAAATGATATATTTCAAATAAGTTCCCTCATATCAGAACTTTAGTAAACTTGAGATGGGAAATCACAGTGTATGCAAGAAATTATACCTCCTCCCGGCACTCCCACCCCCACTGAACTGCATCCGTCTCCATTTAGGGAGGAGGATTTTAACTAAAAATAGTGCAGAAAAGCATATTTTCAGATCATGAAGTGAAATTTTAAGTTAACTAAACAGCCCAGGTAGAAAGAGTATACAGCTTTTACCAATGTACGGAGGAGCTACGAGATGTTTACAGTACAGCTCACCAGAAGCTCATTGTCTCAAACCAAATGTCATTTAACATCCAGCGCCTCAGTTTGTTTTAGCTGAAGCAAATAAACCCTAGGGCCACCTCTTACCATCTCTGTTCCCATGCATCTGCTTAGCAAATGATCTCTTGAAATGCTGGCTTTTTACTTACTGAGATCATGTTCTTGGGACCCAGCTGATCCTTTCAGAACTCAGAGGCTGGAGTGGCATGGCGTTACACCTTATGTGCGAGTCTTACAATAAAGGTGTTAAAATGATCCTCTAGTCAGGCTGAAACCAAGATTTTTTTTTATCCTATGGCTATGCATTGTTGCCCAAGGGTTCTTGCGTAAATTATCCCTTACTCCCCACCTTCTTACTACACTTAAGCCTGTGTTATTTCCTCTTAACTTTACCCAGCTACATGGAGCAGCTAAAGAACGAGATAGACATCCTAACCTCCTTTGATAGTCAAGGGAGAGTGGAGCATCTCCAGTCCGGCCACATTAGGTCTGAACTGGACTCTCAAGTACCTTCTCTGACTGCCTTGACTACACAGAATTCGATGGCAAACTAACCTAGCAATGGCAAAACCTACCAAAAAACTTGCCTTTGGCTGCACAACCTCTTCATCAGATGAGCAGGAAGGAGAGGCAAAGTTTGAGGCAGCATGGAGAACATCACTGGCCTTTTTGGTGGTTGTCCTCCATTGCAGTGGTCTTGGTGTGGTGGCAAAGTGCACCCTTCAGAGCCTTTCCTGCAAGATTAAAATAAGGAGGGATCCATCTAGGCTTTGGAGCAGATATGGTGGCTTTTGTCTAAATTGGGAGCCTGACTCTTCATTGCTTTGGACTTTGCATCCAGAGAAGAGAGGTTTGCGTGCTGGTCTTCTTTTCAAGTGATTTCTTCATCTATCTGGAGTGATCTTATGTCATAAACTGAGTAATAACCTCACCTCTCATTACAGCACTATGCCCAGCTGTGGCCTGAAATTTTCATATTTGGGAAATAATTGGCTTTAGTTTTGCTCGGGGGATATTTGGGTTAAATGGGACGTTTATTATGGTTTTTTTAATGCACTTTTTTAGGAGTTTTCTTTTGATATTTTTCATAGTTCCCCAAGGATGTGTGTATAGTGTCAACAGTAATGAATGACATGCACTTTTACTGTAAGAAACTGAAATATCATGGTAATCTAGTTTTCATGGTAATTTGGCTCCATGGAAGTCTCTCCAAGGAATAAAAATGCCTGAGAAAAACGGAATTCACATAAACTCTTGTTATTTTCTAAATTCATCTATATGTCTATGGGGAACTAGATGAATTGTCAGCCTCCAAATATAAATTACACTGCTCAAGAATGAAAGATCAGTACATACTCAAATGCTTGATCCAGCAATAATAAAAATAAAATTCTGCATTTGTTCCACTGATAACAAAACCTCGGTACAGTGCTAAAATACCATCGCGATCAGCACGGTAGAAAAGAATCAGGGTGCGGTTCCTTGACAGTTGAAGCCAAACTAAGCTGATGTGTTTTCTTTCGTGGTCACACCACCCCTCCTCGTCACCACAGGACGATTTATTTTATTTTGTTAGTTTTCTGACAATTGGTACCTGGACCTACCCTGCCAGGGAGTCAGAGGACAGGCATATATGCACATAGGGTAAGGTGGGTTGCACCCCGTGTAACGAATCCCCCGTACGCATGCAAGGAACACAAGGTAAAGGTGAAATGACAGCAAAGCCTTCTGGACAAGAGTGAATGACATTATTTATGCTCAGACTAATTTTGAAAGTCCTTTAGTCTGTGTAACAGTAATCCATATGATTAATTTGCCAAGTTGGATAGAAATTAAGAAATCTGTTTGCCAAAGACTTGCCAAACCAGTCCTTCTCACTGCCTGGAATGAAGTTTATATGTTTGTCTTCATATGAAAGTTGCACTGCTTTAACTGCATAGGAACTGGTAAAGAAAAAGGAAAACTATGAATGTCATGTACAAATAGTTTATGGAAGAGCAGCTCTGTCTGTGTGAGAAAGAGGGATAAACTATACTGAAAGAGAGAGTAAAAAAAAGCAGATGTCTTTTGCAGTTACATCCATGCTGTATGTGTAAATATATTAGCAAAAACTCATCTCCTTAAACGAAATAAGTATACCAGCTCCCAAACCCAGTGCACACTGTGATCATTTAAAGAGAACACAACCATTAATAAATCAAAAAAATTAGAAGAATTGCAGAAGAGACTGAAATTTGGAAATAATTAACATTCAGCGACTATATTTTAAATGGCCCACAAAGTGCAGAATGGTGCCACTGTAAACTGGGCAGTCCCACTAGAACTGGAAGAGTCAAGTATTGCTGCCTGTTTAAACTTCTCTGCGATTCTATAAGGACCTGAAGGCGGTTGTGTGTCTCACTTAAAGCCGCTTTACTGGCGCGTGAAGCGGCTCCTCGTGAGAGTCGTGCCAGCAGTCCCTGTCAGCAAGGGGACAGCTTTCACTCTTCTGTATTCACAGACGCCACCAGAGCGGTGTGAATGCAGCGAACTTCATCTCCTGGCAGATGCCGAAATTTCCTTCCCAGCAGAATGACCCACCTAACACAACACAAAGAAGGTGGGTTTTTTTCCCAGCCGTGCCCTGCAAGCCAATACTCGTTGTTAAGTAATTAAACACAGCGTATCAGCTCACGTGGGCTTTTTAATGGGGAAAAATAGCACATTTTAAGACTTGCGGCCAGATTCGTCAGCGCGCTTGACAGCTCTGTGCTGCTCCAACGACACAGAACAACCTTAAGCCTGCAAGAACTGATTGATTAAACCAGCTCATCGCCGTATCGCTGGAGCAGGGCAAACCAACCAAAGCGTATTGGCAAACCCGCCTTCTCAGCTCCTGTTTTAAGGGATTTATATCTCAGCCTAACTTAATTTCCAAAGTTTAAAAAATGAATCCATGTAATTAAATGAATTAATGAATTTCCATATTTGAAAGCTTGGCATTTATTTCTTGGGTAATAAATTTATTAATTTAAATCTTTAAAAGCTTAGTATTTATTCCTTGGATAACACATTTGAGGAGAAAGCACTATAGAATGCCTTCAAAAAAATCTGTAGCACCTCTGTCCGTAGGCAGGTTTGTGTGATGTGAGTGTCAGCTGGATGTGAGGACCAGGACCGGCTGCAGTCTGGGTGAGTGAGGAGCAGTAATTTAACTCAGCATGCCATGAGAGGCAAAAAGAGTCCTTCTTAAACCGTCTCCAGTGAAATTTGCTTTACAGAACGTGCAAAATGCCACCAAGAGCCAAGTACGATGTTGCTTACGGAGAGCAAATATATGGGAAATAACCTCTGATGCTGCCATAGAGCTAAAGGAAAACAGGATGCAGAAAGATTTAGTGGGAAAGATGACTCTGCAAAAAGGAAACTAAGCTGTATTTAAAAAACAAGACTCGTGATCTCTCAGAGACAGAGAGCTCAGCCTGTCATTTTCTACCACGGTTAAATCACGCCTTGTGAACGATCCGTCTATTATTTCCAAAAACTTTTAGGCTAATTTGCTATTGCGAAATGAAATTTCTTCAAATGAGGCAAAAAGTGCATTCCTCCTTCAGGATTGCACTCTGCACATGCCAAATCCAAAGTTATAAAAGCAGGCACTTTTGGAGTTATCTGAGCATGAAAAAAAAAAAAGAGAGGGGCCTCGGAACAACGTTCTGAGAAGAAAACTGTTCATCATTTTTCAGAAAAAAAAAAAAAAAATCCCTTGGGCTAAGGTCAAGTGTGGGAAATTTCAAGCCAAAATGGGAATCTCTGAGCATTATAGATGCAAAGAAGAGTAGCAGTTCAAACAAAAAGTCATTTTGGGAGGCAGAAGCACCAAGTCCAAAGTTCAGGCTGAATTTCACCTCTACCGTGGGTCTGATTTTCAAACCTCAGTCTGCTAATTTTCCCAAAAGGAAGAGATTTTCTTGAAATTGGGCATGCTGGATCTCTGCAACAGAGCTTTCCTGAGAAGTCTGGTAAAATCAGGCAAGTGAGGAGGGCTGGTTGTTTTGGATGAGTTTGTATTTAATATAACATTTTTTAAATGTAGCTACATTCTGAAGAAATCATTGTGCAAATGTTTTTTCTCACCGGATCCTGCCAGTTACTTTGTCTCGCAATTTCTCGTCCATTCTGCTGATCTGGCTGGGGAGATATATCAATCTCTGAAATATTTGAGGAAAAGGGCTTTGGGAAAACTGTTTAAAAAACAACAACAAAAAAAGAATGACAGCTATTCTTAAGCCTGGGAAGAGAAATACCTGTGTGAAAAAATACTAGCACCGAGATAAAGTGACCTTTATACGAGCATCTTTCATCTTGTGAAAGTTATGGCCAGCTTTGCTCTCAGTGCCCCATTGAGCATTGTGTGTGATACATCTGTGCCTCCTGGATTTCTAACCACATACATAATCTGAAAAATTCCCTTGTGTTGTCAAACATTTTGATGCTATCTAAATGCAAAGGGTTTCTCAAAATGATGCATGTTAAGTAGCACTGAAATTTCCTGTTTACAATGCAATAAAACCAAATTCTGAGGTCTCTGTGCAGACCAAAATATTGACTTTCAGGGGTCATGGAGCACTATTGACCCATGTTGGCATGCGAGGAATTACACATGTGAATGTGTAATGTGGTGTAGATGTAGTGCTGAGTGACGTGGTTTAGTGGTAACTTGGCAATGCTAGGTTAATGGTTGGATTTGATGATCTTAAAGGTCTCTTCCAACCGCAATGATTCTATGATTCTGTAATTCCATGATTCTATGAATCCAGATATGGGATCTATGTGTCACAGCTTAGCTGTACCAAAGTACATCAAAGTAAATTACGGTTGTGTCTGCATGAAAACAGAGATTAACAGCACATCAGGAGACCTGCCCTCCAGCTTCCGCTGCTGGTACTGTCTGGGTCTCCCTTGGCTGCAGAGACCTGGCTCACATGGAGACACCCAAGGTAGAAACCTAAACAAGTATCCTGAGAGCATCAGGAGCCAAATCCCACTGGATCAGGCCCAGAAGGGTGCTGTAATGCACCATGGCAGGTAAATTTGCACGTGCTATATACGGTATTTTAAGGTCTGGGACACATTCTGCCTCGTTGAGATCAATGTTGATTGTTTCAATGTCACTGAATCAGAGTGCCGCTCTGCACACTACCTTGTGCCCTGGAATTAGGTATGAATATTTTATAAATTAAAAAAGCCAGATACATGTGTGTATGTATTTGCACATGTATGTATATACACCTAAACACATATGCAGCTCACAGCACTGGGTTTTTTCCTGGGGTCGAGTAGAGCCATGTTCACTTGAAGTGTCATGACAAAAAAAACCCATTTCTTTTCTGATTGTTACTGGACAATTGGAATGCTGATTCCAACGGATAAATACAGCAGCATAAATGCAAATTGGGGAATAGGCGTATTTCCTGCTTTAAAAGGGACAGCCTCACAAAATACAGAACTAAGTAGGGGAGAGAATTTATATTAAGCATGTGAGTAGTAATTACATATCAATTTTAAATATATTACTAGATACCTGAAAAGCCATCACCAAAGAAAGTGATCTGCCTTGATTAAAAAGTTCAGCTAACTTTACAGATGGAAGAATTAAAGAAAAAATCTTTAATAAAATTTTAAAAATTATAGAGTTAATGAAATTTAAGCATAAATGTCAAAGAGTAGAAAGGAGACATTGATTTGAATGAATATAAATCCAAAAGGAATTACAAGAATGTGATAAAACAGGCAAAACCAAAAAAATTAATGGACAGACGGTCAAAGAAAACAGTGTTTCATGTAAACTGTGACAAAAAGAAAGTCACTAATGGTACTGATACGGTACTCGATGCAAGTTGTGGAATAGTCAGTCAACAAAACAGGTGGCTGAAGCGTCCAACAGATACTTGTTGTATATTTGAAAATATATGCGAGATGAGTTGCATGATAGAGATAACTAATAGTGATTAATGCAATCTTATGACTTCAACGTCCCAAAACAGCTCTAGAAGTTACACATTTTAAAAAACCTGCATATTTAGATCACTGATATCCAAGAACTTTAAAACAACTGTCTGGGATGGCGATATCAGACTCCTCTGTCCCCAAGCCCCAGGAGACCGTCAGGAAGGCAGGGACTGCTCTCATCCAGCATTAGCCACCGCCTGGGGAGCTCTCACCTCTGGGCTAGTCATTCTAGGTTCCCTCGACCATCGATGGAGAGGTAGAGGCATTTTTAGAATGAAATTCATCTGACTAAAAGTTGACCCTTATATTTGGTTAAAATAAGCACATCCTAATGTGGGATCCACTTTTTAAGAAAATCAACAGGGTGCCCAAGGTTTCCTAGGTCTTCCCACCCGGCATCAGTCCTGGCTCTCAGTGTGATGCTATGGGGCAGATCCTGTCCTTGGAGGTCTAAGCAGGGTGATCTTCTGCAGGAACGAAGAGGCTGTTTTACCTGAACGTTTGACATGAGTGTCACTCCTACGGGACAGCTGAGCCATGTTCTAATACTACAGTTCAGGCAAACGCTCATGCATTGAAAATGTTCAGAGAAGAGTTATGAACCTTCTCAGATACCCTGCAGGACAATGGAAGACTCAGAGATGCTGGTAAGCATTATTTATTTTTGTAACGTAAAAATATGTTCACGGCTTGAATAGATATGCAAAAAACTACATACAAACTTAAGGGGGAAATAGTAATAACAAAATAATAATAAATTATAAGTAGGCTTTTATATTCTTGTAATTCCTATTATGTGAGTTGCCTTCTACAAGCGTCTGCCTGTCCTAGCTGACCCTCAAGGGACCAGGGGTGCTTAAGCTACTAATTCAGATATATCTGTTAAGACTGTAAAGGACGGTTTGGGCTGAAAGTGCTTTTCAAACAGCAGGGTCAAATCTTGCTCCTTGAAAATCAAAAGTGTGATTAAGGAATTAGAAAAGATGCCTTACAGTATGAAACTCAGGAAGTTCAATCTATTTTGCTCACTACAAAAAGGTCAAAGGGTGACCGAACCACAGCCTGACATTACCTACAGGGATAATCTCGGTAATGACTTCTCAACCTGGCCGGCAAAGATAGAACAAAAGTCAGTGGCTGGAAGCTGAAGATAACTCAAACTAGAACCCAAATGTAATTATTGGTGGCCACAATAAATAATAATTATCAGGGTGGCTGCTGATCCCTTAATGAAGTCAACCTCAAAATCGAAATCAGATGTATTGAAAAAAAAAATGCTCTAAGTCAGACAATAATTGAGGAGGGAACGTGGCTTGTGCTGTGCCGGATACAGGCCAGCATCTCACACTGCCCAGTAATCCAAGAATCTATAAACCCACTATCCTGGAGGGTTCTTACTTTGATCTGTTTAAAGAAACTATTATGTACATGCTTATCATGGTGACATTTAATCACTGCTAATACATGCATAAGGTTCAAAGCAGGGTAATTACCATTTTTTCCAACTCTAACCTCTCGTATGATTTGCCACCGCCTCTCCCAGCCCTCTTGTTTTGAAAACTAATTCCCATTATCTAGAAGACTTTCCAAAGCAAACACCGCAGTGTAGCACTTTCTAATATTTATTTTGTGTTCCCAAAGAAAAGGCAATAGCGGTAGGGTTGGGGCTTTTTTGAGGGGGGGAAGAGTTCTTCTCAAAAGATACTTGCGTCCGCTGTAACTTCAAAATATCCCCCTGCCCCTTTACTGAGTCCGAGGACCAGGTCCATGGGCAGAGGGTTTTGCTGTGTAACTGCTGAATACGCAGTAGTGGAATTTTTTCACAGGAATTAGGCAAAGGTCCTACTCTGGTAGCGGCAAACTCTGCTTCGGTGCCTAACTGCAGCAGGGGACTGCAAATGAAAAGGGTTTTCATCTACTAAGACAAAGACGCATAGTTTTAAGGTCACCACAATCCTCCCCCCAGTCTTCTTTCCTACATAATTTGGACAAAAAAAAAAACCAAAACAAAACCCAAAACCCAAAACTTCTCCCACGGGAGGCTCTGCCTCCTGCTTTCGGGTGTTCGGGCGTAGGGAGGGTCGCTGCGCTCGTCTGATGTAGGTGATGAACTCGGTGGGGCTGGGAACAGCTCGGCGGACACGTGTAGCACACTGCGTGCGTTCACAGCGTTATCAGCCACCCAGATTAGCAGCTGAGCCCTGCTGGTCACGGGCGGCGAGGCTTGGGAGTAAATATGGGCCTTGCACGGTACGGGTTGAGCTGCTGGCTCCATCCTAGACTCCTTGCCTGACCTTGGGACTGTAGCACTCTCCGCCTCTGTGTTTAAAAAGTTAAGATAATATTACTTGTCTGCCTCGCAAGGAGTTTGTGAGGTTAGAGGCACTGTTTATTGGAGCTAGCTGTAAAGTACTAACGGTGCCGGGAGCTATGTAAATATCCACGCTCATGAAACCTCAATTAAAACACCATCCATCTTGCTAGAGGAAAGCACACTTGAAGCCCATCAGTCCCCACAACATCACGGTACAGCTCACGCACATGTTTCCCGCGTCTCAGAAGTGGAAAAAAAACCTGATGGCGATGGAGAGGCAGAGGGGAAACCCGCAGTGACCGAGCACAGGGCACTTCATCGCACGGGTTTTGCTGCGGTTTACAACCCCGTGCCCGGAAAGGAGCTGCCTTAGTCTGTTAGTCTTAGTCCAGCGATGCGTCCGGCAGACGTCAGGGAGGAGCGGAGGCCCCGAGGTGCGTACGGAGACGTAGCTGCTCGCGACAGACACGCTCAGGAGCACAGGGACATGCCGCACACACACACAGTGAGAGGTCACTCAACTGGGGCTTTACAAACAGTTTCAAAGTGCTTTACAAACAATTCATTAATAGATGACATATTTTTGCTAAAGGCACAACCAGCTCAACCAGATTTTATTACAGGTGTAAATAATACAGAAAGAATTTAAACGCGAGCCTCATTTGTCTGCTCTTAATCCCTCCTCCCGCTGACACATTAAAGGTCTGCTTAATCACCCAGCCCTTTCCTCTCCAAACGCACGAATGTTTCATCCACACTCACTTATTTTACGGAGATTTGTACAAATGCCAGGAGGTACCTAGCAGTGCCCTCCAGGTTTCTTGGCCCCAATGAAAAAACCAAACAGCGCTCAAACCCAGATGTCACCCGGCGGCCAGCAGTGCCATTTCACTCCTTAGGAAGAAAAGGCGGCAGCTCAGAAAGCCACCCCGGATATTTTTAACCCGGCCATGAAGAAGCTGAGCGCCCTTGGCTGTAAAAAGACAGGCCAGAAGTGAGGGAAGGGCTGGGGTGCAATGAGCATGAGCCCCAACATGTGTGCTGGGGTTTCAGCCCACCCTGTCCCTGGGGAGCCGGACTTGGGTGCCATGGGGAGCCCCTGGGACCAGCACCCATGCAGGGGGGCACGGTGGGGACACTGGGACGGTGGGGACGTCTGCCAGTGGCGCCAGGCATGCGGGAGGGAGAGAAGGGGGCACGGGCAGGGCTCCCTGGGGTGTTTCGGAGGGAGAAGGATGGGGGTGGGGTGGG
>VYXH01003064.1:50248-81467 GCA_013397275.1 Burhinus bistriatus
TATATAAAAAAATATTTAATATATATAAAATATATATTTATTTATATATTTTTAATATATATTTATATTATATCTATATAATTTTATATATATATATAAAGCTGAAAAAAACAGCTACAGAGGCCCCAGCGCATGAAAGTTATGACAAAAAATAATACCATTCCACTCACAAACAATAATACCATTCCACTCAGAAAACAATCATGTTTCTACAGCTGTGGCCTGAGCGGAGCCAAAAGACGTGCGGAGCCATTCCTGCTTCCCTGGAGAACGGTTTTATAACCAAAGCAGGGAAAGGGGCAGGTCTCATCCTGCAACACCAGTAATTCATCCTGTCAGCGTCAGCAAAGCTGGCCCTCAGTTTACCGTGGGATGAGCTGGGTTTTGCAAGTTCACGAGGTCCCTCCCTCTCCAAAACGCCCGAGAGCAGCATCTGTGTCTGCCAGCTTCAGGATGCACCAGGATGATGTGCAGGGCCGCATCCCTTCTTCCCTCTCGCCTTGGGATATCAGGGAATTTTTCTTTTTTTGGCTGTGAAAAGTCAGGTCTGAGAGATGTGGCCACCAGCCCAGTCCTCCTTGCTTGTGTGACCTTTCCAGTAGCTGTGCTCTGCAGCCCCATGACTCCCTGCCATAGCCTGGGTTCCCATCAGGAGTCAGGAGTTTGCAGTCCTGTTCCCAAATCTGCTACCGAGCTGCTGTCTCATGTCACAGAGGGGATGGCCCTGCCACAGTGAACTAAGAGACAGAGCGGGATCCAAGAGCTTGCCACAGTTGTTGGGATGTGAGCGATGACAGAACAAGAGGAAACGACCTCAAGTTGCACCAGGGGAGGTTTAGATTGGATATTAGGAAAAATTTCTTCACCGAAAGGGTTATCAAGCATTGGAACAGGCTGCCCAGGGAAGTGGTGGAGTCACCACCCCTGGAGTTATTTAAAAGGTGTGTAGATGTGGTGCTGAGGGACATGGTTTAGTGATGGTTTTGGCAGTGCTAGGTAAATGGTTGGACTTGATGATCTTAAGGGTCTTTTTCAACCTAAACGATTCCATGATTCTGTGATACGACTTCGGTGCTGGGCTATATGCAGGGGAAGGCGGTGTAGGGGTATGTGAGCAGTGCCCGGGACCTCCACACCTCCCCAGCTCTGCTAAAGCAACTGAAGCAGAAGAGGCACAAGTTTTTAAATGCTCAGCTTTGAAAGCTTTTCTCTACAACCCCAGAAGAACCCAACTAATCTCCTAGTGACAGAAGGAAGACGAAGAGGTTTGAGGATCTGTTGGCACACAGGGTGGGGTGAGCATGAGAAAAATCTCTGTGTTGAGTAGATTCATAGCAAAAATAAAACCTGGCACTTCACATCCCATTCCCTGCTGCACCTGTTGGCTCATCATCGCTCATTTAAGGAGGGAAAGAGATTTCTCCCACAAGGAGAGGGGAAGAATCTGCCTTATTGGAAAAAAAAGACTGCAAAGTCCTTTATCTGACTTTTATAGCTCATCTACAAATCTACACACAAATTTGACTAAGAGTGGGCTTTTAACTAATGCGGACGTGCACATAGACAGCCTTTAGAAATTCCTATCTCAGAATCATATTCCCAATGAAGACAAAGCTCAGGTTCAATAATTTACCTCCCGTTACAGAGGAAGTGATTGCTGACCCTAGGAATAGAAGGCCAATGTTTATAGACCTCAAGCTGCACCTCTTTCTGAAAACCACCCCCATGTTCTTAATTTCTTGGAACCTCTGGAACAGGCAGATACAGGTCTGCCATATGCTGGCCGCCGAAGGAGATGGAGCTGCTGTGCCATGCAGTGGTATCAGCGGTGAGGAGCAGCTGGAATTCAAGGCTGCCTTTCCTGGCCAGCCAGGACCCTTGAGGCAGGCTTTGGAGAAGAAGTACAGGTGTGACCACCGAACCCAGGGTCTCCCGAGCCACACCATATTTGTTTACTACTGCATTGATTCCCCTGTATGCTGAAGAAAAAGGAAAAATCTCTCTTTGTTAGAAAACAAACTGGACTTGAACCCCCTAGAGCAGAGGAAGGAGGAGGGAAGACACCAGAGAGATGCAAACTCAAACAGCATGGAAATGCCCCAGAGTGTGGGCAAACATCCGTCCCCGGGCCAGCCGTGGCTGCTCGGCACTCCCACAGGGCTGCCGGCAAAGGGGGCAGCACGCGACACCTCAAAGGTTTGGAGTGTTTAAACTAATCTGGGTGCTGCTGCCCAAAGCAGATGAGGCAGTGCCCAGCTCTGGGCAGAGCTGAAAGGTCAGTAGGTGCCAGCAGAGGCAAAAGCTGAGAGTGATTTTCAATAAATGCAGCCTTTTGCAAAGTGCATGTCTGTCCACAGCTGATCATAGAGTCATAGAATTATTTAGGTTGGAAAAGACCCTTAAGATCACCGAGACCAACCATAAACCTAACACCCTTTAGCCCTTTTTTATTTATGGCTTAATATGCTCTAATCATGTCCTCAGATTAACAGGAACACTTTAAACTGGCATTTGAACAGGACAAAACTAACATTTCAGCCCAATCTGATACCAGCTTGGAAGTATTGCCAGCTTCAAGCCACTGTCTCAGGTTCCTCTTTGATACTTTAAACACCTGACATCTGTTGGAGGTGAGGGAAGTGGTTTTGGCTGTGACTAGAATGTAACATCTGTGAAGATAATAGTAATTTGTCTGGTAAATAAACAGAAAAAAATAGTTATGATCCTTCTTGGCTGGGTTCAGTAGCCACTGAGTTGGCCATAAGTGACCATAGGAATGGTTACAACCTGGTCGCCGTATAAATTAAATTCCCTGAGGACTGGGCTTGGTTTTGGGAGCTCCACCTGCAGTCCAGCAGGGCCCTATGAACCCAGAATTCTACAGTTATCACTCATGATGGCAAACGCAGAGTTCATTTCAGTGTGCGTTTGTTAAAGAAAATAGAGATTAGAAAGAAAGAAGACATTTTAAAGAAGTACCAAACTCTCAGAACAAGGAGTAATGGGGAAAGGATTGGAAGGGGCATTTCCATGGCAAGAGTGTGGCAACACCATGCAAATCCTATTTCTTCTTGAAATAGGAACACATGAGGACAGACATATTCATTTCTGTCATTTCACTAAAAAGCTGGGGTTTTTTAAAAATTATTCTGCATAATGTGAATATAACTTCAGTTGGATCAACTATCTCACCAATTTCCCTGAACAACTTTAACACATCAACAGGAAAAAATGGATTTATCTTCAAAAACATTGATTTTGACTCTTGATTCAAAGTATTTCAACCTAAATTTTATGGGAGTAAATACTGTTTGATTGATTACTCCCAAAATATTGACTCTGATCTGGAGTGTTTGCTCAGTGACCGGCCCCAGAGCACTCTGAAATCATGGGGGTATTGTTTACTCCCTTGATGGATGCCAGACTAGTGAGCAGGAGGAAGGCTTCAATAAATCATTTCTGACATTAACCTTGCAGAAACAAATTCCCATGAGTATTTGTGTTAGTTCTGCCGCCAGTGCTTGTGCAAACACTGCAGGCCAGAATTCACACCACTATCTTTCTGTGACTAGTTTTGCAAACAAAAGTTCCTCATCGGCATTTCCAGGCAAAGTCAATGGGACAGGCAGGAATGAAGGAAAATGTACTTTATTTATTCAAACAACTGTTAATGTCTCATTAGCAAATACACATGAAACTTTTATAACAGATTTTGGGGTTGATAAAAAAAGACAAGAAAGCATGCACTGGATTAAGCAATGAAATACCATTTTTACTTGTGTAAATAAGCAGAATGTTCCAAATGCCCAGTGTCTGGCATCTGTACTTTTTTGTATGCATTATTTTTAGCCATCTATGCCACAAAATTCTCCCTACAATTTGTTGTTTAGCATAGTGATTATGTGATTAAGATGGCATAAGGTCAGACCTTCTTGATCTATCACGAGAAATAATTGGATATGGAAACGTCTTTTTCTGAGGACAGACACAGTGAGTTGGTAAGTAGCAAGTATAGGGTACACATGTATGCATACATATATTTGTATTTTTAATTTGAAAGTTCTCCTACAGATAACTTTGTGTACAATCGCCATAATGTCTTCAAAAACAACTTCAGCAAAACCTCGAACTGCAAAAGCTCTAGTGGAGCATCGCTCTGCAAGGACACAGACTTGCTTGCGTTTGTACTGCGGGGAGCTGTGGCTGCTTGGCTGAGCAACACTGTCTGAGGTCTGCCAGTACACAGGGATGTCATAGCACCACCAAGAAGGACTGACTGAGACCTGAAACCCCACTGATGTCCCACTGACTTCAGACCTGAGCTCTTATTTGCTTTTCTAAGTGTGAACCCTGAAAACCCATTTTTTAGAGTGCCTTCTAGACTCAGGATGAGACTTTAGATGTTCTAGAGACCCTACATGGAGCTCAGCAGCTTTCCTGTTCTCCATTATTTCTGTTGAGAACAAGCAGGATAGTCTTGCTTCTGCCACTAAATTAACCAGGAGGCTCTGACCTTCTCAAGGGAGGAGGACTTTGACCATGTTCACCACTTAGAGAAAGCCATGGGTTAGACTCTCCTGGTGTGAGATTAAGTGGGCCGCTCAGTCCCACACAGTGCTAAGGGGATGTCCAGGGGACCAGGGAAACTCCTGCTGTAGCAACATTGCTCTCTACCCACGCTCCCTCACGGTCCTGCTGGGCACTGCCCACACATGGGTGCATCACCCAGGGTTTCGGCCTGCTGGGCCACCTACCCATGGATGGAGAAGGGTGTCCCAAGGCAGTAAAAGCCAAAAGAAAAGCTTTCCAGCCTGGATTGTCCAGCTGCTGTATCCTACACTGCTAAATAGCACCGGTCTGCTCAATCTGGGATGCACCTTCCCACCAAACATATCTCAGAGCCAGGGAAAGCTTTATTTCTCTACAACCCACAAAGGCGCTTCCTTTGAGTAAGAGGTAAAAAACATCTCCAACCTCAGCAGATCCCTCAGTGGACTGCCGCGAGCACTCATTAATAAAACACCACACTTCCCTGACTGCTCCTGTAACTTTTGCCATGTGTTAAGTCCCTCAGCAAGGGGCTGGTTCAATGATTTCAGGGGTCCTTTTTCCACAAAGATAGATTAAAATTCTGCCTTTGACAAATTGACAGGAAAACTTCCCTAGTGTTTTTTAGCAGGTGGTTCTTCCCACATCACCAGACTCAAAGCCCCTTGGAAACATGTTATTTTTACTTGGCAGAAAGGTGAAAACAACTGACTGAAACATGAAAAACCAGCATGTGGGCTCGACAGACCACACTGCCCATTAACCAGCCATCACTCGTTCATCCAGGCAGTTGTAGTGAGAGGGAAAGGAGTGGTTTGGGTTTTTTTTTTTCACCTTCTGGGAACGGCAGTCTGGAGAAAACAGCCTCTCTGAATCTGCATTCACTGTTCAGCAGCAGAGTCAGGGCAGCCCCATGCCTCCAGCCACCACTGGACTCACTCCAGTATGTCCCACCTGCAGTGGGAGATAGCGCAGTGAAGGGCCACGAAGATGACGCAATGAACTGGAGCACGTCTCCTATGAGGAAAGGCTGGGAGAGCTGGGACTGTTCATCTTGGAGGAGAGAAGGCTCAGGGGGATCTCATCAATGTATATAAATACCTAAAGGGAGGGTGCAAAAGATGTGGAACCAGGCTCTTCTCAGCGGTGTCCAGTGCCAGGACCAGAGGCCACAGGCAGAAACTGAAATACAAGAGACTTTGCAAGGGTGACCAAGCACTGGCACAGGTTGCCTATAGGTGCTGTGGACTCATCCTTGGAGATATCCAAAAGCCACCTGGACATGGTCCTGGGCAACCAGCTCTAGGTGGCTCTGCTTGAGCAGGGAGGTTGGGTGAGATGACCTCCAGAGGTCCCTTCCAACCTCAACCGTTCTGTGAGTCTGTGACTCCTTCCAAAGACAAGCCTGCAGCTCTTGACAGTGGGAGAAATCTTCCATTTACACCCTGGAAACTGAATTTCCCAGTGATGAACACAGGACTTTCCCCTCTATCCCCAAGTCAATCTTCTTTCCACCCTGCTGATAGGCAGCATGCTCACCAAATCAAAGAGCAATAGCTGCAAATTCAAGAGGAGCTTCTCATTTCTGAGCAGCCCCTTTCCTTCGGTGGCCACAGTCTGGTGTGCTCCCACACATGACCTCCACCGTACCTATGAGAGCAAGCCTAGGAGAACACGCCTGCTGTCAGCAGCAGCCTGCATCAAGTCTTGAAAATATGTGGGGACCCTCAAACTGAAAAAAGGTTAAAACCTGTGTTCCAGTTAGCATCCTTCATGATCCTTTTGTCCTTACATTAATCCGGGAATGAGGAATAATGAACAAATTCTGCTGTCAGTTTAGCTATGCATAAGCACTGCTGTCCTACAAGCAGACACACAGCTGCCTTAACCTGCCGCCTCTACAGAGGGAACCAAGAGGTGCATTTCTCCAAGTCCTAGGGCACTCAGATTTTTATTAAATGCTGTAAATGTTCCATTTGACAGATTGTGTAGAAAGCTTTTCTGTTGAAACAATTGAAAAGGTTGCCCCTCAGGAGTGAAAGGGGAGCTGTAACCCAAGGCACAGGCCTGACTGCTTGGAAGGAGGAAAGAATTTGTCAAAATAAAGTATGAATGCCTGGAATTTCACCTGGTTTCAGCTCATGCTCGTGTTTTCAGGGTATACAAGCGAAGTCTGCAAACAGAGAGTGCCTGCTCAGAGATGCCACCCTGCCTCTTTCCTGGCTCGATGGCATTCAGCCCCAGCCACCCTTTGGGTCCTTGATCTCTTGACACTTTTGAAATGACAAATGCAATTTAGACCGATTAGAAGCAAAAATATTTTGATTTTCTGGTACGGAAAGGGCACTTCGAAGTCTTAAAAATGATCACAAATATTTTCAAGAGAAGTTTTTATTCCTCCTGGCACAGTTAAAACAAAATGGCATTTGAAGAATGAGAATCTCTGGCATCCCTTGATTCAGAGCAGATTTGGAGGTATTTTTTCCTGGTTTAAGTCTAAGGGCTGAACATTTTGTAGATTTTTGCTGTTAATAGCCTGCCCAACACACACAAAAGCTCAGCTGGTTACTGCTCAGTCAAAGGGAAAAGTGTACTCGGCTCTAAAGTCCATGTCCACTTCATTGACTTAACTGGGACCAAGCGATGGGGGAGCTGACAGGTATTTTTCTACCTGTTGTGTTCCAGCAGCACAAACGCACCTACCGCCTCAGCTCTGGGCAGACAGAGCAGCTCTGATAAGGGGTGGGTCATGTCAACTGCACATGGCATACTTCAGCAAGCTGCCATGCTCACAGCAGACTCATTTTATTTGCGTTTTGCTCTCAGTGGTGTGAATTATGCCTCAGTTCTTTCATTTGCCGGCATTTTCACAATATCCCAATGAAAGTTTGTACCCAAACAAGCTGTTCTTCCTCCCTATTGCCCTTGTGCTTAACTATGTTACTTTACACAATCTCTGGGCCTTTCAGGAGAAGGTTCTGATGCACCTCCTTAGCAGGGCCATCTTGCACAGAGAGCCAAAAGGAGGTGCTTGTAGGTTATTCAAGACTGACAATCTGTGACACGAAGACTTCCATAGACCATCCCAACTGGGACTTCCAAAGGTGTCAGTCTCTTCTGAAACTGGAGGCTTAGGTCTTACTCTTTGCTGCCAAGGATGTGCCAGGCTTGCTCATCTCCTGCCAGTACCTGACCGTCAACTTTTATATTGGTCCAAAATTTGCCACCTCCAGCCCTCTTGCTATGCCTATCCAGGCCATGTAAATCTTTCACCACATTAACTCAGTTTCTACCATATATTTACAAAGGTTTGTGAACTTTAACTGTAGTCAGTCATTCCCCATGGTCTCATTTGTCTCTTTCCCCCCGCAGCGCCTTCATCACACCGCCGTTGCCTGTAAATGATTTACCCAGTCCTTGCAGAGCACCGACCGTATCCCTTGAGGCATGCAAAGCCCACTCGCAGTCCTGCTCTGGTCTAGACTTCCCAGATTTTCTGATGTCTCATTCAGATCTCTCCAGTACATCAGCACTTGCTCCTCATCTTCAGTACAGCGGGTTATTGGCTGTGTTAGAAAGGCTCTGGACATGAACTGTGGGACAAGTAAGTGCAAAGTGGGCAGTAGCTCATGTGGATGGAGAAGAGTAGATCACTGGTGTGGAGTTCTGGGAGTGTGTCCTATTTAAACACACCCTCACACATATATACGTTTATATATGTGTATTTCATCACAATGTTTGCATGTTTTATTAGTACCTGCGTGCATTTTGCATATGAAATTCATTGTCGGTAATTTGGGGACACTCAACTCTATCTCCCATCCTCTGTATGAGTTTATCAGAACATTCTTTAAGTGTCCAAACAATCTTTAAAGTGAATTTAATACATATCAAATTAAATTTTTTTAAAAAAGTTAAATATTTTCTTTTAAATCTAAATCTTAAATGTATTTAAGTAAAGTGAATTTAATTTAAAAAAAGTTCGAAACTATCCTCTGGTAAGAAACGCAGCTAGCCCTGGAGAGAACATCCTGTCTCTGTGCATGGCTCACGCGCAGTTGTTCATACAGCCGTCGTCTCTGAGCCATGGGCAGGATCACCGCAGCATCTGCACCTAAAGCAGGGCTTTGGACCCCAGTCTGGAGCCTGCGAACTGGAAGTTTAATGTCTCACTTCTCAGCACTGCTGCATCTACGTCCCTTCTTACCTTAGGTTTTTTTCCCGGTTTTTGAGTGCTTGGATGGGATTGGTGATAGGAATGAATGTTACTGCCCTGCAGTCTGGAATATTAAAATTTGTATTTTAGGAGGCTAATCAAGACGAGCAGCTCATCTCATTGCTGGAAAAATTAGTGTATTATTAGAGATAAGCCTCTAGAAAGTAAACCATCCACTGTGATAAAAAAAATGTTTGCCACATTAAAAAGCAAACCAATCAATAAAAGTTGATGTATTTATTGACCTTGGATTAAGTTACATGTCAGACATACTATCACAGCAATCATTGCTCACCAAAGCTGCAGATGGACTGCAGAGATTTGAGGGCACGTGGACACAGGAGCCAGGAACCAGGCAGAATGCCCCAAACTTGCTTAGACCAAGCCTGAGAACAAGTTTTTTGACCGCCCTTTTGAGCGAGATGAAGGCCACAGCTTATTGCACAGAGGCAGGTGTGGATTTTAGAACCAAACCCAGCAATGATCATCATCATCTAAACTGGTTTCAAGGTGGATGGTCGAGTTTCTGTGTGGTTGCCACATGTCCCCTGCAGCGGGGCTGGTTCACAGCGGCTGTCAGAGAGGAGCAAAACCCACCGGTGTGGATCAGGAAGGTGACACCAGGAAAGGCGATTCCTCAAAAGACCCGCAGGGAGTCTGAGCAGAGCAAAATCTTCCTTAAATATACGGAGATCCTTTGACAATGTATTTTGATGCTCCCAAGGGTGCTCTTACAGAAACCTTGTCCCCTTTTCCTGTCCCTGGTGGGGTCTGAAGACCTGCGAGTGTGGTCTCCAAGGGCCGTGGCAAAACCTGCGAGGGGGTCTCCAAGCTCCTGGCTGCCCGGGACCTCGCATGTGTGACCACTAGGTGTCACGGCTGTCCCACAGAAGCCACCTTGTCCCAGCGCACTGGAAGCAGCGAGAGGGTCCCTTTCTCTTGTCAGCTTCCAGAAACCAGATACTCGATAAAATCATGCGGAGGAGGCAGAGCCTGTGCCTGGCTCTACTCTGCCTCCGCGGAGGGGGACCAGAGGTGGGGGACTTCCCAGGGTGTCACCAGAGCCAAGGTCTTTCTTCAGACCAGCATGCCGAGGGCGTGGAACTGGAGGTGCAGGACTGATTTTTTCAGACTGGCTTGCAAAAATGTATTCATAAGACAAAATGTCTCATAAAACAGTGTCCGTGTTCCCCAGGTGTCTCAGGTTGCGGTCTGTGCACATGCTGTAGGAAAATTTAATATTTCTTTGTCGTGGCTAACCGGAGTTGTACCCAGTGCTTCAGGTTAAGTTTCACATGTGTCCTACAAGGGTGCTATTGGGAGTCTTGAACCTTTTCCCTTTCTGGGGTGTATTTTCCCAGAATGGGTTTGCCCAGTTCATTTTTAAGCTCTGCTTCTTCCCAAAAGGAAAAGTGGCAAATATTTTACATACTGTAATTTCCACCCAGATCATGAATCTGCTGTTTCAGAGAAAATGGCCTGCTTTCTTCCTGGTCCTTAAAAGCACTACTACATGAGGTTCATTTAAGCTTTTTTTTTTTTTTTCTCCTGTGTTTATCACCAAGCCTTCAGCCGGTCTTATGCTGGAGATTTCACCCAGCTAGGTTGTGTCTGTGAGAAAGGAGGCAGCTCAGACACTTACTCCATCCCTGAAGCAGCCTCTTCCTTGCGAGCAAGCACCCTGCAGGTCTCCTGCTCTCTTTTCACACTGTCCAAGTGGCCGCATCCAGCCAGCCCCTCTGTTTACTTTTCCACTGCCGGAGCTGGGATTACCCTGACGGGGAGCCTGGGAGGATCAGCCGCTTCCCATTGTGATCTGCTTCACTATTAAAGCTTCTTCGGGTCTGTTTTGCAGATGGCATGTGGGAAACGCACACCACCTCCCAGTAATGTAAATGAATCTTGATTGAGCTATATGAGAGATTCCCTGTGAGCTGCTTTGCAAAGACACTCCTGCGGCACACGTCAGGAGTCGTTAACACATCAGCTGCAGTACATCCAACACTGGAAAAGATTTAGGAGGGACTAATCCCTCCGGTGGTGGAGCTCTGTTGGCCTTTGGCAGAGTTACGTCATGGGTGAATTTAGCCTCCATTGTCTAACATCAGACAGGCTTGGCACCAGAGGAATAATGATGACAAAAGCAGATGAGCATTATAGAGGCAGGGCTTGACACGCCTGAGTGTCACTCGTCCCCATCCTCCCGTCGTTTCAGGAGTTCCTGAGCTCGTTCAGTTATCAGACACGTGTTCAGAAAATTGAAGTCAGCACAGTGGGGTGCCTCCCGGCATAAGCCTTCGGGCATCCTCATAGCTTTTCTTTCTTCTAATTACATACATCATTTCTGATGATAACTTCATGAAATGAAGCATAATTTTTATTTTTGCTCCAAAAGTTACTAAATGGACTCGCCGTTATGGTTCGCCGTGATTTGGCATACAAGAACACGAACTGTGGGACAAAACAAGAGAGGAAGCTGCCATTTCATGATTCAAGCACAGACTACACTCAGCTTCAACAATTTGTGCTTTCATTGATGGCATTTCGTCAGGAGTTTTGGTAGACAGTGAGAGGAGGACTGGTGCTGTTACCACGGTGCGGTTCATGGTCCCGTTCGGGGATGACCACTGGCCAACCATTTAATCTCTCGGCACCTCTGAGCATCACTCCTCCTTTCCGCCACGTTTTCATCTGACAGTCTGCCTTTTGCTTTCTGCTGGTACAATGTCTGGTACGGTAGGACAGTGTCAGCTGAGGCCACCGAGTGCGTCAGCGATCTGATAGAGAGTATAGCAAGGTCCTCTGATTCAGAAAGAGTGGTGGGTGTTTGTCTCATGTAGATGCCAGGATCCCAGGGCAGTATCTTTGTGTGAAATCAAGAGAGTTTGCAAATCTACTTGGGTGATTTCACGTGGGAAATGCACAGAAGTCAGCATTGAAGGGATACGAGAAATGAACAGAACTTGCTGTACTCCACTTAGGGAATAAATAGCCAGAAGTCTGCAATTAAATCTTGCAGACAGGAAATCTTCTGGAGTAGGGTTACTTTCTGTACGGAGTGTCTGACAGTTAAAATTGAAATCTGTTGAATTTTGCTACATAAATATATTTATGTTTCTTTCTTTTCACTTATGAGTCGTAGTAGTCCAATTTACTCATTTACATGAGACGAAGCTTTAAGAAAAGATTTAAAAAGCAGAAGTGTGGCCACTGATGATGCGAAACATACCTGTCAACAAGAAAACTCTGTAAGATGTTAGGGAAGGAATGATTTCTGCATGTGGATCGTGTTTTTTCATTTTGTGACAATGTAACTTAAACAGCATAGCCTTGTATCTTCAGACATTGTGAAATTTAGAAGGCAGCTAGTCCTCACACTAAGAAAACATGAATAATCCTCTAGCTCTCCGCAGGGCGTTGTACTCCTGTGTGGGCAGCCAGTCCTCTCACAAAGTTTTATCATTACCCGTCTCAAGTCCCTGTGCAATTTGCGGCCTGCAAAACTCTGTCTGTCAAGATGCAGTGCCAAGTATCACTAAGAACAAGCAAAGCCACTTGTTTAACTGCTCAGGAACCCTCCAACTCAGCACAGAGAGTACAAGTAGATAATAGCCTGTGCTCTTCCTGGAAATTAGCTGAATGTTTCTGTTGCTAACATTTAGCTGCTTTAACAGATGGTTTAGAAAATAGGATTCTGTTTCCCAAACTGCGGACACGAAGTGAGCAAAACAAAAAATTTTTTTTAGGCAGCACCCAGGGACAGGGATCAAACAAGTCGACAAGAAGCCAGTGGCATTTAATCTGAGGGCTGGAAAAAGCTGTTTGTATGAACTTTTTTTGCATGTTTGTGGTCAAATCCAGAAAATCTCTCAAAATTTTTGATAAACTTCAGCATGGGGTTGCTGGTTAAAACTGACTGACTTTTGAGCCAGAAAAATAGATCAATCATACCATTGATCTGGGGCATGAATAGTATCTTGAACGTTCTAACTCTGCCAAAGTCAGACCAAGAACTTGAATCTGGGTCACTCCTTCCACTCTGAGGACAGTGCCCCAGTCCCAAGGTTACTGATTATTGTGATGATCTGTCTCACATTTTTCCTTACAAACTCCAGAAGATGTTAATTTTATCCCTGATGGAGAACCCAAACCATTTTAGTTTATCCAAATTCATGGGATGGTAATATAGTTGAGATGCTGACTGAATTTTTTACTACCGAGTTCAAATGTTGAAATATTTGTGACAAAACATATTTGCTGGAGATGTATCCTGCAAAATACAAGCTTCCATTGCTCCATAGCTCCCACTCAGACTACAGGCCAACCAGAATACTGTTTCATGCCCACAGCAGATGTCTACCAATCATCGTCAGCGTTTCATCAACTAAGGGATTTCAATCTCTGCAGAAGTAAAGACCATACCATCGGAATCAGACAGGTAACACTGAAGTTGTTTTTGAGAAGAAAAGTTTCGAAGGTAACTCTGAAGGACCAACCCAATCCATCCCAGGTAGATAGTAATTATAATTGTAAAGACCATAATTGAGTAAGGAACCTTAAGCATACATCTCCAGTCCATGGCACTGCTGTACAATGTGGCAATTTAAGCACAAGAGACTGGCATACCATTTCCTTCAAGCCTATTTATACCCCAAAATTTCACAACAAATAGCTCTGTAAAATGCAACTATTTCCCATCCATGTACCATAAAAGCAAACATACCAGAATACCAAAATACCAGACACAAAATGTCATAACTGACATCCACCCACAATATTAAAAGCAGAAACATAAAAATGCAGCCCAAATAAATCATCCCCAGAATGTATGAAAAGCAAAACTGCCTGCAAAATGAGCCCTAAGAGCATTTTTCAAAGCTGAAACTGTATAATGTTTGGCTAGGGCCTCTTGACACAAGGGTGCAAACGTCTAGAAAGTCTACCTCACAGCCTAAGGTAATATGGGTTGACCTCACATGAGAGTTAGACTTAATATTTGAACATCTACTGCTTGTTGTGAGTGAAAAGCAACCTGGCAGATCATACTCGGGATGCTTTGGTAGGACTGCTAGGATGGGACAAACCTTGCCAAGGGAATGACATCTCAAGGCCTGAGGTGAATGTAGTTCTTGCAAGCTTCTCATGAGAGAAGACCCATGTAATGAGATACCTGAAGTCAGAACTGAAGGATGGAGTCAGGTGAGAAAGAAGGAAAGCAGCAGCAGAGATTTTACACCAGATCCCAACACTTATGGGTAATCTTTTTGTTACCCAAAGACCTCAGTTGCCCTGTGACAACCATGACCATAGAGGAGGCTGGACAGAAATCTCTTTTCCTGGCAGTTCAGGCAGTGGTGCTAGACAACTGGTTGTAGTAGAAATGTGAAATCAGAGCCTTTGACGGGGTTTGTAGCCTCCTTCCATTATAATTATATTTTTATTAATTTAATTGTATTATCAGCTTACCTGTGAGATTTTCCACAATGTTCTTAAGAAAGTCACACCGTAGACACAAGAACCATCAAACCTAGTTCAAGATGCGTTGTCCTCAGAGCAAACACCTCTAATGCCAACATTTATACAATCATTGTGGTATAGAAACCCACGCGACATTCAGTATAGCAGGTTTTTCTGTCTTTCAGTCTTTAGAAGAAGCCAACACTGTTGAAAGAAAGCTGTTAACAAGGAAGAACATGGGACAAGATTTAATCTCTGCTGTAATTTCAGGCAGTTTCACCAGAGATTTATCTGTCTATATACTTATTCTGGAAAAAAGTTTGGAGCGAACTTTTGTATCCAGAGATGACATTCTCTACCAAAACAAAGGTTTAGACATCAGCATCCCTGAAACTGTAACTCCAGCTGTGTTCAGAAGAAGACTTATGTTTATATATACAAATGTATACACATAAATACATCTTTTCCCCATATATTTTTGAAATAAAGAAGAAAAATTTCCCGCGTACACAGTAAAAGACCCAGGCAGTTCAAGGCTTTCCATGGCAGCTGCTTTTATTTATCTTTATTATACCTTTGAAGGCGTTGGTTTCATCCTGACCATCAGTGAAACTGTGGACTTTTTTGTAAGTTTGAGAAAACTCTTTTACCACCCAACCATACACCTAGTCGTGCTGTCCCTAGCATTGTGAAGGCTGTTTGTACGGGAACACGCTGGAGTGAGATTTAGGTTCAAATTCTGACTGTCACAGGAGTGTCCATGGTACACCTCATAGGCAGATACAAGGCCAGCTGTATGCACAATACACCCAGCAATTTGCCCATCTGCTGCCTGTATGGGATGAGTGACTGACCTGTATCTACTGATACAAAACCCGTCAGATAGGCTGGAGCATGCCCTAGCTGTACTATATGTGAATTTAAGGCAGCCTTCAAAAGTCCCCAGTAGCCTAAGAAATGCTGCAGAGACTTGTCATCTCAGGTTAAGTTTTTCAAAATCTGTACCTGTCTGTTACATATAAAACTGGGACAAAAGAGCTTGTTTTCTTCATTCTTGGTGTTTGCAGACTGGAGGATTTTTGAGTCAGAGTTCATGGCTAACCGTGGGGTACGTTTAAGGCTGGCCAGGAAACGTCTTCCTGCCTTGTGTGAAAATACTCATGGTTCACAAATGTTTCCAATCTATCATCCAGGCAAAACAAACACCTTTGGAAGCAGAGGGGAACCTTAGCTGCAACAACAGCCTCAAGGCTCTACCTGCAGGTGACACAAAACAGAGATGAGAACTCCTTCCTCATGGGAAGATCATTTCTGTGAAAAACATCAGTCGCAGAGACTCCTTAAAAACACTGGCTCAGCTCTTGGAGAATCCAATTAATAGTGTGCTGGTTACCAATGCTTCCTGCTCCTCCACACCAGCAAAGAAGAAAAGAGCTTCACATTATAAGTACTCTGAGTTTTCACCACTCATATGCCACTTGAATCATAGAATCACCCAGGTTGGAAGAGACCTTTAAGATCATAGAGTCCAACCATAAACCTAACACTGCCAAAACCACCACTAAACCATGTCCATAAGTAACATGTCTACCTGTCTATTAAATACCTCCAAGGGTGGTGATTCCACCACTTCCCTGGGCAGCCTGTTCCAGTGCTTGATAACTCTTTCTGTGAAGACATTTTTCCTAATATCCCATCTAAACCTCCCCTGGCACAACTCGAGGCCTTTTCCTCTTGTCCTATTGCTTGTTACTTGGGAGAAGAGATCGACCCCCACCTCGCCACAACCTCCTCTCAGGTAGTTGCAGAGAGTGAGAAGGTCTCCCCTCAGCCTCCTTTTCTCCAGGCTAAACAACCCCAGTTCCCTCAGCTGCTCCTCATAAGACTTGTTCTTCAAAGAGCTCCCTTCAAACCCTGGAAAAAATTTTTTTCATAGGAAGACTTGGGGCTTTTGCTCTGTCATGTTTCAGGTATCTTGAGAGAGGGAGCCAGCAGAAGCAAGGTGCAGAAGCCACAAGCACGAGGAGCTTCATGCTGCAGCTCTCTGCCTTATGTTTATCTCAGAAGTACTTTGAGTATATGATGTTCCTTGCTTCTGTTGCCTGGGAGAATAATCCATGTATGAAAAATCAATAAAGAAACAAGCTTCTTACAGGGCTAAACTTAAGCTAGTCAATAGAAGAGACACTGCTGGCTTTAGCAGTCAGGCTGTCTTAGCGTGTTGGGTATTTTTCGTTAAATCTCATCTGCACTGTGCTATAGTATCTATACTATCCCAGAGCCTTGACAGAAAGAATATTAGAGGGACAGTGAGGGAGACAACAAAGGAGCATGATACACAACGTCTTAAAGGTATTTCTCTATGCCAGATTTGTTGGTCCCTCCAGGAACTAGAATTCACCTGAAATGAAAAATCACATGCAGACACTCCTGATGTTTAGTGGACTNCTTTTCCCCATATATTTTTGAAATAAAGAAGAAAAATTTCCCGCGTACACAGTAAAAGACCCAGGCAGTTCAAGGCTTTCCATGGCAGCTGCTTTTATTTATCTTTATTATACCTTTGAAGGCGTTGGTTTCATCCTGACCATCAGTGAAACTGTGGACTTTTTTGTAAGTTTGAGAAAACTCTTTTACCACCCAACCATACACCTAGTCGTGCTGTCCCTAGCATTGTGAAGGCTGTTTGTACGGGAACACGCTGGAGTGAGATTTAGGTTCAAATTCTGACTGTCACAGGAGTGTCCATGGTACACCTCATAGGCAGATACAAGGCCAGCTGTATGCACAATACACCCAGCAATTTGCCCATCTGCTGCCTGTATGGGATGAGTGACTGACCTGTATCTACTGATACAAAACCCGTCAGATAGGCTGGAGCATGCCCTAGCTGTACTATATGTGAATTTAAGGCAGCCTTCAAAAGTCCCCAGTAGCCTAAGAAATGCTGCAGAGACTTGTCATCTCAGGTTAAGTTTTTCAAAATCTGTACCTGTCTGTTACATATAAAACTGGGACAAAAGAGCTTGTTTTCTTCATTCTTGGTGTTTGCAGACTGGAGGATTTTTGAGTCAGAGTTCATGGCTAACCGTGGGGTACGTTTAAGGCTGGCCAGGAAACGTCTTCCTGCCTTGTGTGAAAATACTCATGGTTCACAAATGTTTCCAATCTATCATCCAGGCAAAACAAACACCTTTGGAAGCAGAGGGGAACCTTAGCTGCAACAACAGCCTCAAGGCTCTACCTGCAGGTGACACAAAACAGAGATGAGAACTCCTTCCTCATGGGAAGATCATTTCTGTGAAAAACATCAGTCGCAGAGACTCCTTAAAAACACTGGCTCAGCTCTTGGAGAATCCAATTAATAGTGTGCTGGTTACCAATGCTTCCTGCTCCTCCACACCAGCAAAGAAGAAAAGAGCTTCACATTATAAGTACTCTGAGTTTTCACCACTCATATGCCACTTGAATCATAGAATCACCCAGGTTGGAAGAGACCTTTAAGATCATAGAGTCCAACCATCAAACTAACACTGCCAAAACCACCACTAAACCATGTCCATAAGTAACATGTCTACCTGTCTATTAAATACCTCCAAGGGTGGTGATTCCACCACTTCCCTGGGCAGCCTGTTCCAGTGCTTGATAACTCTTTCTGTGAAGACATTTTTCCTAATATCCCATCTAAACCTCCCCTGGCACAACTCGAGGCCTTTTCCTCTTGTCCTATTGCTTGTTACTTGGGAGAAGAGATCGACCCCCACCTCGCCACAACCTCCTCTCAGGTAGTTGCAGAGAGTGAGAAGGTCTCTCCTCAGCCTCCTTTTCTCCAGGCTAAACAACCCCAGTTCCCTCAGCTGCTCCTCATAAGACTTGTTCTTCAAAGAGCTCCCTTCAAACCCTGGAAAAAATTTTTTTCATAGGAAGACTTGGGGCTTTTGCTCTGTCATGTTTCAGGTATCTTGAGAGAGGGAGCCAGCAGAAGCAAGGTGCAGAAGCCACAAGCACGAGGAGCTTCATGCTGCAGCTCTCTGCCTTATGTTTATCTCAGAAGTACTTTGAGTATATGATGTTCCTTGCTTCTGTTGCCTGGGAGAATAATCCATGTATGAAAAATCAATAAAGAAACAAGCTTCTTACAGGGCTAAACTTAAGCTAGTCAATAGAAGAGACACTGCTGGCTTTAGCAGTCAGGCTGTCTTAGCGTGTTGGGTATTTTTCGTTAAATCTCATCTGCACTGTGCTATAGTATCTATACTATCCCAGAGCCTTGACAGAAAGAATATTAGAGGGACAGTGAGGGAGACAACAAAGGAGCATGATACACAACGTCTTAAAGGTATTTCTCTATGCCAGATTTGTTGGTCCCTCCAGGAACTAGAATTCACCTGAAATGAAAAATCACATGCAGACACTCCTGATGTTTAGTGGACTCAGATCCTAATCTGTTTTTTCAAGATTTTATCAAATTTTGACTGCTCAGGAAAGATTGAATAATATTGTTTCTACTTTATCTTTCCTTGGTCCTTCTCCCAGTCTGTAGGAACAGCACTCATGATGGATAGAGGTATGAAATAAACCTTTTTTTTCTGGAGGAAAAAAGGTTATCTGCAGCCCAAGTTATCCATCTGTATTTTATTTGAGCAAAGAGACAAAACCAAGATAATCCATTTTCAGCCAAACGCAACAACCCTGAAAAATACAGTCCTGTCCACCAGCTTAGTCATCCTGCATGTTGCCCATTTGATTGGGCTTAGAGAAAAACAAAGAACTAAAAAGAATGGTGTGTGTTGCGTTAGGATCTGTACCAAAGTCTGTAAGGGGAGCCAGAGAAAAAATGACTCACGCACTGGGAAGAATTCCACCTGTTCCCATCCAAATTATGTTTGCCCGTCAGGCTGGAAGCAGCTGATGCACTGGTTCCCATGGGAATATTTTCATCTTGAACAATATACACATTTAAAACCACTTCCTGAGTCTGTCCTATTTATGATTATGTTTGCATTAAATGCTGTCTTCTACCCAGTGCAGAGCCTGCTGCTGAGGGAGCACTTCTCCCCCCTAGACTTCAGCTCTGCTCTGATTTTTGAAGGAGATTAAGGCTACCTAAGGTAAGAAAGGCATTACTATCACCAGGACTGGGAAAGCCATTGAAAAGCCCCCGCTGTGAAAAGGGTTTTAGTGGGAAGCAGAAACAAGGGGAAAGAAATGAATTTGCTTGAAGAGATGTGCTAAAGACCATGAAATTCAAAAGAAAACCATGCCACATAAAGAAAAGCTCACAGGATGGCTACAGTAATGGCCTAAAATGCACTACCTAGATAATTTTATGAATATTTCTTACAGTAATTGAGAATCCATTATCAAAAAGCTAGTTGATTATGCATGAAAGAATACATCAGTAGTCAAACATCACACAGCCGCTGGATCCCAGTGCCCACTACTGCTGTCTCTTCCTATGCTGCATGACCACAAAAAGAAATAGAGATAGGGACTGACCATAGACAGGCAGATTTTACAGGCACTTTTTCAAGCTGTTCCTCCAGATGCCTCAGAATCACAGTTCTGGGGATGCAAATCAGCCTCGAACATAGGGAGCAAACCAAAACTGCTCCATTGCATTCCTTTGCTTGGTGCCCAAGTGATGGTGAGGAACGATAGCAGTAACTTGCTTCTGCGTCACTCTGGATGAAGCAGTGAAAGAATTAGGCATGGGGCTGGAATTTATGGTTATATCTACGCAGACACGTACAGGCAGATGTGAGCTTGTCTTGCTATGTTCCCAGCTAGCCAAATAGCAACAAGATGGATGTGGTTTTACTGCGCCAGATCTGTATCCATCTGTATGGACTTCTGTGATTATCTTTTGAGGTCTAGTTCTGATGTCGCCACCAATTTGTCTGTGACTGCATGATCATTCCTGCATTTCAGACTATCTTCTACTTAAGACATTTTTCAAGAGCGAAGGAGTGTTGAAGGATCAGTCCTCAGTTTGTGAATCTATTCCTATACAGACTTCGGACTGGCTGTGAAGAGAGTTGGGTCTGTTCCCTAGCACAGCTAATATTACTTCTTTTTTTCACGCGTGCCATTTACTCCTCTATCCGCAAAACAAGGATAAATATTTCATCATTTGAAGCAGAGTTTATAAAAAACATCTGTCATTTGAAATATGTTTGTGAACTAGGTTGCTGTTACAGTGATCGTGAGGAATGTAAGCATCTACCATGCAAGTGGTAAGACCTCCTACTAGCTTCAGCTTCTATACTGGTGTTGCTGTTATTATTACATTGTCATTACTTATTCAAAACTTCAAGAAAATTAAGAAAATGAGCTCTAATGCAAAGGAATGGAAAAATAAAGGTTATTTTTCTGTTTTTGAATAACACAGGATAGTGCTATATTCTATTATTCCTCTATTTGCTGTTGATTGAGGGAAGGCATTTCACTGTTTCAGTCCTAACAACTAGAATACTGCAAAATGTTCCTACGCGGTTGTTCTTCAAATAAAACTCATTGTCTTTAAAAGTGAATCCAATGAGCCTTTATGTTAAGGTCATGAATCTCTCCATAACATGTTCATAACATAGATTTGGGGCAGATGTTTTACATTTTTCATGCCCGAGTCATGAGCTGAATGTCTGACTATTGACCCATGTTTTGGAGTGAAAACGTCAAGAAATCCTTTGCGGTAACTGTAGTTTCCTGTCAGCTGGAAAAATGTTGGAAGCTCTTTCTCATGAACTTCTGTCCCTCACTGGCTGTATTTCCTGTCCAAGACCTTTCTAAGTGGGTTGGCATGGTGACAAACTTTATCTAATATGCAATCGCTGATTAGAGAAAAAGGGAATGTAAATGGCAACTTAGACAAACTATAAGGAAACTTTTTTCCTAACTCAGTTTTTTAAGGCAAAAAGGCACATGGCAAAAAAAATATAATAATTGCAATTTGTGTATCATTCAGACTAGCACCGTCAGAGCAGTTACTAGCTAACATTCATTATTTCATTTGTACTTGGCAAAATTCACATTTCAGATGTACTGGAGCAGATTAGGTTTTGTACTGGTAAACAAGGGAAACAAAAACAAACAACCCCAAAAAACCCCAAACCATCACGAGAGCTTGAAACAGCCTGGAAGGTTCAATATTTATATTGTCAGGACCTGATATGACCTTCATTAAAATCTACAGCAAGAATGAAACTGAATGTACTATGAGATGGATCAGAACTACAAGTGCTTTCTATACCACTGTGGGCTTAATTACGAGGCAATAAAGGACAGAGAGAGGAATTTTGAAGCCAATGCTTGTGCCAGACTGGCAGCGTTTGCCTGAAATCTCCTGCCCCATCAGCATTTGTTGACCAGGCTTGGTAAAGAGGTGAATGAGCTAATGTGACCTGCTGAGGTGGATTGCCTTTTAACTCACCTGAAGATGTTGAGCTTTTTGAGAAAAGGAAATCTAGACTGAGGAGTTAGCCTTCTTCAGATGGATAACCAAGAAGCAACTAAGTCAGAGATCAGGTGGCAAGCTGATTACACGATTTTATGTTTGATTTTTTGAGAGGGGAAAGATGGGATTAAAAAAAAATCTGTACCAGGTCTGCAGCTCTGTGTGCTGTGTTTGCACAGAAAGCTGCGTGAACCTATTTCATTTGTGATCACAGATTTAATGACAAGTGAAGGCTGCTCGGGCTCCTCGCTGATGACTTTTATAATAAGAATTTAGATCACTAGTTTTTGCAGTTTTTTCTCAGGAGAATCTTGCATTTAGCTTCCTTCCTAAGGCACACTACATCATGCTCTATGACACTAATGTGCAATGGTCATGATTTGAATTGGTCTCTTAGGAGCCTTGAAAAGAAACCCCTGAAATGAGAGGTGCTGCCAGGACACACATTTTGCTTTCTTATGAGGCATTTAATCCAAGTTCTGCTACATAGTAGACATTATAATGGGGATGCAGCTGATTGAAAACACACACAAGTCCCTGAAGGACCCCTTGGTGCTTCCATTCCTCTTAAAAATTTCAGCCAAAATCAATGAGAAGTTACCTTTGTGATTTCTTATCATTAGATTGACATTTCTTAAGTCAGATATTTACAGAACAAGACTTGGCCTGTATGATGAGGAGCAACAAGAAAGAAACCCTCAGTCCTCGTCTCCATACGGCAGCCACTCAGAGCACACACTCCTCCAGGGGCTCAGAGTGTCATGGCAAACTTTTACATTCTGAGATGTTTCAGAAGACAAGCCAGAGACCACTGTTCCGGGAGACTTCTCTCTTATGTATCTAGTCTCAGCATTGCTGTAGATATGTCTTTTCTTTCTGTCTCTCTTTGAGCTGTAGAAAATCGATCAGCTGGTACTGCTGGTTTTGTTGGTTGCCGATGGACGCGCAAGCTTCCAAACTGGACTGTCTGAAACGTTAAGCAGCTTCATGCAGGAAAGTACTAAATGTGAGGTGGCTGAGACCAGGTGCCGAGCCCAGAATGCCTAGCTAACCACTGCAGTTTGTTTGTACATTCTGTGTCTGGAGAAACGAGCACATAATGAGCCAGGCTGTTCTACTCCTGCTTTAACCGGAGCTGACAATGATTGTAGTAGTATAAATAAGAGGGGATGCAACATCAATGATTTTAGTGAGACCATATGAATTCTTGACAAAGAAGATGAAAAAGCTAACTTGAAAAAGCTAGATGTAAAATGAAACTTCACAATTAGATATAAAGTGAGGCATCAAGAAAAACACAAGTCATTGCCAATATCGTAACTATATGGTCAATGTTGAAATAAGAGGAAAACCAGCACAATATCATGGGAATCTACCAGCACTGGGTATTAGGTGGAAAGGAGGATCAAGAAATTCCAGCCTTTATTCCACAGTTCTGTGTATCATTGCACCTCATTTACACCTTCTGCAAAAGTAAATAGCAATAAAATGCCATTGTGATAATTCAGATTGATCTCTTAGCCAATAAGTGCTGCTGGGTTAACTCAAACTTCCCAGTCTGTTTGCTTTAATTACCTGCTGTCTCCCATCCGTGGCTATGTACATACACCACTGAAGCTTAAGGCATAAACCTGGTGTGTATCATGCAGTGGTAGCGAAGGTGGCACTTAAAGATTTATGACAAAGCATGAGAAAATGGCCACTCAATTGTCAAGTAGGAAATTTGCCATGTAGGGGCAAAGCTGTTTTTATTTTGGCTTGTAGAAGACATTTTGAGGTGTCTTGAATTGAGACAAGTTAATTGTCACCCTCTAACTGCTTCTGAATTCATGGCCAGGAGGCAAAATTATTCGGACCAGAAACAGTACCTTTTAATTAGATATTTTGCAATGTCTAGCACAATAGATTAAGATTATTTAGGCACAAACACAGTAAAAATAATAACTATAATGTAAAGAATAAATAAACATTCAAGACAAAAAGTGGTATAAAAAAGATCTCCCATTTTCAAATTCTTTCACTAAGATAATAAAAAGGAAAGAGAATAAAGGAAAAATATTTTGTATAATAGGACAACATTTGCTTCATGAAGAAAAATTAAGCTATTCTTGCCAAACTGAAAGCACAAGTGATTCATAATTAATTTTGTATTATAGACTCTTCCCTTAAATAAATGAAATGTCTTTTATCAGTTTATGTAACAATAATTCAATGCCTGAATGATCTAGCAAGAGATGTTTGCCTTTGTGAAAACCTTTTCCCTTCTCCCACCTGAAATAGCAGGGTGTTTACAAGTCATAATACAGATAAACTCTTCTTTAACGGTGCTCTGAGCCCAGAGTACTAGCAATTAAAACAACCAGGAAATGCAAACTCCACTTTTCAGTAAAAACCTCAATCAATGTCCCCAACAAGTGGTATAAGACACAAGTTGACCCTGAACTGACACCCACAATGTGCATTCTTAGAAAAAGGAAGACAATTTTGTCTTTGTCACTTGAGACAAATCTTTTTACTTCCATTCGTGATGCATTATTCTGTTTAAACACAAAGACTCTGACTGCTCATGTACAATTTTCTAGTCCTCTCTGTTGAGATGTACCTCGAACCTTTTTTGCACTATGCATCTGTCCTCTCCCCAGCAGGTTGTTTTTATAAATCCCCATGTACGGATTTCATTATCACACAGACTGTGAGTTCATGTAAAAACAAGGATATTTTAATCCCATTAGCAGGCTTGGTTCAGCTCTGATCCAAGTTCCAGGTTGCAAAAAAGACCAAACAGTTTTGCAGGTATAAAGATGAGACATGACAATCAGCATGGAAAGATCACGTTCAGGGAGAAAAAGCTCTCCAATGACTGGAGCTTGGCCAATCCTTTGCTAGGGTAGAGCCAAATCTCAGACCTTTCACCTACTAATTTCTCATGTCCCCAGAAAGGGGATGGTGACAGGGTGAGTAGAAAGATGAAGTACAAGAATGGAAGGAAAGTTGAAAACCTCCAATTCCTCCATAGAGGTGTTCAGGACATACTGCAATCACACCTTTTCTAACACTTGTCATATAACATTTGTCAATAAAGCAAAAATAATCAGATAATCATAGAATAGTTTGGGTTGGAAGGGACCTCTAAAGGTCATCTAGTCCACTCTGCCCTGCAATGAGCAGGGACATCTCCAACTAGATCAGGTTGCTCAGAGCCCCGTCCAACCTGACCACGAATGTTCCCGGGGGATGGGGCATCTCCCACCTCTCTGAGCAACCTGTGCCAGGGTTTCACCACCCTCATCATAAAACATTTATTCCTCATATCTAGTCTAAATCTACCTTCCTTTAGTTCAAAGCTATTACCCCTTGTCCTTTTAGCCCTTGCTAAAAAGTCTGTCCCCATCTTTCGGGTAAGTCCCCTTTAAGCACTGAAAGGCCACAATAAGGTCTCCCTGGACTCTTCTCTTCTCCGGGCAGTAATAATCTGGCAGTAGCAACGTGCTTTTCAATGCCAGGGGCATAACTGTAGAGAGAGGATATGGTAACAACACTTTAGCTGTATATGTAAGAGCAGGGTTGGCAGCAGAGGACATCTAGTGGTGTTTAGCTGTAAATTATAAGAACAAACAGGAGGATTTGTGCTTTATTCCGCCGGTGATGTTGGCTTCCAGGGTAAGGCTGCTGTGTTTGAGTGCTGCAGGAGCAGCTCTGTGCCTTCAGGAAGCATTTGTACTCCTGCTCTTTGCAACTCAACAATATCTGTCTGCATTGCACAAAAATGAGGTATTTATGTACACAGGCTGGAAGCACAGTTCTAATTTATATACTTATATATGTATATGGAGGAGGAAACCTGCTACAAGCTTGTCTTTTAATGAAGTTATGAACTAAGCGTATTCAGGTATGTAAAAAAGATCACTTACAGTTTTTGCTTACAAAAATATAATACTAGGGTATTTGAGAAAAACCTGAACTAAATCTAAACAGCTGCTGGCATCACATAAAATGCTGTCACCCCTTGGGACGAGAGATTGCTGCAAAAATTCAATGAATAGTCACATCCGCAGCAACATCGCTATCACATGTCTGTGTACCCCTTTATTAGCCACTCCACACGATAGCGCATGATTACGCTGAGTCCACACAGAGAAAACTTCTCATAATGCCTTTGCCATATAGCTGGAGAAGGATGGCTAATTTTATTTATTCACTTGTTCATTAAAAAATGCAGTGGAATAGGCAGGCAAGGAGAGCCATTGAAAAGGCTGTCTTTTTTGTTTAGCTACACAGCAAGCATACTTTTGGGATGGATTTTCAGCACAGTCCCCTCTCTGGCCGTGATTCAGCAAAGCACTGAAGTCTCAGGTCGAAGTTAAACACGTACTTACATGCTTTGCTGAGCTAGGACCAGAATGCTGAGTACTTTGCACAGTCACATCTCCGATGCATTTGTACAATAAACAAAAATAACACTAAAAAGCCACCAGAAGTTCCAACTGTGTTCTGAGAATTTATTTCTATACTCCTGGAAAATTAACTTGAGTGCTGAGCAGAAACCAACCAATAGGTGAAATCCAATGCATGTGGCAGACTTTTTGGTGAAGTTAATATTGTGAGTGTGTCTGCAGTTTTGCACAGAATATCCAGCCTGGTAAACTAGAACTTTAAAACTTATTCTGTTCCAGAAGACAGGGCAATTTGACATTTATGTGATTGCCCAAATTGTCAAAATACATATAAAAACATTTTTCTTGGAGTCATTGATTTTTCATTTTGTTTGTTACTTTTGAAAAAGGGAAAGAAAGAAGAGAAAGCATCCATTCAAGCTGCACATTCTACTGCTACTTCTTGAATGTTATGAGCAACACTTTGTTTGGGTTGAAATATTGACATGCAATAGTAAGAGAATCTCACATCAAGATAAAAGGAAGTGCCAAACATTGGGAAACTCTAACGTGAAATTTTGTGTTACAGGAATGATGTTTTACCAGATCAGTCTTCGAAGAACTCATTATAGTGAAGTAGGAAAGTTTTCTGTTACAGAGTAAGGGTGGGAGTCGGCTCCAGATGTACAGAGATGTGGCTCAACTAGGTACTCCTAGGCATCTGGGCATCTGATGGCAACAGAGGTGCCCAGAGTATCCTTCCTGACCTGCAGCTGCTGCTCCAGAAAAGTGATCCTGCATCATAACGGTGAGCCCCACATGGTTTGAATACCTTAGAGATATCCCTCTTATTCCAGCTGATGTCCGCTGTCTCTTGCCATCCCACCATGAACCACTGGCTCTGTCTTCCTGATTACCTCCTCATAGATAGGCAAAGGCTGCTATTAGGTACAATACTGCTGTGTTGTATCTGTACATAGGTATGGGTAGGCTGCTATTAGGTGCAAACCTTCTCTTCTCCAGGCTGATCAAGCCCATTTCCCTCTGCCTCCTGTCACAGGGCATGTGCTCCATGTCCCTAATGATTTTGGTGGCCTTCTACCAGACTTGCTCAAGTTTGTCAACATTTTTCTTTTGTTGGGGGCCCAAAAACTGGTCACATCACAATATTCCATGTGTGGTCCAACAAGTGCTGGTTAGAGGGGAATAATCACTCCCCTCCAATACCTGGCTACACTCCTGTTAGTGCAGCACAGTATCTTGTTAATTTTCGTTGCTGCCAGGGCACACTGCTGGCTCATGTTGACGTTGTTGTCTACCAGGACCTACCAGATGAGCTCTTTCCCAGTCAGTCAGTGCCCAACCTGCATCACAGCAATGACTTCTTCCTTCTCAGGGGCAGGACTTTGCATCTATCTTCATTCAGTTTCGTAAGGTTCTTGTTGACCCATTCCTCCAGCTTGTCCAGGTCCTTTTGAATGGCAGCCCTTCCTGCCAGTGTACCAACAGATCCCCTCCCTGTTTAGTGTCACCTGTGAACGTGATGAGGTGTGTTCTGTCTTCTCCTCCAGGTCATTGATAGAGGTACTAAAAAAAATACATCTCAAGATAAACTTCTGACTAACTCCAATTGTAACCAGCTTCCAGGAAAAGTGCAAACCCTTAACCAAAACTCTTTGAACCTGACAGCTCAGCTAGTTTTTCAGCCTCGCATAGTAATTCACCTACTCAGGCCTTAATAATCCAACTTGAAAAGAAGGATGCTGTCATAAGTCTTGCTAATGTCAAGGCAGACAACATCCACCATTCTTCCTTTATCCCCAGACCTAGGTCCCATCTCAGAAGTTAAAAATGGTTTACATTAGGCAAATCCATATTGGTTATAAAATACATACAGACTTTGTCTACAATCTTATTCCAAGGAAACATTGAGTCACTTAGATGAACAAAGAATTACTACAACATGCTGAGTTAATCTTTTTCTTAATATCAACTTGGTACACAAGGGAAGAACCAGTACAATGTCAGACTTTGGTGATAGTGAGACAATTTCACTTAGAAGACCACCCTGGAGACTCCAAGCATAGCCACAGTCTCTTTAACTGAACATTTTTATCTCTGAATCTCATCAGTGCTGCTTTTTAATAGACCTGATATCATGTGATTTGAGACTTTAATCCATAATTTCCTTTCCTTTTTAGCTCTTGAGGAAAAAAAAAAAACCAACAAAAAAAACCACAAAAAAACCCCAAAAAAGATGAAGCAAGTAGAAAGATGAGGCAAAGTAATGATCATTTCTTTATGTTTCTTTAGAGAAAGTACCACTTTTTGTTTGCTTTCTAACATAATTTTTGCATAGTAAGATTGAAGGTAGGCGTTGAGAAGCTCATTGTTGTCTGAAGTATCTTCCTGCCCGTCATACACTCTCTCATGAGAAGAACTTACCATAATGCAAATAAGAGTAGTTAATCTTAACTCACGAGCACTGATGTCCAGCCTGGGGGAAAAAAACCAACAAAACTCTATTACCATTTCTGCCTTTCTGTCCTATAGATGAAACCTTTACCATTCCTGTCTTCCTGTCCTTTACACTGTAGGAAGTTTTTGCTGCTTCAGCTGAGGCACAGCTATAAATCTGCAATAAACGAGTTGAAAATTCTGCTCATTTGTTCAGGAATGAGCAACAGGGGAGTGGAACAGGACTCTCTTAATGTGGATATGCTTCTGACTAGAAAAGTTTCTACTTCCTCAAGACATGAGCTACACTTATGTTTTCCTTCACCCCACCTTTTTATTCTGACCTCCTCACTGGAACTATGCCCTCACTAATGGAGAGGAGGGCTGAATGAACTGGCGACGCAGAAAATTTTGAAATAGAAAACACAGGAACAGAGAAGGGAGAAAAAAAATAATCTGGAAAATGCTAGAAAAGACGAGCTCGGTTTTGTTTGTGAATAAGCGGTAACTCGGCGGCCGGGCAGCAGCGTTTGCTGGGCTGCTGAGCCAGCCCCGCGGAGCGGCGGTTCAGCACCCTGGCCAGCGCCCGCCGCGTCCCGCGTGGGCGCGTCCCCGGCACGGCGCTGATCCACGGGCTGGGGACAGGGGGGCTCGGAAGGGAGCACCCTTCCAAACGCTTCCTCAGCCTCTTCCACGAAATCCACAAAGCCTTGGCCTTTAAGTAAAGGGTGGGAGGGATTTAGAGGCATCTATCTGTGGGCTTGGGCTACGCTTTTCGTGCTGAGGTGGAGGGGTTAGTCAGCTTTTTGAGCATTAATACTTGACCTAGCTGAGAAGAGAGCTGTTTATGACTCCCTAGCCCCAGTGACATCTTGGCTTGTATTGAAAGCGCTTGCAAAACTCTTAGGAAATGTCAGGTTACTTTGCTATGACATTTCATACTTCCTTTTTTTTTTTTCCTGCACTTCACCTAACAGTGGCTTATTACTGCTTTCAAAAGAAAAACATATTCGTGAGTAAAACAGTGAACTTCTTAGGATGTGATCATAAACAGATGTCAGGCATTCATGACTTCCCAGCAAATTACTTTCTATTAAATGATAAAAGATAAAAGGGGAAGAGAAAGGTCTGCAACACGGGAGACACTCAGAGCCCTGAAGGTTTACTTTGTTAAACTCACATGTGTGCAGTCCTCTCTGGCTGTTTCCCAGCTGGTGGTGGCCATCGGGTCTCAGATCCAGTTGCCCACTGTCTCCTTCTGTCCCTACTAGATAGGATTTTTTTTATTTGGTTTCCCAGGGAGTTAAGCTTCTTGTCCTTAGATGGTCACTATTCTGCAAGCAGGTAAATTCTGCCCTGCCACCTGTGCCCAGAGCTTGGGTGTCCTACTGTCCTCCCAAAACTCTCTGAAAACCAACAGCACATGTGATGTGGGCTAACACAGGGTCTTCAACCCCAATCCCCTTCATAGATCTTCTCATGGAGACATGGAGACATGACTCTCTCTTGCAAAGACTTAACCATCCATCAGCTTTTGGGGTCCCCCAGGAATTCAGAACACTCTGGTCCTTCCCATGTTATTACAGCCTGTCCTACTTTTTCCAGACACCATGTCTTTGGAAAAGGCCCTCACCTTCCTCCATCTGCACAGCTGCTTTCCAGCTCTAAAGCTCTAAGAGACCTGTCATGGTTTCAGCTGGGATAGAGTTGACTTTCTTACTGGTGGCTGCTATGATGCTGTGTTTTGGATTTGGGATGGGACTAGTATGATAGGGCACTGGTGTTTTTGATTGTTGCTAAGCACTCAAGGCCTTTTCTGCTCCTCACACCACCCCAGGGGTGAGAACACTGGGAGTGCACAAAAATTTGGGAGGAGACACAACCGGGACTGCTGACCCCAACTGACCAAAGGGATATTCCATACCAGATGATGTCACGCTCAGTATATAAAGCTGGGGGAAGAAGAAGGAAGGGGGGAACATTCAGAGTTATGGCATTTGTCTTCCCAAGTAACCATCATGCATGATGGAGCCCTGTTTTCCTGGAGGTAGCTGAACACCTGCCTGATGATGGGAAGCGGTGAATGAATTCCTTGGTTTGCTTTGCTTGTGTGTGTGGCTTTTAGTCTACCTATTAATCTGACTTTATCTCAACCCACCAGTTTTTTCCTCGCTTTTACTCTTCCGATTCTTTCCCCCATCCAAATTGGGGAGGGTGTGAGTGAGCGGCTGTGTGGTCCTAGCTGCTGACTGGGGTTAAACCACAACGAGACCTCACAGTACTGGGGAGCCTGGGGCAGGAGGAGAAGGGGGGTGCCACTGTCTCTACTCACCCCCCGACCCCTCTCCCCCCACCGGTGACTGTGGGGAACAGGAGGTAGGATGGAGGTGAGGACTTGCCACCCTCACCCTGGATACCCTGAAAATGATAACCCACCCATCGCCCTCTGCCCGGGGGACAGGGATGAGGACACCCCCTGCCACCCCCTCTGCAACACCACTAGTGACAACACCCCCTTCCCACCCGCGGGGCACGAAGTGGGGGGTAACGACCCGCAAGCCAGTGCCTATGGGGTGTCCGTGCGGACATGGCGGGGGGACACACATCCCACCCAGCCCCCGCTCCCGGGCGCTGCGCCCCCGCAGTTCCCGCCTTCCCCCAGGGGACCCCGCCGCCTTCGCCGCCGCTCCCGCCTCCGCCGCCGGCCCCGCCCCC
>VYXH01003064.1:81507-96946 GCA_013397275.1 Burhinus bistriatus
GGAGGGAGGGAGGGAGGGAGGGAAGCCGGGAGGAGAGGGGTGGCGGAGCCGGTCCTCGCATCCCCGGGGCCGCCGGGTTCCAGCCCCGACCCCCCCAGCCCCGGGCAGGAGGGGCAGAGGTGGAGCAGGGAGGAGCCGGTGGGATGGGGAGTTTTCAGCGGGGAGATCAGGAGAGGCTAAAAGATAATGCACAAAATAATTAGTGGAGGGTGTTGAGGGTTTGTTTTGGTTGTCTTTCTTTCTTTCTTTCTTTCTTTTTTCTTTCTTTNTCCCATTAACCTCACACAGAAGCAACATTTTTTTCTGGGAATTTTCAGATAAATGCTCACAACTATGCACCAAACACTGCTAATTCTGTATTCATGAAAACCTCTTAAAAACTTTTATTTCTTTTTTCTTTTTCTTTTCCTTTTTCTTTTTCTTTTTCTTTCTTTTTCTTTCTTTCTTCTTTCTCTTTCTTTTTTATTTATTTATTTATTCCTTCCTTTCTCTCTTTGTCTCTTTTCTTCTCTCACTCTTTCTCTCTTTCACTCTTTCTCTCTTTCTTTCTCTCTTTTCTGTTTTGTAAAAATTGAAGCCTTTTCTGCTGGAGTAGCCTGAAAGAAGAACTTGGATGGAAGCAAATCGGTTGTGATTTGCATGTTTTCTTTGGAAATACTCGTGTGTCCTTTGGCAGGGGCTAGGTGCCTCGCTTTGATTTTCCCTTTTTACTCATTGGCCTTGACATACTTCAACTAGGCGCTTAAATGCTGCATTAGTGCATGAGTGTAAGAGCAGGCACTCTCAGGTAGCCCTTGCTGCCCATTCTTTCCCCACAGTGAGTGTGGGCAACTGCTGGAGAAAAGCTGATGAGGAAAACTGCCCGGGCCCCCAAACCTGCCCCGACCTCCTAAGCCAGTGGCCAGGGATGTCCTGGGCTAAACCCAGCACTTAGGCTGTGCCACGGCAGGTGTGAGGCCTTGGGACTCTCTCATCGCCATTGCCATCCCCATCCTCCGCTGTTTAATTACAGCACTGTAGTTGTAACTTTATCTAAAGACAGGTAGAAGGGCTAAAGATTCAGCAGAAGGGCTGGGGGCTCTTGGGTCTCTCCCTTAGAGGGTAGAGGAGCAATGTCATGGATTCCCATCGTCCCACTTCTTTCTCCTTCTGATGCCCCACAACTACAGACACATACCTCAAACCATCAAGATCTCCCAAACAGGCTTCTGTGTTAGTCTGGAGTTAGGGATCTGTCTCCTGTCAGTTTGGGTTTGTTCATCTGCAGGAAATGCTATGTGATCTTTGGTGAGGAAAGCACAGCTGAAATGTCGTTATGTTCCTTATGCATATTGCCTAGAAAAAGGCAGGGAAAAATAGTGTGATTACTGTGAGATATAGCTCTGGGGGTTGGAGACATTCTTACTTGTGTTTTAGAAGCGTATACAAAGATAAGAGCCATATAATTAGTTCCAAGGCTAAGATTTCAGTGGCCCAAAAGTGAAACTCCTGCCTAGCACATTGAATGGTGGACTCTCAGGGCAAGTCATTACAGCTACTTTTCCAGCTGGAAAAGAACATAGAAATATATATAATACATCTGCTATAAGAAATGCTCAGCAACCTGCAAAAAGGGTTAATGTTGATGGAAAGAAGAGAACTAAAAGAAAAAAGAGTCTCTTTTGCTACATGTTAAGCCATGGATGTGCATCAGAAGTGTTTCTACTGAATGAAATAGCTGGGGTAAGACCATGAGAAACCAGAACAAGACCACTATCAGTGACATACTAGAAACAGCAGAAACACAATAGAAAAAAAAAAAAAAAACAAAAAGAAAAACATTCCCATGAAACATATTGCCATGGAGATCTCTCATGCTTTAAAGGAACAATCCAGTCTTGTGTATGTTTGTGGGTTTATTTTCTTGGTTGATCACATTCTAAATTAATGTTCCTCTGCTGAGAACTTGGAAGAGATAAATGTACCATTAGCAGATGTTGTAAGCAAAGTACAGCCATAAGTAGTATGTTATACACAATTATCAGCCTGTCAAGCTGTATTATAACCTATTATAAGTCCACTGGACACAATAACAGCTCAGTGTAATTCACCTGATAACCTAGTGTAAGAGAAGATCATCAGTTTAGCCCTTTTCCATTGTCTCTGCTGCCTATTGTAAGAAATTTTTTTGGTTTGTTTTTTTTTTTTTTTATATATATCTACGGGCTGGTCATGGCATTGTGCTTTGAGTAGGAAGAAATCAGCTGACATGCAAAAGCCTTTGGGGAGTGCCTTTGGAGAGCGGTTAATGGAGAAAAATCCTTTGGACCCCGTGGCTTGTGACATTCGGGGACACACATCCTTTCTTGGTGCTGTATGCACTGCTTGGATTATTAAACTGCCCAGGGGAAAGGTACAGAGGAGTTTTTGGTGCACCAGGAGCTCTTCCAGCACCCAGGAATTTGCACCTGTGACTGAAGGTTCTCTTAGTACCGTGTGATCAGAGAGCTGAAATTTAGAGCATTTATTTGTTCGCTGTTCAGTGCTACTCATAGAAACAATCTGCTACACTGAAATAAATCTTTCTTCAACTAATTCGTGCTGGAGGTGGTCCAGGCCCCACTCATTCAGGGAACTGGAGTCCCAGTTCTTACATGCTCATTTGGCAGCAGGTTAAAGGCTCTTACCACTTAAGAAAAAAAATCCCAGTACATACTTTATTATAAACTACCCTGTCATAGTCCTCTTTTTTTGGCAAAGAGTGAGAGAGTTCAGGATGCTGCAGTTCATTCTGAAATAGTAGATATGAGCAGAGAGGACTACACTGATTCCTTATACTCTTCTAAATCCATGGTGACACGTTCAGTGATTTCACTGGGGCCACGATTTCACCCTACTAATATTAATTGGATGACTTTTTCCAGACGTGTGGGTACAGTTGGAAAAACAGAGCATAATTCAATGGTATTTCTACATCACCCAGGGAAGCAGGGAGCAGAAATGGCACTACTCCATTCATAGAGAGAGCTTTGCTGCCCGGGGCGAGGTTTCTTAGCTCAGTTACAGCACCGGAGTGACAAATCTGTGTGGACCCTGGTGCCAGGGCCAGCTTGTCCGTACTGCCCTCCACGGCACACAGAGGTCTGGTGTGCTCAACGCCGTAATCACAGCTTTTTCGTGTAAAAACTTTTTACTCACCTATTCACACCACTGACTCATAGAAACAACTTTCTATATTTATGTATTATGTTATATATATAACGAACTAGTTCGTTTATTCCGGATGAAGATAGTGCTCTGTGAGCCATAAAAACAATGAGTTTTCTTACGCGTCATGGCTGTGTGCTGACGTCTTAAAAAATGGCAAAGTTTTTGACATCCAGTAGTCATCCGGGAGACAAGAATCTCTCATTGCTTTTTAACTGCATTTTGGGATTTCCAAGGTGTTTTATTAAACTTAACAGTACCTTGAGTTAATCCTTAGTTGGGCTGACTCATGTAAATCAGTGGTGATAAGCTGAGCTATCTCTTAGATAGACAAGCTAAGAACGTAGCCATCTTCTACTCCCTCAGCTGTCACAACTTTTTATGCGTGATTTGTAACCCACAGCACTCCTTGCAATGAAAGGGGTACTGTCATTCCCATTTGAGAGTGAGAGTCTTGGTACCTCAGTTTCCTCAGTGGTATATGCGAGGTCATATTAGAAGCTTCTGGAGTAGCAAGGTACACCAACAGGCCTAAATAAAAGAAGACCAGGAACCAGGCTCAAGTGCTGGGCACTTGGTCTTCTACACTGCTTAGCTGGTAGCTCCATCCCTGGCTTGTCTTTGCTTTTCTAGGATGCCTTCTAAGCTGCCAGTTACTATGAAAAAGAATTGCAGCAGGATATCTTGATTTCATCACAGAGATATGTTTGATGTTTATTTTGATGACCACTGTAGATTTAGAAGTTAAATTCCATATTTTTAAAAAATATGAAACTTTTAAATCTTTGAAAACATAGCTCAAAGTTTTGTAAGATACTGAAGGTTAATTATGTATAGTTATCTGTTATGTTCCTTATATCTTCTAAGAAAAAAAGCATTCAGATTCCGCCATTGGTGCACAATCTTCTTCAGTTTGTTTTCAGGGGAGGTAGGAAAAAATCTGATTTTGGATTAAGAAATTATCAGATAAACTAAGTACTTGGCTAGGCCAAAAAAAAAAAGACTGAGTAAATAAAAGAAGCGGAGTACTACCAGATGACTGACTTGGCTGGGAAGAAACCTAACTAGACAGATATGAGACATTAGAGACTTCAGTTGAACAAGCAAATTTACAATGATCGACTTTACACAGATTAGCTTGAGACAACTGCAAAGCCTCTGATCATTCTCAGCCCGCTTTACTGTTTATTCATAACTTCTAACCTCTGGGAATCTCTGCTCCATCAGAATCATCAGATGAGCCACATCTCTATGTAGGAGAATCTTGCAGGTATGCACCGGTCTTTTATACATAACTGCTCTCCAGAATCTGAGGCCCAGGGACCTGCTAGCCTCCTGTAAAAAACAGCTCAGGGACACAGAATCACAGAAAGGTTGGGGTTGGAAGGGACCTCTAGAGATCATCTCATCCAACCTCCTGGCTCAAGCAGGGCTACCTAGACCTGGTTCCCCAGGACCATGTCCAGCTGGGTTTTGAACATCTCAAAGGATGAGGAGTCCACAACACCTCCAGGCAACCTGTGCCAATGCTTGGTCATCGTCGCAGTAAAAAAAAAGTGTTTCCTGGTGTTCAGGCAGCAACTCCTATGTTTCAGTTTGTGCCCATTGCCTCTGATCCTGGCACAGGACACCATGAGAAGAACCTGGCTCAATTGCCTTTGCACCTGCCCTTCAGATATTTATATACATTGATGAGATCCCACCTGGACCTTCTCTTCTCCAGGCTGAGCAGTCCCAGCTCTCTCAGCCTTTCCTCATAGGAGAGATGCTCCAGTGACTTCATCATCTTCATGGCCCTTGGCTGAGCTCTCTCCAGTATGTCCATGTCTCTCTTGTACTGAGGAGCCCAGAACTGGATCCAGTACTCCAGATGTGGCCTCACCACTACTGACTAGGGAAGGCTCACCTCCCTCGATCTGCTGGCAACTCTTCTCCTATTGCAGCCAGGGATATCGTTAACCTTCTGTGTGGCAAGGGCCCATTGCTGGCTCATGTTCAATTTGGTGTCCACCAGGACTCCCTAGTTCTTTTTTTACAAGCTGCTTTCCAACTGGTCAGTCCCCAGCATGTACTGGTCCCTGGGGTTGTTCCTCTCCAGGTGCAGGACTTTGTTCCCTTTGTTGAGCTGTATGCAAGACACACAAGAACATGTACAAGAAGGAATCCAGCTGGGCTCAGCCTGAACAAAGGAGGCAATTTCCCTGCACTGGAGCAGACTGAAATCTGGTTCTTCAACTAAAGGCATGGCAATGCAGACAGGTCCCAGGTTGTGTGAGCAAGGTTAAGGGACTAGAGTCACAACAGAACTGTGCTCCATGGTGGTCCTATCTTTCCCTATTTCGTTCCCCAGTTTGGCTAAGGCTGGATACACCCCTATGGCATCTGTGAAATCAGGTTAGAAGATTCCAGCTACTTCTTTTCCCACTTCTACTTTAAAATGCCAAAGGAAGAACCACTTTTGAGATATTTCAGTACTTCCTGTCTCATTCGGAAACTAGATGTAAACAAGTAGTTCCACAAGCAGCAGAAGTTATGGTGTTTGGTTTCCCGTGACCTTTTATCTCCTGTTTGGATTATCCTGCATCCATGAATGTCAGCTTTGTTTCAAGCATTTCCAGTGGTGTGGATTCTATACCGTTTCTCCTGCCATGGAAACCCTTCCGTGAGTCCTTCTATCCATATGTGAAGAGGTGAGATAGACACATATGCTTGTACAAACTCCAGACAGTGGAGAATCACACTCACAATGATCATAAAATGAGCAACAAAGCAGTAGATGTTCCTACAAGTGTGATAATAATGCTATTCAGATATTTTGCTTCACTGATTCCCTGTAAGAGCAAAGGGACCCTTTGCTTCATTTTTTCATCCTTCATTGGCATGGCTGCTTCTGGGGTTATACTAGACGTGCCACAGCTTTAATCCTGTTCGGCAAATTTTCCTTTTCTGTCTGGAACTGGACCTGGAAAGACTGGTTTAGAAGAAACATGTGAAAGGAAATATTTAGAAAAAGAGATTATTGGAAAAAGCGTATCTTTGTTTAGGTTTTAGTAAATATGGGTGACAGATGCTAAGAATGACATATCGCACCAGATGTTTTATGTATGTTGGGAAAAGGAAGCATTAGGGTTACAGCACAGTGAATCTATTTGTTAACCTTTCTGGCAGGTGCTGAAGGGAGGACTTATATATAAAAATGTAATTTCCATAAACTTTGGAGTATGTGAGGAAGATTGATCATCCTGCACGCTTGGGTCAGATGCTCAGCTGACGTAAAATGATGTAATTCCACTGACCTCAGTGCAATTGTGTTGATATATACCAGCTAAGTTTATCATACCTATCCCTATATTTAATTTGTTTTCCTAATTAGAATTGAGATCTGAAAGTACGCAGTGTTCAGCACTCCTTCAGGAGTTATTCCATTATTTTAATTGTTAGTAGAATGAAATACCATAGTCCTCATAGCCTAAACTGAGATCTAGTATGCAACTGTACACAACTGTACAAGAGGAGGACTTTTATTCTTGAGAGTCTCGGTTTGTAATTTTTGTTCTTAATCATTTGGGAATGAAAATTAATTATTAACAGCCTAAACAGCTCCAAATCAAAATAAGCCAGGATTCAGCCTGGAGTAGGTTTGATGGGATCAACATGATAATAACCTTCTCCAGATCTTGGAAAAAATAATTAAATAGTTAGCTATAACTTACAAATATTTATAAGTGTCTAAATCAAATCCAATCCCTTTGAAGTTTGCTAATGTACCTTAGTGATCTCATAAATTCATGTGACTTGCGAAGAATTTCAAGAGTAGTTTTAGAAGCGCTTGAGACTTTCAAAGCTATCCATGAAATACTTAGAGACAAAGAAAACTTTTCAAAGCCCTTGAGTGACTTCAGCTTCCAAATTATATTCTCAGAAGTGGTTGAGTACCTAGGAGCCTAAAAAAGATAGAAACTAATAAAGCTTCTGTTGCTGATTTACCGTACCTGAGCTGCGCCCAGATAGCACCCACGCACTCGACCAGTGGCTTGAACACAGTGACTTAGAGCACCACAGGCAGAATAACTTGATTAGTTAAGACTTCTGTGGCCGCATTTCCAAGGCTATGATTTTGAAGTCAGTTGGGCATTTATAAATGCAAATGCCATCAGAATTTACAAAGCCTGTTGCAGGTGTGCTCCGCAATCTGAGTTCCTAGAAGAAAAATCTGTCTGAGCCATGCCAAAGGTGAAGGGACAGCAGCAGAAACAGGTATTACCATGAATGGGATTAAGAAGAAATTGGTTATATCTCCCTGGTTTTGGAAGTCAGCCGCTGAGAACACAGGAGGCCGAAATAAGTTGTTATAGGAAGAAGAAAGGATTGCACTGAGATGGGGTATGGGGTGAGGGCTGCAAAGGGATTGGGAGTTTGGGGTGTGTTTTTTGCTGATCATTTTAGGCTCAGCATAATTTTTCTATTGATTCTGCAAAAATAACTTTCTGATTTCTGACACAGAGCAGTTTTTCTCATCCTTTTCAGTGGAAAATGTCTGTTCCATCATTCACAGACCACAAGGAAGATGATCCTCAGAAATACCTTCACAACGATAATTGGCCACTTCTTAATCTTACATACCTGAGAAGAAAAACTGGAAAACAGTCTTTTCAATTTGAAATGTTCTGTTTATTATTGTATGTGATAGCAATGATCTATCATATCAGACATTACCAGAAATTCCAAAGTTGTATTTGAAGTATAGTATCTTGTTCATCATTTCCCTAATGATGCGTTTGCCTCAAGATAATTTTATTCATATGAAGTTTGGCTTAATGATATTCACATACACTCTTCATCTTTGCACTAGACATCACACTCCAAAAATATTTAGGAGCTTATAAAAGCAGGTAGGACATAGGATCTTTCTTCTAAGGGACTTTCAAAAATCTCACTAGGCAAATCCATGTTTCTTTAGGCATGCAGGTACAATCGAAAGTCTCATCTGAGCCTTTAGACAAACAGGCTCATGGAAAGCTGAGTTGATTGAAATGTGTTATTAGATATCCACTGTAATCCACAGAGGCCAGTAAGGGACTGGTCTCAAAACATCTACTGGCCAGAATATATAATACATTTTTTTCAGGTGACAAATATGTTGGGATTTTCCTGCTTCCTCTGGGAACCTATGAATCTAAACTACCTCAGTGGAGTTAATTATTTTTTCCTGTAATTCATCCTAAAGTTTCCTTTGCATAACTTCATCCTATTACTCATAGTCTTACCTCACGGCCCATGGTCCCTCTGAAATTTAAAATTACATATGCTATGTATGTAATACATGCATGGGTTCTTTCTGTGTCCCCTAACACTGTCATTACTTTATGTTATTCTTGGCTAGATTTTGAAAATATTTTCCTTTAACATAATCATTATTGTGTAGTTAATGTTTGATTAATTGCTGGCTTGCTCTAAATTTCTGCCAGTTCATTAATGTCTTTGTGTTGCTCAGTTGCCACCCACCTGAACAGTGTATTAACCTGGACTGCTCGCTGAGTCAGTGCTGCAACAAAGCTGCAATATAAATCCGTACAATTTTGCACAAACATATAGTTGGTCTATATTGTGTTTAAAAGCAGCAAGTCAACCTATACGCCTCCCATTTGCCTGAGTCTTCTAGCATGAGGTCATTATCTTTCCTTTTGCATGGCTTTTCTTTCCTTCACAACTGTATTAAATGTGAAATTGAAGCAGAGTCTTCATTGAAATGGAGTGAACAGGTTCTGCAGAATTTTACATTTGAAAGGAAATGGAAAAATAGCAGAAAACATCTATCAGTAATTAAAACCCTCTATTTTCATATAGAGGGACAGACAGAGAATAGAGCATCCTTTTCAGTTGAAAGGGCAGAGGAGATAATATGCAGGAAAAGGTACCCTGAGTCATTTTGCAGACAGGATGGGTTGAAAAACAGGAGAGTTATATTTGACTTGTGAAGAATTCTACAAGTTTATTTCGTATGTGGCTGGCACTCTTGGTACCATATAGCCGGGCTAATTCACATACCTCTGGACTTCTTTCAAAGCCATTAAGCTCCCACAGCTAGAGCACAGCATTTTCTCCCCCCTCAACTTCTCAACTGCACATATCTTGCCCAGCAGGTGACATCTCTGCAATGGCAGGAGATGGAAGCCACTGCTGCATCTTTTCCTTCAGTAGGTTTCAAGACTCTCCGCAGGGATCCAGTTAGCACGAAACAAATTGTGCCACTCGCTCAGTGGGACTGCAGCGTGGGACCAGTGCATGTGCTAGAGGGGGAGCCGGTACAGAGGTGTTTCTCTGCATGCTGCAGGAGAAGGCTACCACATCACCTGCCTCACGCTTGAACTGTTCAGGCAAATGTTTAAAAAAAAATCATGACAATTTTTCTTAAAGATAAACTGTTAGATCTTTATATTTGCCTCCTGGTTTCTGCACTTTTTTCTCCTCTCACTTTGCATTTCCAAGCCCTTTTTCAGAGGCACGGCGAGCGCCAACTTACAACTAAAGTTGTGAAAATGACCATGAGGTTTGAGAATGGCCAACAGCCGCATGCAGAAGAACAGCCCTAAAGCCCGGCTCAGCAAAGCAGTCAGGAAATGTGACCTGCGGTAGTGTAAATCTCAGGACTATAACCTGTGTTAAGAGCCAAAGGCTGTGTTTACCAACTAAGGCACTTATTTTGTTAACTACGCAATAAAAGGAGCAAGAGCCTCTTCCTGGCTTCTGAGGGACTGTTAGCTGTTAGCTCCCGGGACTTTTGCAATAGCTGTCCAAGTCAGTACAGGCAGAGCTGTGTCTTGTTGCACTTGGCACCAAGGCTGCTTGTGGCATTTTGACTGCTGGTAACTGTTGTGACTACTTTAAATCCTCCGACTATTGCGTTACCTCATGATCCAGGATGAATTCTTTGCCAATCACTTGGAGGAATGAGAATTGCTGCTTGTTTTACAAGAAGGGATAATAATGGGGATGATAAATCTAGGGAAACTATTGTATCTATTTGGACCATTAGAAGTTCCGTTACGTTCGTTTTTTAATCAAATGCTTTCCGTTCCAGTGGACTACAAAGCTTCTTAATCAGCAAATATAAACACAGTAAACTTCCAAAAAACTGTAATCACAAGGGACACCCCCAAGATAAAAGTTATCATTTCAAAATATGCTTTCTTGTTTGTGGTCTTTAATAACTTGGATGACTAAAACTCGAGGAAATATAAAGAGCCAAACTCCTTTTGGAAGTTCGCAGTCCAGCCAATAAAATCCATCCACATGGTGGAGATCTCACAAAATAAGTTTTATGAGGGAAGTCAGTCATTTTCATTGGCACTCATCTGGTAACATTAGACAATACATTATACTTTCTACAGTTTAGTGGGACAAATAAATGAGAGTCAGAGCACAATCTTCTGACCATTTTGAATCTGACCCAAAGCCAAAGTTCTAGGGGTGGTCCAAAACCTCACCTAAAACAAGATTTCACTTTGGATCCAAACTTCATAGCACCTTTGTGGGCCACATGGATGTTGGGACTGAGCGCACCCTCAGCAAGTTTGCCAACGACACCAGCTGTGTGGAGCAGTTGACATGCTGGAGGGAAGGGATGCCATCCAGAGGGACCTGGACAGGCTTGAGAGGTGGGCCCATGCCAACCTTGTGAAGTTCAATAAGGCCAAGTGCAAGGTCCTGCACATGGGTGGGGACAATCCCATGCACAAATACAGGTTGGGCGGAGAGTAGATTGAGAGCAGCCATGAGGAGAGGGACTTGGGGGTGTTGGTGGATGAGAAGCTCAACATGAGCTAACAATGTGCACTTGCAACCCAAAAAGCACAACCGTATCCTAGGCTGCATCAAACGAAGTGCAACCAGCAGGTTGAGGGAGGGGATTCTGCCCCTCTACTCCGCTCTCGTGAGACCCCACCTGGAATACTGTGCCCAGCTCTGGAGCCCCCAGCATAAGAAGGACATGGACCTGNGGTTGGAACTAGATGATCTTTAAGGTCCCTTCCAACCTAAACCATTCTATGATTCTGTGATTCTATGAACACTGGTAAAATGAAGACAGAAGCAAGTCTTTACAGAAAATGAGGAGGTAAGTCAGTATTCACACTCCAGTGCACACTAATTTAAGTCAGGAGTATCTGAGATAAGACAGAGATTATAAAAAATGAAAGCTAATTTGATGTCCTGCTAAACATCTTGAAAAGTCACTTCAGCGGAGTTTCAACTCCTATCTGAAACACAAGGAAACTGCGTAAAAGGCAGCAAAATACCTATCCTGCTCCAGGCTGGAGGATGCAGCAGATATGATGTCTGCACTAGGATGGGGTCAGTAAATGTGATTTCTCAGAAGACTGTGGTCCTAGATTAGGAAACACATCACAGTATTAAAGAGTTCCCTAAGCTCTTTAGGGCAGACTCACCAGGAGTCTGGAAAAGGATGTAGGACTCAATGAAATAGGGACAATCTGCTACAGTGACCAAGAAATACATCTGAGTTTTTCCTCTTTTGGCTTTGCCCAGAGAACATTAATTATTACAAAGAAAACAAAAATAAAACTGTAGTAGCTCAAAAAAAGGGACTAAAAGAGATTTGGTCTCTCTCTTCTTTCAGTACCTGGAACACTTGTTGCATCTTCCAATTACTTTTCTCACTGCAAGCTGATTCTTTACTATTCTTGTAATGAAGTGGTGAACAAAAGATTTTTACCCCAAGGTTACTGTGGTGGGTTTACCCTGGCTGGCACCAAAACTGCTCTGTCACTCCCCTTCTCAGCAGGACAGGGGAGAGAAAATATAACAATTTGTGGGTTGAGATAAGGGCCAGGAGATCACTCAGCAGTTACCGTCTCGGGCAAAACAGACTCAACTGGGGGAAATAAATTTAATTTATTGCCAATTAAATAGAACAGGATAAAGAGAAATAAGAACAAATCTTAAAACACCTTCCCCCCACCCCTCCCTTCTTCCCAGGATCAACTTCATGCCTCATTTCTCCACCTCATCCCCCTGAGCAGAGCATGGAGACGGGGAATGGGGGTTGTGGTCAGTTCATCACAGGTTGTCCCTGCTGCTCCTTCCTCCTCAGGGGGAGGACTCCTCACACTCTTCCCCTGCTCCAGCAAGGGGGCTCTCCCACCAGAGAGTCAGGAGACAGTCCTCCATGAACTTCTTCAACGTGGGTCCTTCCCATAGGCTGCAGTTCTCCATGAAGTGCTCCAGTGTGGGTCCCTTCCACAGGGTGCAGTCCTTCAGGAAGACTGCTCCAGCATGGGTGCCCCATGGGGCCACAGGTCCTGCCAGGAGCCTGCTCCAGTGCAGGCTCTCCCTGGGGTCACAGACTCCTTTTGGGCATCCATCTGCTCCAGTGTGGTGTCCTCCATGGGCTGCCGGTGGATATCTGCTCCATCGTGGACCTCCATGGGCTGCAAGGGGACAGCCTGCCTCACCATGGTATTCACCACAGGCTGCTCCGGCTCCTGCAGCACCTACTCCCCTCCTTCTTCACTGACCTTGGTGTCTGCAGAGGTGTTGCTCTCAGATATTCTCACTCTTCTCCCTCGCTGCTGTTGCACAGCAGGTTTGGTTTTTTTCCCCTGTTAACTATGTTATCCCAGAGGCGCTACCACTGCCACTGATGGGCTCAGCCTTGGCCAGTGGCAGGTCCATCTTGGAGCTGGTTGGCATTGGCTCTGTCAGACATGGGGGAAGCTTCTGTTAGCTTCTCATAGAAGCCACCCCTGTAGCACCCCTGCTACCAAAACCTTGCACACAAATCCAATACAGTTACTTATAACTAACTGAATTCTGTGGAGTATTCAGGGTTGGCTTTACCCAATGGTACCAAAAATGTCTGTTTTGGTGTGAGAATGTACTTGAAAAATAAAACAGGATTTTGAAATATATTTACTGCAAAGATGGTTGAGTGCACTGTTTTAAGATCTACAGTTCAATGTGGAACTCATGAACAAGTACTGGACGGAAGAGGTAAATGCAATCATTCCAGTGCTGTCAGTCAGAGCATGCCTGGGCATCCTTCCTTTTTGTCCCTTTCATGACCAGCCCTAAATAAAGTTCTTCTTCATTCATTCTTTCATCATTTCTTTGAAAATCTGTTATAACTCTGGATAAAAAGCATGTCCCATTCTGTAAGTCTCAGGCATTCAGCAGATTGGAATTTCTCCTCTTGCTACTGTTGTAAAACCACTTTTTAGCTCTTATATCTCTGTCTTAATAAGGATGGAATTTATCTCAACTTCAGACAGCTGTGCTGTAGATGTTTATTTCTGAGCTAGTCATCCAGGCTTACCTTATTGCGCTTGCATCTGTGCAGTTATAAACATCCATCTTAAGATAAAGTGACTCCCACCCAGAAAAGTATGTATTTCCCTCTGCTTGTCACCAGGATAACCTCACTGACTCATTCAGATCTGTATCTTATGCTGCAGAAGTCTAAAGGGGGACAGATAAAACCTGCTTCAGATGTCTGCTTATTTCTTTGTTTGCTGTTGCTGCTTTAATAGAACTGAAGTCCAAAGTCACTGATTTTCTCCAACTAAATGAATTTTGTGCACTGTTGGAGGTAGAGGACACTTGCTCTTAGGAAGGTTGAGCTGTACATGAGCTCATTGCTGTGCTTATTCTTGGACACCATCATGACCATTCTGTTACAATATCAAGAGAACTTTTTCATCATAATTGCATCCAAAAAAACCAAGATGAAGAGAAACAACCCTACTTTCACTGATGAATACTTCTACTGGCATTCAATAATATTTTCTGCTGTTGAAGTATATTAGTATCCCATAAGAATCTGGGAATCTGTTGGCCCTGACTCTCCATTGCTTGTACCTCGTGTTATTTTCATTAACATATTTCTGATCTGATTTGATTTTAAAGCTTTCTTTATCTTAGAATCATAGAATCGTTTAGGTTGGAAAAGACCTTTAAGATCATCCAGTCCAATCATTGACCTTACTCTACCAGGTCTGCCACTAAACCATGTCTCTAAGCACCACATCTACATGCCTTTTAAACACATCTAGGGACGGTGACTCAACCACCTCCCTGGACAGCCTCTTCCAATGCTTGATAACTCTTGCAGTGAAAAATTTTTTCCTGATGTCCAGCCTAAACCTCCCCTGGCGCAACTTGAACCCATTTCCTCTTATCCTATCGCTAGTTACTTGGGAGAAGAGATCAGCTCCCATCTCACTACAACCTCCTTTCAGGTAGCTGTAGAGAGCAATAAGGTCTCCCCTCAACCTTCTCTTCTCCAGACTAAACAATCCTAATTCCTTCAGCCACTCCTCATAAGAAATGTTCTCCAAACCCCTCACCAGCTTTGTTGCCCTTCTCTGGACATGCTCCAGCACCTCAACGTCCCTCCTAGACTGTGGCACCCAAAACTGAACACAGTACTCAAGCTGCAGCCTCACCAGCTCTGAGTANTGCACTCAATCCCCTCATCCAGATCATCAATAAAGATATTAAACAAGGCTGGCCCCAAAACTGAGCCCTGAGGAACACCGCTCGAGACCTGCTGCCAGCTGGATTCAACGCCATTCACCACAACTCTCTGGGCTCGGCCGTCCAGCCAGTTTTTAATCCAGCAAAGAGTACACCTGTCTAAGCCACGGGCTGCCAGTTTCTCTAGCAGAATGCTGCGGGAGACTGTGTCGAAGGCCTCACTAAAGTCCAAGCAGACAACATCCACAGCCTTTCCTTCATCCACCAGGTGGGTCACCTGGTCGTAAAAGGATGTCAGGTTGGTTAAACAGGACCTGCTTTCCCATGAACCCATGCTGGCTGGGCCTGATCCCCTAGTTGTCCTTCACATGCCACGTGAGTGCATTCAGGATCATATTTGATAGAAAAGGATGCAAAGCAGAAATACTGTTGCTTTTTTACACTACTTAAATAAGTAGACTGTTTTGGTAAGACCACGTGGTGCATGGTTCCTCATAGAGATGAGCGATGTGTGGTCCTGGCTTCCTGGTATAAGAAGTCTTAGAATCATGGAACCATGAAACGGTTTAGGTTGGAAGGGAACTTAAAGATCACCTAGTTCCAACCCCCCCTGCCATGGGCAAGGACACCTCCCACTAGACCTGGTTGCTCAAAACCCCATCCAGCCTGGCCTTGAACACTTCCAGGGATGGGGCATCCACAACTTCCCTGAGTAACCTGTTCCAGTGCCTCACCTCCCTCACAGTGAAAAACTTATTCC
>VYXH01003064.1:97659-120275 GCA_013397275.1 Burhinus bistriatus
GGACCTTAAAGATCACCTAGTTCCAACCCCCCCTGCCATGGGCAAGGACACCTCCCACTAGACCTGGTTGCTCAAAACCCCATCCAGCCTGGCCTTGAACACTTCCAGGGATGGGGCATCCACAACTTCCCTGAGTAACCTGTTCCAGTGCCTCACCTCCCTCACAGTGAAAAACTTATTCCTAATATCTAATCTAAATCTCCCCTCTTCCAGCTTGAAGCCATTACCCCTCATCCTATCACTACATGCCCTTGTAAAAAGTCCCTCTCCAGCTTTCTTGTAGGCCCCTTTCAGATACTGGAAGGCTGCTATAAGGTCTCCCCAGAACCTTCTCCAGGCTGAACAACCCCAACTCTCTCAACCTGTCCTCATAGCAGAGGTGCTCCAGGACTCTGATCATCTTTGTGGCCCTCCTCTGGACCCACTCCAACAGGGCCATGTCCTTCTTATGTTGGGGGCTCCAGAGCTGGATGCAATATTCCAGATGTTGTCTCACGAGAGCAGAGTAGAGGGGCAGAATCCCCTCCCTCAACCTGCTGGCTGTACTTCGTTTGATGCACCCTAGGATACGGTTGTGCTTTTTGGGCTGTAAGCGCACATTGTTGACTCATGTTGAGCTTCTCATCCACCAGCACCCCCAAGTCCCTCTCCTCAGGGCTGCTCTCAATCCACTCTCCGCCTAGCCTGTATTTGTGCTTGGGATTGCCATTACATTGTTGTGAGCTCTGAGGCTCTGAACATGAGCAGGTAGAGCTAGAAACATGAATTGCCTACAAATGTGGACTGAATAACTCACTTGGGGGCTTAAATTTCCTAAGAGCCTCCGTACTTTTAATGCCATTTCTAGGTAATCCTTTGATTTATCTTTTTAAATATTGTCCGAAAGCTCGTATTTGTCTCACCTGAACTTAGTAATCTAAAAAGTGCATGCTGGTCTAGGCTGCTCGGTAACTGAGTAACACTCTTTTTAATTACTAAAATGAGGGAGATGAGTCAGTCCCATCCAGGTGCTGGAGAACCTGTTCCCAGCGTCTCTGGAGTAGAGGCAGTGTGTGAACAGAGGGTTGCATTTTGGGGAGCACAGTTTGACCACACAAAAATGCTACACAAAGGGAGTTTCTTCCTTGCTTCTGTCGGATGTTTTAGGGCATAGGTTTACAACCTCAGAATGGCAGAAAAAGTAACAGGAACTTTCTTAGCAAACTACTTTGTATGCTAGGCTAAGCAGAATGATTATTATATGGACTGGGTAATTGGAAAGTTTTGGTAATTTGAAACTAGATTGAAGAGCTGAAAGTAGTCCCGGGTACAAGACGTAATGGTTGTGTACTCTACAGCTGTGGACTATGTAGACATTGTGCCTATGTTAGGTATGTCCTGGAATACTTAGCACAGGAGTTTCTGAAATTAGAAGTTTTATTTCTGTGGTAGTGATGAAGGTTTAAGGACTGAAGTGTGCACCTGTGCTGTGTTGATTTTTATTTCCTGGTAATCGTTAGAGAAAGTGTAGGAGTGCAAAAGCAGGCTGTAGGTAGTCATGCATCCAGCCTTTACTTTTCTCATGTTCTTTTTGCTTTAGGTCCTAATAAAAGGGGTTGCTCCACATCTCTTAACAGAAAACTAATATAACAATTGACTTTCTGAGTCATTTAATTTATTTATTTATTTATTTATTTTCTTAGGGGATGAAAAGGGTAAGACTCTGAGGAAATGTCGTCGTTTGGGCCAGATTGGCCCAATCAGACGGAACAACAGATGTTCCCTCTCTCCTGCTCCGCTTCAAAGGGAGGCAGGAGAGAGAGAGAAAAAGAGAGACTTAAGAGTTTAGAAGGAACTAAACTACTTTAAGGAAATATTAATAATAAAATAATAAAAAGAAAATCATGAAATGCACACAAAACCATATCAGGCTCCCAGGATGACAGTCCCATCACCAGCAGGCACTGGGGAAGTCCCAGGCTGGACTCAGTGACGGACGGGAACCGGATTCTGGATCTGGATTCAGGATTGGAATCAAAGGCAGACAAACAGACAGAGTCCTCCTTGGACGCCGGCCACTGAAGAAAGAGACCTGACTCTTTGATCCCTCAGCTTTTATACTGAGCATGAGGCAGATGGGATGGAATACCCTGTTGGTCAGTTTTGGGTCACCTGTCCTGTCCGCTCCTCCCCACAGGTGTGACCCCTCTACGCTTTTCCGTTTCCGACCCTCCAACGGGGCAAGTAACAAAGTTGGCTGCCCTTGGTTGTTATAGCAATAACGATAAGCAAGAGCCTCTCTGCATCCCATTCCTTGGCATCAACTATAAACATGGGTCTGATCACTCTGAGAACAAACAGTTTCTGCACAACATGCTGTTAATTTCAGCAGTTAGAAGAGGCCTAGCTAAAAAGTAAAGTTACTGAACAAAACTAGTCCTGTTTTACCTCAAACCAGGACATGACATAATTTATTTCAAGAACAGGATGAAAAATGCTGTTGTTCATGCCAGTTCTGGGATTTTAGACTTTAGCATGAACCCAGTTCTGTCCCCTCTGCTCAGTTCAAATATTTACATAGAAATTAATATTTTGGTATCTGCTTATTTTTCAATATATGGGAGGTGGGTTTGTAAAAATAATAGTGATTTGTCTATAGCATCAGGAAAAAAAAAACCCACTGAAAAGAAAGAGAGGGCTTGTAAAACACCTATGGGAGGCTCATGCCCTGCAAAATTGCTTCTTGAGGCAATTCTTCATTCCTGGAGATATGGGTCAAATATGGACATCTTTGTGTTGGATGGAAAATAATGTCAAATCGAGTAGCTATAGAGTACTTTCTGGTTGCCATCTGTATTTGGTAAGCCCTACAACACTGTGCAAGACATCAGCCTTGTACATCTGTACATCTGCTACAGACTGTAGCATGTGACGCAGGGAGTGAAGAGTGAACCAGATCGGCCCATAATAGGTATCCTGGAGTAGAATACAGCGTGCCTGAAAAATGCTCCATGGATAAGACACTAAAACCACTTCACTACACTGCTTTTGGAAAAATGCATATATTTGACTAATCAGCATTGATATTAACATCCTGAATTACAGGGTTTCAAAGAAGCACTGAGGAAGGACCAAATAAACCAAATCATAATCACTGGAGACCTTAGCAATTTTAACTTCAGGATTTAAGCCGTTTAAATAACTTTATTTCATAAAATGCAAACTTATCAGTATTTTCTGCTCAGATGGCAGCTGATGAGAAAAAAGATTCTCCTGGCAATTTGTGGTTTTTTTGGTAGCAAAAGAAAAATGTAAGGCAAGAGTCAGAGAAGGATGGGAGTCAGATTTGCTCGAAGCGCCTGGTGAAATATGGTGCCTTTTTGAAGCCCCAAGTGCCGGAATGATAAGACTACATGACAATCTGAGTTTTCCTGTTTCATATCTGGGTCCCTGGGTTTGAAAAGAAAAGCTTGAAAACACTGAATCTTCAGTTTCATGGCTAAGTAAAAATAGCTCATAAAGCAAAAAAACCCCCAACCAACCTTGAAAGTCTTTTTTAATTTAAAACACCATAAAATTCTGGACTGATGTCATGGATTTTGAAAATTTGCAATTAGCTGTGTTTTAATAAAGCTTGAATCCAGATGGCTGCACAGCTTACTAATGAGTAATATTTGTTGTTTAAACTGTAGCAGGAGCAGACTACGAAAAAATGATCTAACGATTGACTATTGCTTCTCATCTATGCAGCCATACCTTTCACTCTCCTGCTCCAGGAGGAAGCGAGCTACTGCTGGAGGCTTGGATGAGAATCCCTCTGTTTCTATTCAGTACTGTTAGTTGGAGTGTGGGGTCATGCATGGTCCTGACTTTCTATGTCCACAGGTTTCTGCTTATCCACAGACCCATGAGTGACCCTGCAGAGCATGGGCTTTTCTGGTGTTGCTTGGTCTTTGAAGTTGGCAAATCTATCTGGTACTTATGTCTCTAAATGATTAATCTACAATTGCAGCCTGTTTGAGTGTAAGTAATCCTATTACAAGTAAAATTTGGCCTTAAACCTGAAGATGAAGCCAAAAGGCAAAAAGCAGCCAAATCGTGCTCTTCAAAGGCAACAGCTCTGCTCCAACAGCCTCGTACATCCAATTCTCATTTAATTTACAGAAACCCATGTTCTTTTTTGAATTCTTAGACTAACATCTTAAGTAAATAAGATACTTTTGGAGAGTCCATTTCTTTTCTATCCACTTCTCCACTGGAAAGAGATATCTTTTTTGGCTTCAAAGAAGGTAGATTCATTCCTCCAGTTAGTAATACGGAGTTCGAAGAGATATTTCATGGAAGTCAGTGTGGCTTCGAACATGCAGCGCTACAGGTTTGGGGCAGAGTGGCTTGAAAGCTGCCCGGCGGAGAAGGACGTGGGGGGTGTTGGTGCACAGCTGGCTGAATATGAGCCGGCAGTGTGCCCAGGTGGCCAAGAAGGCCAACGGCATCCTGGCCTGTATCAGGAATAGTGTGGTGAGCAGGACTCGGGAGGTGATCATCCCCCTGTNTCCAACCTTAACAATTCTATGATTCTATATGAAGTTATTTTCTTCAATTGCTGAAGGCCATCACTCTTGACAGGAAATCTATGGAGGTTTATTCAAAATACAGCCACTTCCTGAGATTTTCATGTTCTCCTTGGTTCAGATTTGAAAAATAAAGTATTAAGCTGTATTTCTGGGTTTCTGAATATCCTGGACTAGCTCCACAGGAATGAGAGCTCGTGTGTCACAGATGGCCGCAGAGAAAGGGCAGGAAAATCGCTGTTGGTACCTAGTGTTTGTCCTGGCATCTTTGCTGTCTGCCTGCCAGCCATTAAAATGCAATAATGCTTTTCATGAGTATAAAGCTGTGGCAACTTCTTTGGAGTTATGGTTAAATTCCATTTTGGCTAAATACACAGAGGGGCTTCCATTTTTCCTGTTACTTCTTTAACAGCTGGGGAGTCTCAATCTTATACAATAACATCTGCAAATGCACATGGTATCAGGCTCCAACATAAAAACACTTCACAGACCTTCTAGCACAATACAAGCACTAAGAGAAATAAGCAGTTGGGACAATATATTTAATGCTTTTCATTAAAGTTTTAGATTTTACTCTCTTAAGTAAAAGGCAAAAGATTTGTAGACAGGTCAGGGTGAGGGGTCTACATTTGCATTTCAGTGCTAATTGGAGTGATGAACCCATGTCCTACTTCTGCAGTAACATGCTTAGATACAAACCACTAATTGCGGCATAGTGCAGCAATTTGTATTTCCTTACTATTAGCATCACCAACCTGATGGTACATGGGGCCTAAGCTTACATCTCTGTTCCACAAGCAGTTCTTGACACTTCTTCCTCAAATATCTCCAGACTTTTCTTCCCTTTCTTTGTTTCCACTATCACATGATAATGCCTCCTGCTTTCCATCCTGCTGTGTTCGTTCTCCCAGATCCAGCTGATTCACATCTGGGACAGAAACTTTTATTTTTCTGGTTTGGTGTTTGCAGAACACCTCGCACCCAATGGAGGTACATAGGGAGTCTTCTTCCGCTAGCCAGATGGGATGAAGAAGTTCTGGGCAATCTACTATCTGAAGTTATTATATTTTGCTCCTCTAGTACATTCTTACAGATCACAGGTACTGTGAAATTATTAATGGTTGAGGACAGTCATCTCCACAGGCCACGACGTGGTTTCATGCTGCTGGGCAGGACTGATGGACAGGTGGCTGTGTTTGGCTCTGAGGAGCTGCAGGGTGAATCGCAGGGCTGGAGAGAGAAAATTGCAGACAGAGACCTTTGCGAACAGCTGGAGACTTTACTGCTAATCACCTCATCTAGTGAGATGTTCTTGGCATATAGCTTTGTGACAGAAGGAGTAACAGTATCTGATTACCAGCCAGAAACACTAAGCATCAAATCCACCTTGTGCAAGGAGATGTGAGAACCGTAGGCCCTCTGTGTGGGCCCAGGGCTAGGAGGCACACAGAACTGTTTGCAAGGAGCCACACAATCTCAGTATATACCCTCCGGCACTGTGTAACTTTGGTGCATTCCAGGGGGAGATAATTCCTGATCTTCACATCGTCACATCTGAGTAAAGAACATATTGTAGCCTGTGTGTTTCTGCTTAACATCAGGGGAATTTTTAAAGGACTTTGTGTATCCTTAAAAATCTCCTGAAGCTCATATCCTATTATTGAAAAATTACATTATTTGTAGTAAAATGTGGTTGTCAGGCTTCACTTGACACACAACCCCTTCCTTTGGGCATGCAAATCTGCTAGTTCAGCCCTGCACTACAATGAGACTCTGCAGACATTTACCAGCTCCCAGAGCTTCCTTTCTTCTCTCTCTCCCAGTCTGAGGAAGAGTAAAGAGCTGCAAAACCCATAGCTTTGGTTAGGAGGATAAACTGGAACATTATTTACGGTAAGACTCAAGAAGGTGGCGGTCCAGGTCTGAAGACATCTGCCTGTGCTCAAAAAATGACCCGTGAGTCTAGCACAGTATGCAGTCGGGTAGCGCATGTTACTCGTACGTGACTTGGTACTCATCCCCCTCCAGAGCTCCAGTCTGTGCCAGCACCGTACCAATATCAGCACCAGGAAAGGGTTGGCATGAACACGACTTGTGTTTTGGGTCTGTTTTGTAGGGCTGCAGTCCCAAAGGAAAAAGAAAGCAGAGAGGAAGGGAGCAGCAGTGAACCTGACCCTAGCACGCAGCTGAAAGCCAGACTTCTCGCGGGCTGAGGACTTGGTTTTTTGAACAAATGCATTTAATTGTCTTTAATTTGAACAATTGCCAATAGACTGCCTTTGTTTCTGCTTCTAGAGTGAAGTAGGACTTTGTGCAGAGTCTTTGTGCGCAGAAAGGTTTCCAGACAAAAATGTTCAACTTGCATGGTACGTTTGTCCTCAAACAGAAAGCAGCTAGAAAATCGACAGTACTGGGCTAAGCATATAGATCAAGACATATACAAACGTAACCTTTGTATGTATATTCAGCCCATCTGTTATATATGAATTGCCATTCTTCCTGAGTTGTCTCAACATGCGAAATGATTCCCCTCAGAAAGACAGGCATACACCTCCAAAATGAATCTGGTGGCTTTTCCAGATCTGTGGTTTCTTAGTCTTCAGTCCCATTTCTCTCTGTCTTCTTGTCTCCCCTTCCCATCGTAACAATTTGGAGAACAATGAAAACTGTTGAAGAAATGAAATTCTGAACGGATAAAACCAACTGAATTATCTGACAAACTGTTGTAGAAACTTGCAAAGTTAGGGTCTACATCTCATTTTATCTAACAAATAAGGAGCAGCTGGCATTTCTGTGGTGTAGGGCAGATACTGTGTTTTACACTGCAGGATGAATTTGCATGATCTTTTCCTGGACCTCACTTGCTCTTCCCACTGTCTGGCCCCTGCAGGGAGGGAAAGTAGCTGGGCTGATGAACCTTGGACCATGAGTTCTGTCTTTCATGATCACTGAATGTTATTTCATGGGGAACACCAGTCTTTTCTGCATCCCAGAGAAAGCATATGTTACTAGAGTCAGTGACTCGGGATTTAAGCAGTGACTCACCACTGGTTTATTTTCAAGACATCCCAGAAACTTTTCCCCAGTGCTGGGGCATGAACTCTTGTGTTTGTTACCACATGGTTATTTCAGCCAAGTCCCCTCACTAAGACCCAGCACCAGTTCTCGCAAAGCCAACATTCAGGCTTTCACTTCATGGCAGGTTTGTAGTCAGGAAGATCTAAATATCGGGTCTGACCGATACTTTAAACTGCTAGGGAAGAGACAAATCCTGCATAGTCTGGCTTTTCTCCACCAGCATGCCTGTGTGGGATGATCATAGAGCTAGACTTTTCTGCTTTGTAAGGAGCTAAGTACCGAATTTTTCTGGACTCAGGTCATTCAAGAAAATTTGTCCTGACAGAAGAGATATCTTTCAAGAGGACAAGCACTTAACCTCAATCTGAGCTAGACTCCACTCCACTCCGACTTGGAAATGACATTTTGATCCAACCCATTGTAGACAGTACTCACGGTGACTTGTTATAAAAATGCCTTCAAATGTTGATCTCAACTTCTTCACTCCGCATACTCATGGGGAAGGTCAGTTTTAGAGCATTTGTTTGTATAAAAGAAAAAAAATAGCAAAAATCCCATAAGCAATTCTTCATACATGTGCCCTTGCATGACCAAAGGCTTTAGCTATGCGTCAGTAACATGTCAAATACATTAAGGCAGTTTTGTCCTGAAAATTTTTACAGCCTGAGAAGGCAAACAGCATAATTTGAGTAGGCAAGAAGGAGACAGTCAAAGCACATGCAATTCAACATATGTGAACAGCCTGGTTTTTCAAAGGTGTGAGAGCTGGTTGGTTTTATTCAACTATAGGAAAAGATGGGCAAATCAGGACATTCGTGGAATCTTCAATTTTGAATGCTGTAAACAAAGCAGGACTGCCCTCCACTCCATCCCGGATGTGCTGGCTGATTTCTTACAAAAGAGGAGAGAATTAGGTCTTCAAGAGGAACTTCAAAGTGAGAAAGAGTGTAAGTTTAAGGCTGAGTGAGATGTAAAATGTAAATAGGATCATAAGAAACATAAACAAATACAGGATAAAGTTAGCTTTATCAGAAACAACTTGATGAGGAACAAAATCTGGCCAGACAGAGCAGAGCTATGAGGGTCTTTGGATGTGAGGGCACGTAGCTGGAACCTGATGCAACAGAGAAGTGACACCTGAGGTGCAGAGATGTCAACCTCTTCCTCTCTGCTGTGCAGTCTTGGTCCCCATCCCTGCCTGTGGTGGTGAGACTTGCCCTTTTCCTTTCCTTGGGGGGTCAGTTTGCTGACAAAGAGCAGCAGGGCCAGCACTGTGGGTATCCGAGCTGGCGATCTCTCTGCCGTTAAAATTGAAGGCAGCGTAACTTAATAGGAAAAGTCAATACTGCAGAGAAAGGACAAGCCTGAACAGCCCTCTGTGTTCTCCCTTTGCAGAGGGACTGGCCCCGGCCACTGCTTGCATCTGTGCGAGGAGGGTTAGCATGCTATTAGCATATCATTTATTCACAGAAAGAGAGGACTTGTATGCCAGCGGCAGCTCAGACGGACACGATCCCAGGGCAGTTGCATTCCCTCCTTCGGAGGCGTTGCCATGCACACGATTCTACAGTCGCTGAGATGCAGAGGCAAACAGATGGGTTCGGTGAAAAATGAACTCGTACTTGGAGCAGCTGAAAATGGTACAAAGGGAAACGAAGACCTCTCGGTGGCATTCACAGATGCCACTCACCCCTGTGTTACCATCAGAATTCCTTGGCAGCGCTGCACATTTTGCGCCGACTTTGCTTTCTCAGGGGGCTGAATGTGAGGGCTAATCTTGGTGTTCATGCTTGTTTGTTCTGCAGGAGCAAGTAGCTGCACTCGCAGACCCACCTTCCTCCTTCTGAGGCACGGGGCACCCATTTAACGAGTTCTTCAACGGCAGAGCTTACTGTCTGTATACAAGGCAAGACAAAAGGGCAAGGAAAACCAAAGCAGGTGAAAAGGACAAAGTGACAGTGAAATTATCGTAAATTTAGGGAGTTACAACCATACCAAATGTAGCAAGAATCAAGGCTGGCATTCTCACAGCCTGGCTCTGCTGGGGTGTGTTTTGTCTGCCATCATAACAGAGGTGAGCTTTTAATTAGCATGATCTTGAAATTAGTGGGATGTTGGCACAGTAGGAGTAGAGGCTGCACTTCAAGACCCCCCATTTAAAGTAGCCTGAGCGCTGGAGACAGAAGTCTTAGATGAGAAACGCCAATAAAAGCCACAGCATATTTCAGACTTCTAAAAACCTCATCGGCATCGCTGTTCTACTCACAAGATGAAGGACGGAAAAATCTGGCCCCTATTAAAGAAAAGCTCTTGATTAAAATGGCGATTTTAGTGCAGCTTTCAAAGGAAAATACTTTTTAAAGCTCATTTCCTCATTTTGATAGATTCCCCTGGGAAATGTACATAGGAATAACTCCTTTAGAAAACACAGTGTGCTGTCCTTTGAACTTGGATGAAATTCCGCATGAAAAATATAACAGCTTGGTATTCTTTTGCTAACACAGTCAACAGAGAGAGATAGGTATGCAGAATGCAATATATATACACACACATATATATAAAAATAATCATCTGTGCCAAAGGAAAAGAAACAAGCTCAGGGTTAAAGATGACCAGGAAAAACAGAGTGTGTGTCTTGTTTCTGCTCTTACTTTGAGAGCAGGATTCTGCACTGGCAGGTCCTGCAAAATCATCCTCCCTCTGCTGAGAGAACATGACTCTCCATGCAGACATCAGATGTATCACTGCCTGTCCGGAGAGGTAAACATGCTGCAGCAAGCAAGAGCTCTCTTTATGACAGTGATCAAATAATTTAAAAAATAATACCAACGTGAGAAGTTGTCTATAAAGGAGGGGTGAGTTATACAGGAATGTCGATAAGCCAGGAACTGGGAAGGTACACAGAAAGCAGGCTCAGACATAGCTTTTAAAGGAGTCTGATCACGTTCTTAACCCAAGCACAGGATTTTATGGTAAGCACATGTGTGCCTAACATGCTCATCACGCTCCTGACTGAGGACCATAACGGGGCACGGTATTGCAGAGCAGGGGGTACCTGACGTTGATTTGGACATGGAATAGCAGCTCAGTGGACAACAGTGACAGTCTGTGCTGCTGGACAAGTGCATTGCTTCTGAGCAGTATTTTGGGGAAAAACTTGTATATTGATCATCAAGAAAAAAAAAAAACAGCTAAATAATACCACTTGTCAGCAGTGGATTTGCCAAGTGACAGATTTTGAGAGTCCATAGTTCTAGAGGTTTTTGATTGCATGTAGCAAGTATCTAACTCCAGGGTAAAGGTCAGTGTCAAGGATAGTCCAAATGAACTGATTAAGCTAAATCAAGATCAAAGTGTGTCAAACTCTCAGGAGCACAATAACTCCAAAACCCCATTTTCAGGGCCTCATGGCTCAGGTATTATAGCAGTCTATCCTCATATTCACTGCATTGATTTTTTTTTTTTTTTTAATTCCTGTGCCACCCATGAGAATATTTCCGCAGAACCAGGTTCAATAGCTGGTTTATGTTTTCTTTTTCCAAGAATGAAAAACATCATGTATGGGATTCATTTGACCAAATACAGCCATCTGTTACCAAGCTAGTCACCCTCCAACTTCCTTTAAACTCTCTGCAGAGCAAAAGCACTTTGAGGGAGAGATTTGTCTTATGTTAAAGACAGCTAAATTTAGGCAAATCATTTGTGCCTTCAAAGATTATATTTCTTGTTTTTCTTTGCAAGCAAACTGAGAGCTACCAGCTCAGATGTTCCCATGTGCACTGCAAATGTCTAAACGTAACTGAGATAAATGCCACTGTTCCCTATTTTGTGCTTTTTTTTTCTTTTTCTTTTTACTTCCCACTAATGTTACCTTTTTTGCTCAATTCCTGATGTAATTTCTGATTTGTGACTACTCTATCATCATTAGGTGAGAACACAGAGCTGCCTCCCTTCTCCACACCAGATGGAGACCAAACCGTTCTGGAGGGTACGGTGTCACCAGCTCTTAGTGCTACAATCATTATCATCATCACCGTTATCATATCGGGGAGTGCTTACTTGTGTTTCCTGAAATACATCTGCTCTGGATGCTGCAAAGCTACCCAGGTAGTACCAGCCAGAAGACTTGATCCCAGCAGGTCTGAAGAACAAGTCTAACCTCACCTCATCAGGTGATTTACTGAGCTGTGGTAAGAAACTTTTGTAACTAAGGAGAAATATCAGAAAGCAGAGGAGACATGATATTCAGCAAATAATAACAACTAATAGACTCCTGCTTAATATCAGGGATTTGCCATACTGTACTCTGTGTAACTCTAATTGATTCTTACTAGGTTTAGAGAATCGTCTTTGGAAATTTTCTGATTAAATGCTACTATAGACCACACTTTCCATTATTATTTAGCTGTATTTGACAATATCTATCATCCTCTCTCCTAACATATGGTTTATTGCATTTTTCTTGACACGTATCTCCTTTCAGATCTGATAATGGATTTGGGGTTCCAGAGATCTGCCATTGCTATCAAGTGTTCTCTCTTGGGGAGAGAGAAAGAGCACAGGGCTGGATGCCTTGAGACCTGTCTGAATTTGTAATCTTTTGAAATTGAAAAAAAAGTGGACACATTTATGGAGCTCTAAGGACAAGCCTTTGGTCTCCATATACAGGTATCTGAATGACACACTATAGCTTGCATTATATCAGGTCAAAATAGATGATTTAGTCATCTTCTAACCATAACACCTATGCCAACAAGTACTCACATTTCTGTTACTAACAGATCTTTCAAGTCCACATGTTGCTTTTTCTTTGCTGTTGAAAAATTTTATTTTTGCCACGTAACCAAGCTGCTATTGGGCATCTATCAGAACCACAACTATACTGACTGTTTCATAAAACCCTCAGCTGATACCATTCTGGCCATGCCAGTGCTATTCTTCCAGTTACACGTCCTACCCAGTGATTGAAACATGTTTGAACCATGTTAGCTGGGGGGGGAAAAACACATCTGCATGAAATAAAAAACGAATCTGAAACTTTCTGATATCAGACATTTTTACTCTTGCCTGGGATCAGTTGAGAAAATGAAGTTCAGAAGAAAATATCTGTGGAATGGCTCTTCTTGGGTCGTTTTGGCCTAAGCTGAATAGGGAACTATTGAAAAGCTTTTTGGAAGATCTGATTGTGGGGCTTTGCTGTGCAGTTCCCAAAGCAAAAGAGGTACAGATAAATAAAGATAAACATCCAGAGATGGGCTGTTTGAGACCTACCTGCATCAAGTCTTAAAAATGTGTGGGTTTTGTCACTAAAACCTTCACTAAGCCAACTACAGCTATACTTGCCTTCTTATAAAGGTACCTTTCCAGGAGACATGGCTTTTATGTCAACCTCTCCTCCTCCCCCTTAAAACAAAACCTAAACAGTTCTGGTCTTTGTTTTTACAGTAAAAAAACCTTGAAAATAGGATATTTGAAATGCCCATGAGGAAAATTTGAAAGACAGACTCTTATTTTTACAATTCTGCCTGTGTGGGATGAGCCAATTCACATTTTTTTGAAGAGCTGGGTTGCCAGCACTGTATGCCAGGCAAGTTTTGGACCTGATCTGTGTCCCTTGGGCATCCAGTGTTCTTAATCTAACCGCGGAGATGAAATGTAAGAGCCAGCACCACTGTTACTCTGGGAGAGGGCCAACGAAAAGCAGTGCAGCTCTGCATTCAGACCTGGATATCATTGCATGGATAAATTCCATTATTTTTATTCAGATTTCACCTGCAATTGATCAGCAGTACTTATGCTTAAAGTTGATATGTTTATCCTGCCACGTCAAAGCTGTAGATTGTGTTTTGCCACTTAAATCTCCATGTATTTCAGCAGCTTTGTGTATCTGTGTCACTAGTAAGTTAACTGAAGAGCTGATTTCTATCAGCTAAAAGACTGACTTTGACAAATCTACTTTACAGCTGTGCATATTGGTGAAGAAAACAAAATAAATAAATCTTGATCCCTTGTTCCCTTGTTCATTCTATAAAATGACCTTTGTATTCTTACCTGTAAAAGTTTCCACGACTTTCATTTCATACCAGACAGCTATTTGTGAAAAGCAGCTAGTGAGTCTCAGCATTCCGAGGAAAGCCCATGAGCACTGCTGGTAGCTATCAATAAATGCTGGCAGTTGTTGATATTTTGACAGCTGTATTGACAACACAATATTTTGTATTTTGTTTTCATTAAAACCTTTTCTCACATCTTAACCATTTCTGAACTGATACCCCTAAATAAGTTCATCAAACACATAAATCTGATTTTTCTTGATTATTGATGAGCTTGGGTTGGTTATTTCCATTCTAGGTACCTGTGGTATCCTGGTTTTAAATAAAGGAATTGCTCTTCTCAGGTTCATTTCGACACACAGCCAGCCTGCTGCCAGGGTTCTTCCGGTTGGGAACAAGGATGTTCCTCTCCATAGGTTGGACTAGAGAGACCTGGATTTCTTGCTCTTCCAAAGATCTTCTAGTGAACACTTCAGAGCAGGTCTAACACCTCCAAGGACCTCTGCATATCTGCCCAGCGTCGGTGCAGCCTGGGGAGAGCCACACAGACGTTTCCCACCGAACCCACAACCACCAGCTTACAGCTCTGGCTGAAGTTTCCTTCCTTTCCTCCATTGGGACCTGCTCCGCTGGGCAAGTAATTTAATAGGAATTAACCACAGAAGAAACAGAAACAGCTTAGCGGTTAGGGTACTGCCCTGGGCAACAGGAGGCACGGGCACCGCTCCCTTTCCCTGGGATTTGTTTCTGTATTTGCCCTTAATCTTCAGAAAAGAAGACATAACTGGCAGCAGACCAGGATCTGCTACTCTCCCAGGTCAGCTGCCCGCTCAGCCAGAAAAATATAGGCCTGATTAATTTTTAACATTTTTATACAGCATGTGACAGCAGTGCTGAGCACCACAAAGGTTGGAAGGAGACTGGGGGAAGGTAGTAAAAAAGACCTGGGGATCAGAGCTGAAAAGCCTCAGTACCAGTGGCTTGCAGGGAAATCTAACCCCTTAATCCCCAATTTTTAAGCCCGTTTTGCAAAATGCGACTCTTCCTCCTTCACTCACATCCCGTCCTTAGGAAAAAGGCCTCAGCAAAGGGGCTACGACAAGAAAAAAAATCCTGTGAAGGTATCCGCCAGAGGGAGTTGCATGAATGCAACAAAACCCCAGGCTGAAACACAAATGGTTATGGACAGGCTGGGAAGAGCTGCCTGTGTGCTCCCCGCCATGGGCAAGCTGCTCCCCGCCGCCGCTGGTGAGGAGCCTGGGCTGAATTCAGCGAAGTACTGCCCCAAATCTGCATAATCTTAAGTGAATACTCAGTGAACTCTAAGGAATTGCTCTGCGCGTTGCATTAAGCAAGCGGTTTATTAGAGCGGGGTCAAAATACTCAGCGCCTTGCGGGATCATATGAGGAAAAGAAAAGACTGTGTTTACACCTCGGCTTTTATTTTTCCCTCACTGGTTCACTTGTTAGAAAGAAAGCTAAGCCAGGGCCAGCCCCGTTCCTGGGAGGCCCGGGGAGGAAGCCTTGGAAGCAAACCCAATTGCTTCCACACAGGAAGAGTTTTTGATGAGGCTGCTCTGACACACAGAAACCGCTGCTCCCGCCGGATTCCAGGTCCCAATCCCAAAGAGAAAAACAGTGAAAGGATGACACTTCCCCGTCCAAAATATAGGATAAATCTCTGGTTCAACCTGAAGTCCACCTCTGAGATCTTTTTGTCCAATTCATGTTAATACTGTTTTCAGCAGAGAGGAACAGTGCGTACTGTCCTTTACCAAAAAAATAGTTAAATCCCTGACTCCCTCTGCCCGAGAAAGCAGGCGAAGGATCACAGTGCTAGCAAACCATTGTGGAAATATCCCAGATTAAAAATACCATCTTAGAGTTGATGGTTTGTCTTTCGTTTTTTTTTTGTTTGTTTTTTAATGCATCTCCTGGGTATCCTAGAGTCTTGAACAGTTCCTAAAAAAAATTTAAGAAAAAGCACAGATGTTCTTACTCCACTCTGCTGGAGACTTCACTCCAAATTCTGCTTTATATTAGAATAAAGGAGCACACAGAGTTAATCCCAGTTATGTGCTTTGACACAACTCCTGGCTCAAGGCTAGCAGAGGCTGTGAGAGGATGTTAAATGAAGGTGATTCCTGCCTTGATGAGATTATTTTCTAATAAGAAAAAAAAAAAAAAAGAAAAAAAAAGGCACCACAATATTAGAAAAAGACTAGGCTGTTGTTTCTGTGACCGCAAGAACTGTCAGGGGAACAGAAGGAGATGCAGAGAGGGTTTCTCCTTAGGACATTCCTGAGCCTGAATTCCAGCCCAGAGAGCAGCCGGCCCCCAGCCCAGGGCACAGCCCTTTGTCACCTCTCCTCCCTCTGTAAACCAGGCATCTTAATACCCCCCCTTTTCACAGGAATGCTAAAGAAAATGCCTTGAAGATGAAGTGCCTGTATTGCTGTCACGCTGCCAATTCTCCTGCGCTGCGCAGATTCTTATGGTAACAGGAGCCAAGGTCAGGGAAGCATTAGTCAGTCTGAATTTGGCAAACAGGGGTGTCAGTGTCTGATAGCCCTCGCTTGCAGATTAGATTAGCGTGAAATGCCCTGACTAGGTTATCCTTGAAAATCACTCCAGCTACCGCAGGAGACGGCTGTTCATTGCATTAGCTGGGCTGAAAGAAGGACAGTTGCTTTCAACATACATTTGCTTCACCAGTCCTGATTTTCCGGGTTGTTAGTGTTGGTTTAAGCCTGTATGATTTGAATGTAAATATCCCCAGTCTTTGTAATGGGGTGCCACCAACCTGCCCATATTTAAGCTGATGTTCTTGTAACCCTTTCCTCTTTTCATTTCTTTCAAGCATATCCAAGGGGTGTCTACTGACAGGCCATTTTCAATGGTGGTTCCCTCACTGTGGAGGTCTTGTTGGTCCTGTCCGAGGGTGTAGGCATTTGTGCAATGAATTACTGCAGAAAGACCATGATTTAAAAACCACCAAGCCTGTACACCCATGGGGTGCAGAGCAGCACCGAATACCACCTCGGCAAAGCAGGGCATCCACGTCAGTGTAATTCCTTATCTGACAAGACCTGCCGTAAGCAAGCTTGATGAGCTTGTGTGCAATGTCCTGCACCCGCTGTGCTCCCAGTTTTGGAGCCAGCTAGCTGGGTTCCAGCCACCAGGCACCACGCTCTGCTGCTCCGTGCGATGAGGGGCTGCTGGCGAGTTCAGCCCTCTCTGTTGGATTGGAGAAAACGTCTGGGATGACAGCAGGTAACCTCCGTCCTGTGACAGGAGACGAGCGGGTCAGGTCTAGGAGGCTTGTTTTGATCATATCAATAATGTCCTTTACATATCTAACATATTTATTTTTAAAATATTTTCTTGATAGAAAGGCAAACATTAAGAAAGAAGAAGAAAATGCCAAGTGGGTTCTCAATGCTGTTTGCCAGTCACCTTAATCTGCTGTCACTTGTAGTCTAGGGGAAAGGCGAGTCTTTTGAAGCACTACTGATATTACTAGAAATCTAAATATTTGCGCTACCTCTCCGTGCCTCCATCAGTCTCACACAAGACACCAGCTTTTCTGTTCGCAGTCGCGAAGGTTGCAGTCAGCCATGCTGTGCTCACCAGGAGGCTGGGACACAGAGGTGGGGACATAGCATGGATCCAAGTCGCTTCTCTGCTTTCCTGCCCCTTTGCATAAAATATTGCAGTTAAATGGATACTCAGACTGTGGTGGCGAAAGCAGGGACCGCGTTGCCTTGCAGTGACGCAGTGTGTCAGCTCTGTTATCTTTACAGCCCTTCCCTCCTCTTCCCAGTGCGTGCACTCGCTCTTCGGGCAAGTTTTCATCCCTTTTGCAGCAGTGGAAAAGCAGAAAGGGAAATACCAAGATTGGGCCTGTGTCAGTATGGACAGGACTTGGGAAAAATGCCAATAAACCCGATCTAGAGCATTTTTCATTTAATTCTGTGGGACTTTGACAATAAATATATGTTTTTATAGGAGTTCCTTCTACTCTACACGCCCTGTAAATTACATATGGTACGAGAGTGTGAAACAATTATCCCAGAAAGGAGACATGTCCCAGCTCCACAGTCATTCTGTTTTGTTCTATACAGGCAAATCAGCTTCCAAAATGCAACATGTTTCTGGAGGGACAATATTAATAAAATCAAAGCATGTATGAGGAAAATCCAAGTGGAGGCCAGGAAGGAATTCAGCTGTCGGTAAACACTCCCTCCTCTTTATCCCCTACCACTCCCTTGTCCCCTTTTTCGCTGGCACAGGAAATAAATAATCCTGATGAAGCCATAAATGACACAAAGCTTATTTAATTTTTGCAGTGAAACCAGAGTGAAATAGCGTTGAGCTGAATTACAGCCATACAAACTGGGGATAAGTCAAAGCATCCCAGGACAGCTACGACGTTGTTGAAGACTGCGATGGAAGCAGGGCCAGGAGTCACATGGAGATGAGTCCTTGCAAAGAGTCATTTATAATATAATCAAAGTCAAAACACAGTCCAAAATGAGATTGCTGTAAATAAAGGGAAATTTTATTAGTTCCAGATGGCATCATAACACTAAGTTTCAGAAAAATCAAAGCCAACATGTTGAAGAAAATAACCACCCCTTTTGGACCATCTTACAGAATGAGGTATTGGCATCAGACAGCCTCTCTGGATATGGAGATGGTTATTCACATACATGCCCCTTACAAAATAAGACAGAGAAAAAATAAACAAGAAAAGGGGCTTCCTGCCTACCTTTTCCACATATCTGTTATAGTCTGGTCTCTGTACATTTCAGCAGGTGAGATCATGGGAATCTTCTTTTTCTGCTTGATGAATTTTGATGGTTTCAAACCTGAATAAGTCACAAATTTCCATCTGAAAAGTCAGCTGTACTGTGCACAGCTACCGGCAAGGAACAGAAGTCAGGGTTATCTGTGCCTTATTATCTTTGAAGCACGAGAGCCAAGTTTATGAGAAAATCAAGGGTGGCTCCACCGAACCCAATAGCATAACTTTGATCGGCTACAGTGAGCTTAGGATTTCACCCCAAACATTCCTCCTGCAGTCTACAAACTGAACCTGAATCTGAAAGTCAAGTTTGGCCTTCTCTCACTTTTCCATCACCATTAATCTGTGTTTGGACTTTCATAAACAATTGCATTTATAATCCATAAACCAGAAACCCACTTTAATGCTGTGAACTGTGTTGTCCCTGGAGAACTCGCAAGGAGAAGAAGCAGTGCAAGCTTATTTTAGTCAATGAAGTCAGTTGTAAGGTCCTGTGTATATGCAGGAATTCAGTCTGCTGCATAAGCAAGGGCCAGACATGTTTACATGTCTCCATAGTCACTAAATAGCCACCACGTATAAAATCTCCACGTTTTGTATGCTTTCAGATGACCAAAATTCCACTTGGATCCTAGACTTCATCCTGCTCCCATTAAGACTTCCTTATTTTGGGTTCGGCAGAATAGTAGCTTTACTTAATTTGCCTAATTTTTTGCTTAGTTCTGGCTGTTTGTTTGGCTGTCTCAGCTTCTATCTGTACCTCTGATTATCATAAATGTTCACATTTGCAAAGCAGTGGGTTCCTCCTTGCAGCAAATTCCTGTTTATGAGCTGCCATGTGGCTTTTTGCCGATGCTTCTTTTCTTCCCGCAGCTGGGACTGCAGTGTGTCTTCCAGGACCAGTAAAAACCTATTCAAATATCTTCAGAAACTTTGCAAGTTATAGTTTCTAGTCTTTTAATTCCTTTGTTGTGTGTGGAAGTTGTTGACTCCTCAGAGAATGATAGGAGCAAAACTAACGGGAAACATGTAATAATTCATCAGGAACACAGGGACTGCTCTACTGGCATGAAAAAATGATTTTTGTATGGCTGTGGCCTCTGTTAAGACCTGCATGCCCTTTCTGATGGGCTTCCTCTGCTGGTCTGGGGTGCCCCAGAGCACTGTGCTGTAGCACTTGCCATGGCATGTCCCCAGCACTGCGGTGGTCCAACCAGTTTTCTCCAGCAGTGAGGTGACAGCTGAAACCACGGCTTCTGCCTGGAGGGTTTCAGGAGAATATTCACACTCGTGATATCTCTCCTTCGTATCAGTGTGGCACCAGTGTCTGAGACCGTAACTCCAGAGCCTTAACCAACAAGTGATGACTCTTCACTACACACCTCTCAGCATCACTGCAAATCACCTTGCAGACAGCAATGACTCAGATGAACTCAAGCAAGACCAAAGTGATCCTGGTCAAAAAGGTGAAATACTTTAAAGAGCTCACTTAGTCACTGACCCCATATCACTTCATAGCACATGTCTCCCCACTGTCCCCATGTTGAAGAATCATGGAGTTCTTCTCAGAACCCATTAAGTTTGGACTGGCCACAGGACAACACTCTCTAAAACTACCTTACTTCATCTCTGGCAAGCTAAGAAATGTCCTTATCTCCTCCTGGATGAGGCCTTGGTGATCCATGCCTTCACGACCTCCCATTTCACCTGCTGTGATTCTCTATTTGAATCTGAATGTGAAGACAATACAAGTCCAACTCAACTTGCTTTCTCCATGCTTTGGGTTTCCATGAACACACATCTTCACTGGCTCCCAGGCAGCTTCTGGTACCAGCGATCAAACCCATTTTAGTCGTACTCTCTCAGGAAAACAAAAAGGTAAAATAAAGCTTAAGACAAAACAAAGAAGCTTTTTTTCTTTTTCCTCACTGGAGTCTGGCTATTAGAGATCAGACAAATTCAGTCCCTGAGAACCTTTAGGAAATTCGGTAAACCCTTCCTGTCTGGATCAGCTCCGTCAAAATGTGTCTCAGTCTTCATCACTGCAAGTAATTGCTGTTTCTGTCTCAGCTGCAAGGTCATCCCTGGATTAAAATATTTGCAGTTTACTTTTGATGAATATTCACTGTCTGAAGGCAAATGACAAAGGCATTTAATTTTCCTTCACAACACTAATCGTTTACACAGATCTAACTAGTTCTTCCTCTGAGACAATGTCACATAAAGCTGAACTTCCTAAATAAAGCTAAAACCAGCTACTAGGGAAAAAAATTAAATTCGCTAAACACTAGGAAATGAGGGAAATGCCACTAAACATGGAAAAGAAGGACATTTAAGTTATTACTCTTTCCAAAGCTTTGTATTATAATTGTCACTCTTACAGTAGAACCTGTATAGAGCAATTCAGATAAGAACCCCCCTGAGATAAGCACTGTGCAAAGTCCTTATAGTACAAGGCAATCCCCATAATAGCAAGGAGATTAATGAGAGATTGAGGTATTTCATAGCTGAACGTCCTGTCAGTAAAGTTGGATAATAAGCCTTCTTTTCACACACCATTTGCCTTCAGTGAAGGAGGAGAAATTAACCTGCATGGTGCACTGCACTAATGACTTCCAGTATTCAGGCTAGGTCACTTTGGATAAATCTGCATGGGAGACCTCGGGCAGACATGAACTCACTTGCCAGGGCTCAGAGCAGGTGGGACATAAACCAGCTTTGACCTGAAGGCTGTGCGACCACGTTAGCACAGTGCTGAGGTTGCGTTCCTCTGGGTGGCTGGTGAAACCAAGGGGAGAGAGGAAAGAGCAAGGGAAAGGATAATTCTGTAGAAATGATTGAAGAACAGAGTGTTTAAGTGACTTTCCTAAGGTCACACAGAGGCACTGGCTGGGACGGCAACAGGGCACAGTAGTGAAGAGCAACAAGACCAAAACTGTTCTTCTGGAGGGTGTGTGTCATGGTTTGGGCCAGGTTGGCCCAATCAGGCGGAATGACAGATGTTCCCTTTCTCCTGCTCCGCTTCAAAGGGAGGCAGGAGAGAGAGAAAAAAAGAGACTTAAGAGTTTAGAAGGAACTAAACTACTTTAATGAAATATTAATAATAAAATAATAAAAAGAAAATAATGAAATACACACAAAACCATATCAAGCTCCCAGGATNATCGATACTCTTTTGGGTCTTTAAAATATCTTCTTTTGAGGAAGTCTATGCCAAGGATGCACGGAGCATCTGAGCCACTCACAATGGAGTGTTTCTCCCATTTATTCCCAGTTAGGCTCACTTCACCCTCCAATACAGTCAGTTCTTGAGAACCTCCTGTCACTTCAGAAATAGTGACGGATTCTGCCCCTTTATGATTCAATAGCATTAGGGTACACTGTGCATCAGTGTCCACTAGGGCTTCATACTTTTGTGACTCTAATGTGCCAGTCCATCAAATCCACACAGTCCAATAAACTCAGTTGTCCCTCTCCTCCTCCTGGCTGGAGGCAGGGCCCCTCCAACATCGAGCATAGTACCCACGATGAGCAGATGGGTTCCTACCCGGTCCAGAGGATCGCCTACTGTAGGTCAGAGCAGCTGTCCTCCTGGAAGAATTAATTCTTCTATCATCTGCTTTACCTAGCAACTCAAACACCTGTGCCTGCAGGGCTGAGGTAGTTTCTCCATGCCACTTACTCGTGTCCTCTCCATAGTTGCAGGGGCAAAGACACAGAAAATCTGGGAGCAGGTTCTGTTTCTCTTGACTTGGTTTTGTAGGAGGGTGTTTTTCCCTAGCAGCTGTGACAGGGGTCCATGCAGAGGAAGAGTGGGATCTTTCCTCCGTCCTGGACAGTTTATCAAACAGTTTATCAAACACTCTCATTTTGCTCAGCTATTTTCTCGGTAATTTTCTCAATTTTCTCAGATATTTTCTCGGTTTTCTCAGCCAGTTTCTCCACGGCTTCCACAGCAAGGGGACAAGAGAAACTGTCTTCATACTGTCGTACTCTTTTAGCCACTTCATTTACTGTTGGTGTGTTGGCATGAGATTGTCCCCAGATCATTGCTGATAATGTGTGGGAATACGTCGATGGTGCACTCTGTACAAACTTTCTCAGCATAGATCGTCTGCATGGCCTTTC
>VYXH01003065.1:4029-49171 GCA_013397275.1 Burhinus bistriatus
CCCCCCTTGCTACAACCTCCTTTCAGGAGGAGCAACATTGCAGCTGGCAAACTTGCTAGTTAAACATTCACCAAACATATCAGGCTGTAGTCAAGGTCAGAGCTGGTGTGAATTTTCATTTTTAATTAAAACATTGTTGTGAACATGCTTACTCAGTGCTTAAGTTAATAGCAGCACTCATGTTGGCTGTGACCTTACAGCGAGAGCTTCATGGGCAGATTTTGTGCTTACTTGAAACCTATTGTAAAATTAGGGACATATTAATTAAAGCTTTTACTCCTCAAAGCACTTGAGCATGTGCTCTGCACTAGCCATGTGCATAACTCCATTTTTATTTATTGTGATATGTGCCTGAGGGAGACATTTCAAAAGCAGAGAGCACAGGCTGCTTACCTGCCCCTTCTACCTATGGAATTACCCCCAGGTGATGGGCTGAACAGGACAGTGAGGTCTGGGTGCATTTATCAAGAACAAGGTTTCTTTACTTAGCATGAAGTGGCTACGCAAGTAAACATCTGCAGTGCATCAGGTGAGGTATTGCCAGTACACTATACAAAAGGCTGATAAACTCTAAACTTTAACAGGTACAGAGAAAGATGACCAAGGGAGTGGATTGCCTGTTTCATAAGTGACTGGAAAAGCTTGGCCTGTAAAATTTAGCGAAAAGAAAGGTGAAGAATATAATTGCTTTCTTTGATACATCAAGGAGTTAAGTACCAGAGAGAGAAAAAAGTCAAATTAGAAGACAGTATTTCCACCAGTACAGGTGGGTACAAATAAATAAGGCATGATTAAATCTCCTTCCCCTAATAATCAGCCTACAAATAGATTAGCCCAAGAAGGTCTGGAAAAGACTTCTACTAAAGGCAATGGGGACACAAATTTTAACTGCTTTTGAGATGGTATTTGGATAGTTCATGAAAAGGAGAGTATGATATGATGCCTGCAATAGTTGGGGCTGATTCTCAAGGTCTGGGAAATTCTGCGGCTCTTTACTGTGACAGCCAGTATCTGTTTGGGATCCATAAACTAAAATGCTCTCTCTTATTTCTTGGTCTTTGGATCAGAGATGAATTAAACTCTTCAGCTGGGAGAAAAATGTGAAGATTTAAGTGCCTTGCAAATGCTTCAGTTACTATTAAAAGAGGCAGTAAAAGATTATTGTCAACTGCATCTGGCCACAGCAACTGTGGGAGATGCTAATATCTTTCTCATTCCCAGTATTTTTTGTAATACCAACACGGAATAGCAGTACTTGGAGCTGTGTTATTCCTCCCTCATTAAGCGCAGCTGGAACCAGCTGAAGAGTTGCTTTGGAGCCAATAAGGCTTGTTGTGTGATGGCCCTTTCCAAAGTTTTGGCAGAAGAGATACAGATTCTAATATGCTCCCCAGGCTCACACGTGCTCTCTGAGCATCTGACACCAGCACCATGTGGGCTGTGAGGACCAAGGGGAACATGGTGACTTGGCCAAGTGTGCTTACTGCAGCCTCGGGACAACCGTGCTGTCATTGATTGTTCAGGGGCTGTGATGTTGAAGATGGCCTATGAGTGAGAGGTCACCCCCAGAATTTTATGGTTGGATGTTAAAATGGTTACAAGAAAAGCATTGGCCCTAGTGTATGCAGCAAAGGAAGGCCAGGAGTCCAAGGGAAGAAGTACTCCCAGGCTTCATGTATGCTGGTTAGAAATTGGTTCAATGTGCACAGAGGCTAAGGACAGTGGCCCAAGTGCCAACAGCTTTGGATTGGAAATGGCTAATTCTGGATTGGCTACGGCTAATAATGTTTTCTCAGAGCAGTGTGTTAAGGGTGAAAGCTGCAGTAGCTTCTGACCGCAAAGTTGTGCTCTCCAAGGACATGGATTCCTGCATGGAGAACTGAAATGTTGAAAATTTTAGCTTTTGTCAGCCAGGATGAGGAAATTATACTTAAAAGTGGTTTTGGGTGCTCCCTACCCACCCATTTGTGCATGGCTTTTAGACAAATAAGCAGTGACGGGGAGCGTCCTTCATTGTGGATCTCCTGGTTGGCTCCACAGCAATCATCTTTTGGCCATGTTTGCCACGATCTAATTAACTCATTCTTCAGAAGACAAAGATTCTCACTCCTAGCCCAGATCTCTGAATTTCCTTATGTAAAAAAATCAGGCAGGGGCAGAGGTGATTGAAGACATCAAGCAGGAAGTAATCTAAAAGTGAAAGGACAGTATCGATCTACAAGCTAGCAAACCTTATACAGGATCCTTCTCGCTAATGACAAACACCATTTGGCCTTATCCTGTGATCTTAAGTGGAGAAGCATCTTCGTCCTGAAATGACTTGCAGTGTGTGAGTTCAGTTAGTCCGTAGCTGTGCTGACACCTGCAACGCTGATGGGAAGGCAGGATTATTGGAAGATTGCTGCACTGCGCAGCACAGGAGCACCATCATTCAGCAGAAGCTGGCTGGGAGGTGCCAGTGCTTAATGCACTTCCCAGTTACTCTATGACAAAAAGACAAATTCAAAGACTTTGGTTAGCTTAGGTTCCTAATTAAAAAGTGGGACTTTTAGAGTGGGAAGAGATTTAATCAATATAAAAAGCTAAAAAGCATTCCTATGGTCCAAGCAGTGAGTTCTGCACAGCATGAATACCAGGAACATGGCTACACTGAATGTGCTGCATGGTCTCAGAGGAGAACATCTTTCAGCTACTTTTGGCCCTGCTGATTTTAGGAGCTGAATTATTTATTTGTTATTGAAGGACTTTGTCATGTTTTGAATCTGCTTACAGGATTGTTTTTTATTCAGTTACTTAATTCTACACAATTAGTGATGACATTAAGTCATTCCTGTCCTTCAAGGGCATGTGTGACATGAAATTTCTGGGTTTTATAGCTCAATTGTATCTTAGCCATTAATTGCTTTTAAACTGCATTTAAATATTTAAAGACTGCAGATCCTACTTTACTAGTGAAATGGTTTTGCTGCCTGCAAACATGCAGGTTCTCTGATTACAGTGATCAGTCTTTTCTTCAAGACTAGAAGCTGCTGCTGTTTTAAAAAAGTAATAAATTGAATATACATACATATATTCATACCCCACCTCCCTTTCACAGTCATGAAACCTGTTCAAACAAACACAGAGGGAATAAGAATACTATATTGATAAATAAAATTCTGCTAACTTAAAATTTCAGGTTCATCCACACAAAATAATTTCTTAATGTATAATATCTGTGCTTATCCCATACGACAGTGTGCTGCTTCTCCCTGGAGGATTGTTGCTTTTTTTCTCACAGCAGGTTTTTCCGGGTTCTTCCAAAGGGCCCCAAGCTCCCATGGTCTTGCAAGCTGCCCAGGAGTGAGGTTGAATAAAAAGAGATATATTTACTGTCTGTGGCTTTTGCTTCTCATACTATTGCAGTATCAGTAAAAATACATCATGTAATAGGAATGTTGTTTCACTCCTGAAACTATTTGGGCTCACACACTCCTCTCTTGGCAGGTAGACCACTTGTGTTAAGAACACTTCAAAATGCTTTGCCAGGATTTGTGTACAATGCCAAGGACATGAGCTTTCATTTATTCTTCATCCAATTTTTGTTTTCAAATGCGGCTAACATTTTTCTAATAGAAGTGTGTTCATATTGAATTTTGTGCTAAAGAAATCACAGTTTGAAAGCTACAGTGTATTATTGTGCATTCTAACAACTCTAACTTTCTCACTGAGAATAGCAGAAAATAATTAGTAATCAGCAGTGGGAGCCTAACATTATAATTCCACAGCTGTTGTGCAAAATAACTTCGTACATATCTGGTAGGAACAATTAATGAAATAACAAGGAATAAAAATTATGCACCACAATTGCAGAATTTCTGAACAGAACAGTAGGTAGAAATTGATGGATTCTTTTGGTTTGTTGCCACTTACATAAATGAAAATCTGAAAAACCTGTCAACGAAAGAATTGTCATTATTAGCCTGAAAGTTGTGACAGACTAAGTATAATAGGGGAGCTAGCTGCTCAAATGTAAGTGGAAAGAACATTTTCATGGGGTTTGTACAAGGCAGGCTACTTTAGAAGCTTTAAGCCATTGTGCAAAGGGCTGGATTCACTTGGCTGAGCAGATCCTCATGCTTTGAGCTGCCAGGTACGTGCTGTAAAAGGTCCCACTGTGATACTGCACTCTGTCATAGCTCCTAGTAACGATACACCCCTTGGGCAGCAGATGGTTCTTTTTCCAGCTCTTACTGGATATCTTTTGATTGAATAAACCACTGCAGTAGCAGCATGATGTGGTGCTTTTTGATCAGTGTACTGGAGGGTTGTTATTGCTTAAATAGATAAAGATACTGTACTGCAGGGCTCCTAAAAACAGCAGTTCTCTCTTAACTCTAAGCTTGAATATATTGCAGATCTCTATGTAGTCCTCTAGCTTCATGGGAACACAGCTGAAATTCTATTTCAACATAGCTGGTAGTAGTTAAAAGTATTGCATGTGTCAAAGGAAATGGGATCAACAAATGAAGTGAAAAGTATGTCATTTGTAAACAGAATTGTGAAAAAGAACTTGCCTTCTAGCTCATCTGGATCGTGCCATGTGGGACCATATGTCATTTGACCTTTATTTCCTTTGGCTAAGTGGGTTCAGTTACGATGAAAACAAGTTCAGAAAATGGATAGGATTGCAACACAGCTTTGGTTAGAAGAATCAGCAAACTTTTTGGTTATTCTCTGAAACATTCTTGTAATCATACTTGTGCTTTTTGCAATACCTTCTCTTCTATGGCTACATCTTTCTGCTTCACATACAGGGAAATTTAAGGTTATTGGTGCATATTGGGCTACTCTGTTAAGTGGCTTGGGTTTTGTGTGGGCAAAGTGGTTGAGCCCCATGGTTAGAATTGATGTATTTAGTACTTAGATTATTAAAGATATTTCTGTTATGGGATTTTATGGTTCAAACATATAGTCCTGGAGTTGGGGAAAAGCTCATCTTTTATGGAAACATTGCTTAAAATGTGTAGTCTGTGATGTGGCTTGTGAGAGCTCACTGAAAATCATGCAAAATTCCTACAGTGCCCCTGACAATTTTGCCTCTGGATAATGAACTGTGTGACATCTCGGCCGGTGTGTGCCCTGATGCGTGTTCTGTTCTTTGTGCTTCTGTGTGGGGATTGTTCAGTTGTGCTCCCGACAGTTCCTTAATTGAGTACATAAGTTGCTGACTGCCCAAAGCAATGAGTGTGAAATGTCATGGAGGTGTAGCTTATCAGCTGAATTGTAAGAACACTAGGAAAACTAGGCAAACTTTCCTAGGTTTTGCCATTGCCTTTTTTTTTTTTTAAACTAAAATGCTCTTTTTCTGTCTGTATGTTTTTAACCCTGCTTCATTCTACTTTGCTATCAAAACAGTACTTGTCATAAGAAAACCTGATGCTGTATGAATGCCATTTAAGTCTCCCAAAAGGGACTGCATAATTCTGAGCTCCTAACTAGACAGATAAGTCCTGATCAGTTTTGCCTAGTAGGAGAAAAAGTCTTCTCCAGAAGCGAAATCTTGTGGTTTTCAGTCAGGGAGAGTACTGTATAAGATGAAATTATGAAATTCCACAAACACATCCACAGCGACTGCCTCACCTCTGGATGTGCCCCTTCCTCTCTACTTGTATGAAGCTGCTGTGGGATTTCTCACTGTTCCTTGGAGCGCTGTTGAGTGTGGAGGAATCGCACACGTTCTGGGGGGCTGAATCCATCTCTTAACATGCTGTGCATGAGTGTCATTACCTGTCATTAACATCCCACTGATTCTGCACTGAACTGCTGTGTCTGGATAATTATGTTCATGGAACAGAAGCTGTCACCAGTCATAAATACCTGGTGTTTTGGTGAAATAGATAATGCAGGTTCTTATGCAAGAACAGCTCAAAGCTGTGTCTGATGCTTATGAGTTGCTTCTTAACTGCTGGGAAGCAATTGAAATATCAACAGCACTGTAGTTAGTAGTGCTGCCTTGAGTCAGCATTTGTGAGGCTCATCTACAAGAAGGTGAAACACATTTGTCATCTGCCTTGCTGAAAAGAGTGCCTTTCGAAAAGTAAACAAAGTGGTTTGCAATGCAAGCTGAACTGCTGGTCTGAAAGAGTTGTGATGAGAAGCAGAAAGTCCAGCTGGAGGCCAGTTAGTAGTGGCGTACCCCAGGGGTCAATAATGGGGCCAGTAGAGTTTAGTATCTTCGTTAATGACCTGGATAATACGACAGAGTGCGCCCTCAGCAAGTTCACAGAGGATACCAAATGGAGAGAAGTGGCTGGTACACCAGATGGTTGCGCTGCCACTCAGAGGGACTGGGACAGGCTGGAGAAATGGGCTGACTGGAATCTCATGAAATTCAACAAAGGGAAATGCAAAGTCTTGTACCTGGGCAGGAGTAACCCCATGTACCAGTATCAGCTGGAAAGCAGCTTTGCAGATAAAAGACCCAGGGTTCCTGGTGGACACCAGGTTGACTACGAGCTAGCAATGTGCCTTTGTGGGAAAGGGCGGCCAACAGCCTCCTGGGCTGCACTGGGAAGAGTGCTGCTAGCAGACCAGGGGAGGTGACCCTTCCCCTTTACTCAGCGCTGATGAGGCCTCATCTGGAGCAGTGTGTCCAGGACTGGTGTCCCCAGTACAAGAGAGACATGGACATACTGGAGAGAGTCCATGAAGATGATGAAGGGATTGAAGCATCTGACATAGGAGAGAGGCTGAGAGAGCTGGGACTAGTCAGCCTGGAAAAGAGAAGGCTCAGAGTGATCTTATCCATGTGCATAATGAATGCCTGATGCAGGGGAAGTAAAGGTGATGGAGGCAGACTTTCCTTGGTGGTGCCCAGTGAAAGGACAAGAGGCAATAAACACAAATTGGAATACAGGAATTATGTTTAAGCATATATTTTTTTTTTTCTTTCTTCTCCCTGTGAGGATAATTGAACACTGGAGCTGGTTGCCCAAAGAGGCTGTGGAGTCTCCATCCTTGGAGATATTCAAAACCCACCTGAACAAAGTCATGAGCCATCTGCTCTGGTTGACCCTGCTCTGTGTAGAGGGTTCGGAGGTGCCTCAGCCATTCTGCTTCTGCAGTTCTCTCTGCCTGGGTACAGCTATGTGCCTAAACTCTCCTGCAAAAGGTAGCAATCAAGTAGGTGCACTAACAGCTCTAATAATCCTGTGTTATGGTGAGTAATCATCTCCACTTAGATTTGTAGCCCTTTATGTTCCTGAGTGACATTAGCCTATTATCCTATTGCTAATAGTTTCCACTTGGTAGGAAGCTATGAAACTTATTTAATTGGTTACCAGTTAATGAGCATTGCAATTAGAACACTTCTAGCAGAAGGGAGGATAGCTTCATTATCTACAATATACAATTGCAGTGAGCATGCGAAATAAGAATTTCCTGAGATAGGCATGGCATGGAGGGAACCGTAGCTGAAACCCAACCCATTTGAATTGCTGTGTTAATGACTCTTGGAATCCCATTTATTCTTCTTGCTTTCTTTGAAAATAAAGTAATAAGGTATTAAACTGCTGGTTGATACAATCTCCTCAACTTTTTTTATTAGTAATCGCACATTTTTCTGTGCTAGTGAAGAATTTTTCAAGGGCTTTGTGCATGGTGAGGAAGGAACTACCACATGTTCCTGGTCCTCTGGTTGTGATTGTAATTGCTTGCATGGGAGCACAAGACGCTGGGAGCAGGCTGGATGTGATGAATCTGCAGCGCTTTCCACTAGATGCCTGCAGTCTACTGAGGAGCACTTGTGCACTAATGGGTTATTTCTTGTTAAATTAGGCTCAAGTGTTGCAGGAGCACTAGGCTAGATGAGATCTCTTGGTTTACTTAGTTAAAGCTGCTGCAGCAGTTTGCACCTGTGCTGCCAAGCTGCTTTGTAGAACGTGTGTCTTGCTGTCATGAAGCTCTTTGGTCCTCTGGCACCTCCACTGCAGGTGTCTGGGGAACTCTGCAACTTTTAGGCTAAATCTAGTTAGTTAGTGTTTGCGTAGTAGTCTTTGGTGCTGTTAATTAGCAGAACACTGCTTAGCCACTGCATTTCCTTTCCTCGTGCCTATATCCTGATGAATTTAGAGAGGGAAGTGTATGAGGTTTACATCGCAAGCTTTTGCTAGACTGAACAGACTGGCATACGCTGTTCCAGAAGGGGTCTTGTGGGGAATCAGTACAAAGGTTGCCTTTAATCCCTCTTCCATTATCTTTATTTCTTCCATTTCTTAATTTATCCTAAAATTTAGTACGTTACTGCAGCTGGACTAGTGCCTCTATCATTTCTCCAAAATCACCATTGTACCTGTAGATGGACCCACCGATCAGATCCATTAGCATAAGATTTTAACACTTTTGTACCACTTCATCCTTGGAGTTGAGGTGCAGGGGTCCTGTTGCTGAGCCTCGCAGCATTTTGAACTCTGCTTACATGATAGATGCAGTTGTTCTCCCTTCAGCCTTTGTCTGTAGACTTTTCGCTAGTGTGTGTGTATTGTCCTCTACTGAAAATAGGACAGGACACAACTCCAGGCGTTTGTGTGTGTACATGTGTGTGCACACATATTATCAAGCTGTGACAATGATTTTTGCTGCAGTACTGAGCTACTGTTGGTGATAATGGCTCTAGTGCCTTTTGCAGTTCTGGGATTTTAACTGAACAGTTAAGGCAAAAAAATAAGCCTTTCTTCTTAACGATCATATACATTCCCACTGTGCCGTTCCAGTTTGTTTTTTTTCTAAATTGCAAATCTATGTTGTTATTGTATCTTTTATTTTTAAAAATGATTTATGCATTGTGTATTGAAAGTGAATAATCTTGAAATTATTACTCTAGATTTTCCGTATATTTGCATTAACATTATACTGGTTTTCCTTGGCTCAGGAGCTACTTGTTATTGTCTGTCTACTTGCAGCACAGGATTTGTGAAAGATCTGATAATTGCATCTTGTGTATTTACTCAGCAGTGTGAAGTAACTTAAAATTCTGGCTTCACTGCTCATTTGTTGATGTCTGATCTTTATTTTAAATGAGTCAAGAGTACAAAAAAAAAAATCTTCCTCGTCTTAAATGCCAGGTTTGAATACATAATTCAGATTTAGTATTTAAATGTGCTAGATGGAGACTTTGTTATTTGTTGTTCTCTAAATTATCTTGGAATGACATGGAAGTAAAACATCTGACTCTCCAATCGCTACTCAGGCATTCACAGTCATCTCTGAGTTACTCATTTCGTCTGGAAATTGCCTCCTCAGTAGAGGTTTTTAAGTAATGCTAATGAAATTGGTTTTGCTGTGTGCTAAATATCATTAGAGATTTGAAGCTTGGGTCTGAACTAACTTTCTTTTTCCCCCTATTAAAAAGGACCTTTTCATCTCTCTTAAATGAGGTACATTGCCACCATCCAAATTACATTGGCTTTTAAAAATTATATTTTAACATAGTGGCTGGATGAAAAGGGTATTTTACTGCATATAAAAAACAATGGGGAAGTACATCAGGTGTACATTTTAAGTACATTTAGAAGTTTTCACGAAGTCTGTAAGATTACATAGTTGATGTATTGTAAGTAAATACATATGCTCACCTTTTTTGGCGGAATTGATTTTAACCCAACTTTTTGCTATTCTTAGCAAAGTCTGAAATAATTGAAAAGTCAATTAACTTCAGTTAGTGAAAAAGTTTGCTAAATGCCTTAAAAAGAGAAGAAAGCTGCCATCCAACTTAGGAAGTTCCAGTTAATGGTGATATGAGAGAAAACTCTTAACACTGAAAAATGTAATGGTAAGCTTATCTAATTAATAAATTCCAAAAAAGTTTTGAATTTGTTTTAAAAAAATTCCAAAAGAGAGGCATTTAACTATTTTAATTTAGTGGCAAATCTTAAACCTCAATTCCTTAGGCAGAATTTGATGTGTGGCTGAGTGATGCACTGTCTACTGTACTTTATCACCCTGGAGGAAAACTAGGAAATGAGCTTGGCGAAGAAACATGTGTCACATCATCTTCATGCTCCTTTGGTTTTGCGCAGGTGCCGGACCTGGGTGCTGCTCCACTACAGTTCATCTGGATGATCACACAGATGTTGCAACAACCACATTAACTGGGAGAGGATTTAGGGATGAATTAATGTGCTCACAAGATCACTACCATCCCTCCTCGTTGCCTTGGAGAATTAGCCTTAGTAGGGCCAGAGTTAACACTGGATGTGGAGATCTTCTAACCAGGGGTGTAACCTGGTACTGTCTGATGATACAACGCAGCAGGAAAGCCTGGTTTTGTTCAGTCCTTTTGGTCGGGATACAGATCTTGTCATGTGTTACAAGACTTGACTATCTGTTCACAGCTCTGTGTGATCTTTGCCTCCAAATTAGGCTCCACGGTATTTCTTTCAGTATCCACTGAGGCACAAGGAGCTAAGACTGAGAACGCAGCAGAGAGTAGCCAAATCTGGAAACCAAAGTGGGGCAGGGAAAGGGAATGTGCTCCAGCAAGGAGGGAAAGGCACTTTCCACTTAGCTGCGTTGTGTTGGGAGCTGAGGCTCTTCCTATGCTCTTCCACAGCTGGGTGGCAGCATTTCTGCAGCGATTCATGTGCATTTTAAGTTAATTGCTCAAAGATTTTTTTGAGGGATCAGATGTTACGTGCTTATTTCTCCCAGCTGTGATTGTCTTTTTAAGAGCAACATAAAACTCTTCAAATCTCTTTGTTACATGTCCTAACGATGCTACTGCAAATATCAGTAGGTGCAAGATTTTACAAAATGAGCAGGAATTTATAAAACTGTAGTGCAGAGCCTTGTCTACTGTCCATCCTCTGTCTCCTGGCATTTGGTGTCTTCCCTTACATTCATAGCCTGTGTTCAGGATTCCCCAACTCCAACACCAGTTTGGTTCATTTACACACATCTGTGAAGATGAATTCAAATGAACTGCCTGCCTCAAAGATCTGAACTGATATAGTTTCCTCCATTGCATTTCCAATTTATCTATGCCACTGTTCACCTTCTACATTAGCAAATGAAATCTTAACTTCAAGGCTAAATTTGGCAAGCTTAAACTTTAAGCCATTGAATTTTGTTATTATTTGCATCAGAAGGAAAAATTCTGTACCATTATATTTACTTCATTGTGAAATTATCATAGGGTAATCGCATATCCTTTTTACATGTCTTAAGCTTTTTTGCCCCTTACCATGAAATTTGCTTTTCTGGCTAATTTTTATATCTGTCCTTTGAACTCATTCCTGTGTTCCTCTGTCCTTTCTGTAACTCATTTTTTGAAAAGATGTGGTTTTCTAGCAAGATTTGACTGGTGCTGTATACATAATCGCTGTCATTACCCAGCTTTTAAAGGCTGTTTTCCAGTTCAGGAAGGGTTCTCCAGATGTACCCTGAGATCAGCTGAGGCAGTTACTGTGTCCATGCACTGTAATCCTACCACCATTGCCTGGTGCTTGGCTGTGTTAAAACAGCTTTGGTTGGATTGTGACTATTAGGTAATTCAGATGGTCCTGTCTCAGTGATCTGTCTTCATTTATTACCCTGCTGAATTTTGTGTTAACCACAAACTTTGTCAGCAAAGATTTTATGTCACTCGTAACAATACTGAACAGCTCTTGATCAAGCACTGATCTCTGGGACAGTCACCAGTGATGTTCTCGTTAACTGAAGCTTTCCGATTCGCAACTCAATTGAAGACCTGATACTAAGTCAATTTTTAATCTATTTTATGTATCCTTTTAGTACTGCTTGGTATCTTTGTTGAAAAAACCCCAAACCCAAACCCAAACAACTTGCATTATATGGAATTGAATCTAACAGCTTGAAGGAATTAAAATATAGTATGTCAAAATAGCTACCTTGATCTACCAGATGAGTAATCTTGTCAGCTGTAACAGGCTTGTTTGAGAAGAGTTAGAAAGGCATAGAAAGACTATGAAAGCATATTGACTGTCATTAATTACATTTTAGCTTCTAATTCAGTAACTGTTCTGTGGGAGTAATATCATGTTATCCAGATCGTAACTCCCTGGGTGTCCATCTCGCCATTTTTACATCTTGATACTACCTGGGGAGTCCTTCAGGACTTGTGAAATTCCTCAGTTTATAGGATTTATTAAACATAGGAGTTTAGACGGCTTCTCTGTTCATCTGAGTGGTGCTTTACAGATTCATAGATACAAATCTTTTGGATGCAGCAGTTTGAAAATGCATAGTCTAAGTGGGTTCTTCCTTCTGTTACAGACAGTGACCTTTGTATTGCGAATGTGATGGGCAGGATACTCATGTCTCTGTTTAAAAAAAAACAGTTCACAGGTATCTGCTGTACTTTTCCTTAGTCTATATCCCTGTTTAGGATTTTATCAACTGCATTTAGCAATAAGCTGGATCTGACTTGAGATTCCTTTTGTTCTCACTGTATTTTAAAATGCTTTCTTTCCCTTAAGTGCACCAGTTTAATTTTCTCTAACTATATTGGCTATTGATATCTTACTGATTTGCTTTTATTTCCCGTATTGGTTACATACGTTTGAACTCATAACTTTTATTTGGCACCATTAGCTTTCTTGTTCCGCCATATTTAGTAGGTTTTTATGTTTTCTTTGCTGTTTTAACATCTTCTGTCAACAGAAAGATTGAGTTGCCAGTTTCTCTCTTTTTACATTGGTGTATTCATGGCTTTCTGACCCATCTTCTATTTTTGGGGTGTCCTTTTAAGGCAAATAAATGACTATTAATGCACTGCAGAAAAATACTGAATATCCACAACAAAACTGCTCAGCTGTCCTAAAAAAAATTATTTCTCTAACACAGACATGTGATTTATTTTTTTCTTTTACTAACCCAGCAGGCTAGAATTGTGCTTTCAATTAAAATCCCTTAGCTGAAGTAATTAGGATTTGTTGCAATCAGCAAGGATAAACTTGATAAAGAAGGAGACTAAATTATTTCATAGAGTTTTGTCTTGACTATGTTTTTGTTAGCAAATCTAGCTAAAGAGCTTGGAGCCATTGTTTCTGAAAAGCCAGTTAGTGGCTTCATCAAGTTACGCCTGAATACTGGCACCTTTTGTACAATATTTAATATGCTACAAAACCCTGTCTTCTCTGTGGTACACTGGTCAGCCCACAGCCTGTGGCTCAATAGAGGATACTTTGAATAATTATTGAATTGCATGTATGTTCTAGAATGAACCTTTTGCTCTCTTCCCAGGCTGTGAATATGATTCTTTCTGTCTTGGCCAGCTCAAATTTCTGTTGCTTTTTCCTCCTTCACGCTGGCTGCTCAGGAATGCCCTCTGCTCCAGCTGCTTGCCAGTCATTCCACTGCAGAGAAGCTTTTCCTCTGTGATATGGCTAACCCATTTACCTCTTCCAGGCTCTCACTGTTAGCTGCAGCAAGGTGCTGGGCATTCACCATCTGCGGGGCTTGCTGTGTCCATAAATGCACCCAGCTCCATGAACACGGTGGGACTCCACCACGGCAGTGCAGTGGCAGCTGTGGGTTTCCCTGGGTGGGCTGTGTGGTGCTGCTGGGCAGCATGCAAAATCATGGCATTGCAGGCCAGCAGGAAGATGCCTGGCACAGACTTGGAAAGGTCTGTGTGAGTTGTGGCAATAGCTCTGGTGGGCTCCCAGGTACGTAACTGGTTGACATGGTACGGAATGGGCAAGAGAGTCCTGTGGGAACACAGGGCATAGCGGCTAGTCTGCATTCGCAGGCCAGTGGGAACGGATATGCAGTGTGAAACAACTGCTGCTCTGGCTTCGATGTCCATGCTATATGAATTTCAGGTTTGAGTTTTTTTTTTAACTTCAGATTAGCTCTAGCCTGGGTTTGTGTTGCAGCTGGAGTGGATTTCTAGGCTATGTTAGCTGAAAGGGAGTCAGTTCACATGCTCTGACATGCCACAGTGTGCTTCAGAGCACTCTTAAGTGCGGATGCTCGTAAGGTTCAGCTCAAAAGTGCACTCCTGAGTCAAGCAGAGCACAAAGGTATGCTCAGTAAAGCTCCTTGGCACTGCTGCAGCATGAATGGTTAGTGGGACTAATTTCTCAGGCTATAATAGATTTATCTAGTACCCTTGTGTGGCAATTACAGTGCAGCACTGAGACTGCTCTGAAGGTTTTTCTGTCAGGCCCAAGTTAAATTAGAGTTTGTATTTGGTTGTTATTGCTTGAGTTCTGTGGTGGTTTAACCCCAGCCAGCAGCTAGAACCACAGAGCCTCTCGCTCATCATCATGAAGTGGTAGGGAGAAGAGGGAGAAAAGGAGGGGAAAGGGAAAAAAACCCTCATGGGTTGAGATAAAGACAGTTTAACAGAACAATAACAAAAAAGAAAATAACAATAGTAATAATAAAAATAACACTGGTAAAAGAATATACAAGACACAAATCACTCACCTCCCAGTGAGTTGGTTGCCCAACCCAACCAGAGCAGAGATTGTGGATTCCCCCTGCCCCCAGCCAACCCGCGGAACATTCCATTGGCCATTCTATTGTTCTGTCTATGCTCCTTCGCAGCTTCTATGGGAAGCTGAAAAAAGTCCTTGACTGGTATAATCATCACTTAGCAACAACTAAAACAATGTGCATTATTGACATTCCTTTCATACCAAATCTGAAAACAAGGCAACCACTAGAGAGAAAGTTAACTCTCTCTCAGCTGAAACCAGGACAAGTTCATAAAACCAAATTGCAGGAACATAAGTATTTAGGCATTGGGTGAAAGTTCCTCCAGTTTATAATAATAATCTAAGCCCATGACAATTAATCTGCTTAAAAACATATTTGCTTCACAGATATCTCATATATATATTGTTCTCTGTTCTACTGCTATAGAGCATCGTGTCTCATGTTCTCCTTTTATAGTATACCTTAGCTCACAGCCACGCACGCTAAGTAATAGTGTTATTCACAGGGAGAATAATTGTATAAGCGTATATAACTGAGGATGCAATGGATCCTTTATGCAAATGTTATTTCTTTTTTGCTTTTCCATTGTAAGTGAGTCCTCGCCTTCAAGAGTGTGGAGAACTCTATGCAGGCAGTGGTAATTGTGCAGTAAATTGGAAAGTAACAGAGGCCTTAATTCGAGACTGACTGAGCTCTATGCTTCATCGTCAGCACTGCCATCCTGCTATAAACGTACCATGAGACCTGGGTTGGGACGGTGTGGTGGATTAACCTTGGCTGGCTGGCAGACCCTCCTCAACAGGGCAGGAGGAGGAAATAAGATGAAGAAGCTCGTGGGTCGAGATAAGGACAGGGAGATCACTCCCCAATTACCATCACAGGCAAAATGGACTTGACTTGGGGAAAATTAATTTAATTTATTGTCAATTAAAAATAGAGTAGGATAGTAAGAAACAAATACAAACCTAAAACCACCTTACCACCACTCCCCATATCCTCCCAGCCTCAATTGCACTCCTTCATTCCTGACTCTTCTACCTCCTCCCACCTCAGGTTGCACAGAAGGACGGAAAGAGGGTTGCGGTCAGTTCATAATGCTTCATCTCTGCCGCTTCTTCCTCCTCATGCCGTTTCCCTGCTCCAGCATGGGATCCCTCCCCTGGGATACAGTCCTTCACAAACTTCTCCAGTGTGGGTCCTTCCCACGGGCTGCAATTCTTCACAAACTGCTCCAGCGTGGATCCTTTCTGTGGGGTGCAGTCCTTCAGGAGCAGACTGCTCAAGCATGGGCTCCTCTCCATGGACCACAGGTCCTGCCAGAAGCCTGCTTCAGTGTGGGCTCTCCACAGCTGCAGCTTCCTTCAGGGCACAGTGGGGTTGTAGCGTGGATATCTGCTCTGACGTGATCCACCATGGACTGCAGTGGGACAACCTGTGTCCCCATGGTCTCCACCGTGGACTGCAGGGGAATCTCTGCTCTGGTGCCTGGAGCACCTCCTCCCCACCTTCTGCACTGACCTTGGTGTCTGCAGAGCTCCTGCTCTCACATTTTTTTTCCCTCTCTCAGCTGCTGCACAGCGTTTTTTACCCTTTCTTAAATACATTATCACAGAGGTGCCACCAGCTTTGCTAATGGTCTCAGCTTTGGCCAGTGGTGGGTCCATCTTGGAGCGAACTGGAACTGTGTCTGACATGGGGGCACACTACTCACACCCTTGCTACCAAAACCTCGTCATGTAAACCCAATACAGATGAGAAATATCTGTGGTCTTCGGAGAAACTCCTTGAGGGGAAGAGCATCTTGCACTTTTGTTGATGCAGGCTTTGCCATTTGCATCACATTTATCCTCAGGGCTGACCAAACCCATGTACTTTATGTGCTTTTCGTTTTATCTCTAACACAGTGCTTGAACCCCTCCCTCCCCAGTAACACATCCACATAGACCTGCCTAAATCTACATACAAATACTCCTCAAATGGGGCCACGTTTCTCTCTCTCCTGACTCCTCGCAGGGCTTGGTTTGTGAATTCCTAAATCTGATGGGTGAATGAGAAGAATACTGATTTGTATTTAATTTATTTTTAATCAGCTGAGGATTAGTTATGCTTCCTTGTGATGTTGTCTCTCCACGCTCATAAGGAAAGCAGCTTTTGTCCAGACTGGGAATTCCTGGTCGCTAACACACTACAGAAGGAAGAATTTGATTCAGTAGGTGCAGTTTCTCTTTTTAAGTGAATATTTTGGCATGGTACTAAGTGTTGGCTTTTTTTCTGTGAAGTGCCAGATTTTTGTAAATAATGTGCTTGTGACTCTTTTTCAAAAGAACCTGGTAGCCTCAGTACAAAGCCCATCTTGAATATTCATTTCCTGCCTACCTAATTCCCCAGCTTTCAGTCTCAGCTGAATGTGACAGTTGCTTCACTTTCTGCTAAAGTTATTGTGTTACTGGGGTGTTAAATACCCATTTTTGCCCCAAAGATGGCTGCGTTTCAATATTAGGATCTCTGTAATAGGATGTTTTGTTTTGGAAATATTTCTCTTTAATGGTGCTTGTGGACCTAAGTCATTGTTTTAAATAAAAATACAGCAGGCAAGTTATAATAGAATTAGCTTTAATGATAATTGAAGTTATCTGTACTTTGATGGGAGATGAGATCTAGTCCCTTCCGTCTTTAATTTCTGTAAAATGTAAAACTACCCTGGCTGGCTAGGGAACTGGTTAACAAGGGAAAATTTATGGAATGCAAGTGCTGATAGAATTATCCCACTTGGCTGACTTCTAAGAGTCAGTTTAGTTTCTGTAGGAGTGTCAGCTTCGTCAAAATGTTACATCAGGAATTGATGTCTCTTTTTGAATGAGGTTTAACAGAAAATGAAATGAATTTCCAGTTTTCTGCAGTTTGTTTCAGAAGTTGGATTGTGCCATACATAGCTTTAAATTCCTATGGGATTTTAGAGGGAGAAGAGAAAACCCTTTGCCAGAGAACACTAAATTCAATATCTCTGCCAGCGTCCCAACTTATTTTCAGATACTGTGATATATCTTCAATATGAAAAAAATATCATCAACACATTGCTATAGTCACCCCAAACAAGCTTACTTTTTAAGAGCTAAATGTGCAGTTGGGGTAGCCTGACCAACATAATTATGTTGCAAATTTATAAGGGGAAAAAAAAAAAATTGAAAGAGAAATGAAAAAGAAACAATTGAGGTCAGTGACAGCAAAATTAGGACAGGGAGAAAATAGCTCTACTAAATCATAACATGGATTTAAATAATAAAAACTAAGATCAGTTGCTACCTATTTAAACAAAAAATAGGTGTATGCTGCAAATCTTTGTGATGATATTGGATAGGATGCTCAGCAAGCTGTTGAAATACTTGTTCCCATTGATTGCAAAACCAGCAATGAAAACAAAAGTGATGAAGTAAGGACTCTTCTACTGGTAAGGCTCTAAAAAAGTTTTTGTTTAATTCAAGAGGTATTTCTGCTTCTTCATTGGTGGAAATGATGGAATAGATATAGACTATTTTATTGAAGAATTGGAGGCTGAACCTATCAACATTCTTAATAGTTTGCAAATGTTTTAAATTAACTACATCACATAATCCTAACCCAAATATCAAAAATCCGAAGTCCTTTATCCAATATAAATAACAGGGCAGATTCTTCTCTCTTGAAAATGTCTAATAGCTTGAATGTTTTGCACTTCTAAGTCAGGTTTCTTATCACGTTGGTACTTCCTGCACCCTTTAGGCAAAGGAAAACCTTCCTGAGGAAAGGGTTTTGAATCGGTGATGCTGTTTTTCCTTTCACGGTTTCACAGTCATGGATTTTTGAAAGAATTTTACAGACAAATGTTTTTCATGTTTAAACTTTGTCCTACTTTTGATGATGCAGCTTTCACTGTCCTCTGTTATGAGATATCGCATAGTGAAGCCTTAGAGTTGTCACTGGGCGATACCAGCTCTCAAACTGACCCTTTCAGCTTAATGGGAGATGCACTTTAATTCGTCGACTTTCCAAACTTGTCTCAAGTTTCAGACAGCTACAGGATGTCCTGACACCGCCATATGATTAGGAGTCATTTCAAAGAAGTAAAAGTACAGAGGAGTTCTTGCTGACAATTTAAAAATCAGAGCAGTAACTTTTATTCTAGTGAAGTGGTTACAAATTTAAAGAAAAACAAAGCATGAAATAAAAGCAGCAGTTCTGCAGAGAGTAAGCCTGGGATTAAGCTGTTACCTCACATTGTGTTTCTCTGCGGCATCTCTTGTTAGTATCTCAGTCCTCTGCTTCTGTGGCGCTGCCTTTCAAAATGGATTCTGCTCTGGTACCCCCCTCTAATTGCACTTGAACGTTATCAGGATGCTGTTGAGCACTAAGGAGTTCAAAGCAGTATGCAGGGACTTCCACTTCCCTTTTGTTCATGCTAATTAAGTTGGGAAATTTTATATCATGCCTTGATTAATTCTGGGAATTTGTAAGAATGCCAATGAAACATTGTTTATCTGAGGCTGAGTTATCTTTTGATATGCAAACACACTTTGATATGCTGATTTTCATTACCACGATTACCTTCCTCTTTGGGAAGGCCGTTGAATTACGATTCCATCCGACTCCTCCCTGCACGGAAATGTGACTTCCATTGCTCATGTTTTTCATGATTCCATAATTATGTACAATTTCCATGTTGCAGCAGTTATCTGAACAATGTTCCCGTTAGTCTAGCAATATCAGGAGTTTATCTTATTTTCTACAAGTCTACCTATGATGTATATTAGTAAAACAGATGACCAATGTGGTCCTGGATTCTTCTTAAACACAGAGTACATTTAAGTAACTGAGAAGTTAACTGATGAATGATACTACATAGTCTTGGCTTATAGTAATATTACTTTTTGGACACCTTTGAGACTAAGGTAACTATGTTCTGCCATGAGCTAAAATGTTCTGAAACAGTAATGAAGTATTAAATGAACAAAGTAGAAGCGTGGGGAAGGATTCAGTATGCAACAATTTTTCACAGGTTTATACCTCTGAGGGACATCTCTCCTGGAACAGAGGTCTGCACTTTGCTGGCTGTCTGGACAGTTATTTTTTATGCAGCTTTCTGCAGCTCCAAGGGAGCATATCCCAAACCACAGCACTGAGTTCAAAGTATTTTTATTTCTTCCGTCCTCCTGGTTGTGTGTAGTTCATGCTTTTATTTACAGACTTACTGGAATCCCAGTCTGAATTTTTATTATGACCTCAGGAAACAGTACTTGAAGATGGCGTGTGTAGGTTTCATCTGCACTGACTTTAACTGCAATTCTGCTCAATCAGTGTGGCAGGGTTTCTCCCTGATGGCAGCTATCTTTTCATTCATTAAAATACTGCTGTGCCATTTTTGGCCCCGTATCCATCTTGCTGCTGTTACAGGAATATGTCTGCTTCCTTTTTTGAAGTCTTTTGCATTTCTTCTTGTACCTTGAACTGTGCTCTGGTGCGCTGTTCTGGTGACAGACACAGCTAAGAGGGACACAGATTTTTGTGCTGCCCGCGGGGTACTCTTACCTGTCATAGGAGTCTCCCATTCAGCACTCAGACAAGGCAAAGCCAGTTTAACTTAAACTTCCATGTTTTGCACTGGAGCCAGAAACTGCTGGCCAAGGCCAGCACTGGTGCAGCAGAGGAGTGCCTGGCACCGACAGTGATTTGAGTTTGTGGAAGTCTGCAAGCCTGAAGAGGTGAAAAGCCCTCGTACACTGAATGGAGAGATGGTGCTCCTCAACTAGCCCCTCAGGCTGCATATCCGTGGATTGGAGCCTTGAGCAATTCCTTCTGCCGCTGCACAAGTTGCAATGGTGGCTTGGGTGTTGGTGCACTTCCTTCGGCTGCCTAATTGGGTAAAAAGTTAAGTACATGCCTTTAATCCAAGTGTATAGGTATGCCCGCAGGTCTTGGCATCGCAAGACAGTAACACGTAGGTTTGTTTAGAAAACCTTTTTAAATTTTCTGCAGAGCATCTGCTAACGTCAAACCTGAGTATTTTCTTTCAGGTATTTGCCCTCCCTTTCCTCTTCCACAGCTATCATGGTCCCAGGATATATAGCGGTGATCTGCATTCTGCAGGCCTTCATCTTGACTGGTTTGGCTCAATTATGCCTAAGTCCTAACTCATTTTCTAGGGGAGTCTTTGGGTAAAATAGTCTGTAGACCTATATTTAGTGAATAAACAGTTTTATAAATGCTATATGTAGCATGTATTTGTTTATTTTTCATGAGCAAGAATGCTGCTGGGAGCTCCTAAGGGATCTGTTTAATGTTTTTTCTAAACAGATAAAACAGATTTTATATATGAAAAATATGCACTCATTTGGTTTCTTTGTAGCTGACGACTTTGCATGGTATTTCTCACTGGAAACACATATGGAGGACTGTTCATGATGCTATTTTAATTCTTGGTTTGTCTTTTGGTAGATGTTGAGTATTCTGTTATAGGGTACAGAGCTAGATAATGTGTTTAGTGTTGTGGATATAATAAAGAAGGATCCTGTAGAGCTTTTGCTTTCTAATTATATCCTATCTTAGGCCATACATCTCATACATCTCATCCTTATCCTGAAAGACACCCTAAACACCAGAAAGTGTGAAGACAAATTAAAGCACCCTATCTAAGTAAACAGCCACATGGCAGAATCCATATGTTCTAAAATTAGCCTTATCTATGGTTATAACAATATATTACTTCTGCATCTAGAAAGGGAAATCAAACCAATTCCTTTGTGTGGAAAGAATCCCATTGCGTTTTGAATGACTGTTAGCATATTAATCACTTCCTGTGATATTTTCAATTTAGCCTTTTGAAGTCATCCCTGGAAGAGGACTTGCTCTAAAATAATGGTATCATAGACTTTAAATGCATACTGCTTGCAGTCATGCTGATGTACCTTTTAAACTGTCTCTTAAGTCAATGTGCTGCCCCAAAATGAACTCTGCGTTTTGTATGAGGAACTGGGATCCATGCTTTGTATGCTTTACAGAGGTGACTTGCTAGGGTGTATACTTTGTGACATGAGGGACTGCCCATACATTCCTCTCTGCTGCCCTTCAGTCCTCCTGTGCTATGTCATTGGGTGTCCCAGACAGGGTTTCCTGCATTTGTAGGAGGCAAAACTGATGACCAAGGGACCTAAGGCAGAGATAGATTCTCCTTGTGGCTCTGGGATTTTGTGACAAGGCACAGAAAATGATGTCACTGTGTGTTCTGAGGAATATGCTTTGAAGGGTTAGGGCTTAGTTACGTCTGAGACATGGACATTTCCCAGAGGATGAATCTGTGCCAGACCTCACTGACTGCTTCTGTAATCTTTCTCTGTGAGGTTAAGAACCCCAGTTGCTGAGCCAGTGCTATATTGATAGTAGCAGAAGAAGGCAAAGTTGATGTTATACAGGTGGGAATGGTGAATGTATATCAGTCTGGACTCTAGAAGAACAAAAGTGAATGGTGCTGAGAATTTTAATATTCCTCCTTGGATGCCAAGGAGTTGTGTGCATCTGGACCGATAGTAGCTAGATCTGGTAGTGGTATAAAACTGAAGGCAATGAGAAGTATGAACTTGGCTAATTGTTTTGACCAATTTTGGAGTTAGGAAAGATTTAGTTTGCTTATATTCATTTCTCTAGGTAAGCAATTTTCTGACTGTAGGACAGACTGAAGAGCAAGTCAAGTTTGGTCAGAACAGCTGATGCCAGTGAACAGGTTGAGCGTTCTGGGATTTGTAGAGAACTGCCCAATACGCTTAAAAAATCTAAACATGTACCTGCCTGGAAGCCTTAGCAAAATGTATGGAAAAATCATTTGTGACTACTTTCATTTTTTGACCAGTTCTACTTCTGTGACTTCAATGAACAGCATCTACCTTTCATAAGCAGGCTTTTTGGTGCCCTGGTGCCCCTTGTCTTGTCTTGCATTATATTCAACTTTTAGGGAGCATAAGTCTTGAAAGGCTTCAGTTTTTCAAAACACATACACCCTTGAAGTGAAATAGCATATATACCTACTTGGCTGTCTCAGTGAAAAGACTTCTCATCCTGAACTGTGACTCCTTGTCACGTTGCTGGCCAAGGTCAGAGAGCAATAACTGTTGTGCCAAGGTCTTCTCTCCGGTAGCTTTTAGTTTGGATAGCAGAAACCTAAGTAGCAGGGCAGTGTTTTATACTGGGAAAATGGGATTCAGAGAAGCTGTTAACTAAAGTCCCCACTTGGAAATGGGAAAGGAAGGGTATTGCAATTTCTCTTCTGATGGCACTTAGAAACCCAAACAAAAAGCTCTGCTCCTTGTTCTAAGCTGCTTATATATTTGCTTAAAACTCTGCTCCATGTATTAATTCAGGGCAAGTGAGGAATAACCAACCCACTGGTGGGTTATTGAGTCTTACTTCTGTGAGTAACTCCTGTCCTGCTAAGTCTTTGGAAAGGAATTTGGCAGGAGGCAAACAGGAAAACGACGTCTGCTCTGCTCTCTCAAATAGGTGAGGCTGTCCCGCAAGGTGCCATTACAGGAAGAGTGTCCCGGTCCCACTCTGACACAGCTTCCTTCAGGAGTGTCTAAATTTCTAAGATGATGACTCACAAGGAGTGCTACAGCTTTGAACTTCAAGTATAGCTTCTAAAAATAAATTGTTTCTACAAACAAAGTCCTTCTTAAGATGTTGCTAAGACATTGTACGTAGACGGAGACACATTGCCTGTGATGGCTCAGTGGTCACTGAGAGAGCAGCACGGAGGCACTGCAGTGTACGACTGGCACCCAGTCACTTAGATCACATGGGTGGAAACCACGAAAGAATCGCTTGAAATAAGGGGGAGCTGTTATTCAGAAAGCAATTCATCCTACAATCAAATGTCCTTTTGCAAAGCAACAACATAATAGAAAGCAAGAATTACTCAGTAGAAAGTTATAAACTTTTGATGTCAGTTTATTTTGAGCATGTGTTTCAGCTTCTGCTTAAATATGTTAAAAATGAGAGATTGTTTACTTCTATTTGACATACTATATTTTATTTTTCATTTTAAGTTTGCTTTGTAGCATGATGTTTTAAATGCAATGAATGACTCAGCCTATACCTGCAAAAAGCTATTTAGCATATTTAATCTCTCTGGCTGTTTGGAGGTAGCTTAATTTGTAGCTTATTTAGAGGTAGCTAAAATGCTTGTGTCGTGATATAAATTATGCTAAGAGGAAAAGTGCCGTGGTTGAAGCAATCAGACTAAAAGTTGGTCTCTGTAATGAGCACTCTGCAGAAAGTCCAGAAATGTTTTTTGTTGAATATTTATGTGATCAGATCAAGGTGATTCTTTCCCTACATGCTGAGGGCAGCCAGCAGTACATTTGACTTCATTACTTATGAGGTGATTTTCCAAGTGCCCAACAGAGGTGATCAAAACTGAAATCTAGCTACGTTTTCACTATCTTATTCTTCCTGTGTATGTTCTTCTCTAGTTAAAAGGAAGACAAGGTGTAGGAACTGTCAGCGCTGGTGACAGCAGTTGGACTTGCCACTTAAAGCCAGCCAGGCAGAACTGAGTTTGTGAGCTTGAACAGTAGGTGAGTAGATTTCGCAGAGATGCTTCTGTCTCCACTGCTGCTCTGGCAATAGGGAGTTACTCTGACCACTCTTTTTCTTCCCCATCTTTTAAGCTGCTGCAGCAAATTGAACACACAGTTGCAATGTGAGTAAAATCCCCTCAGGACTGGGTTCTTTTGCCTTATGTCCCTGTTATCTCCTATAAAATGTGCCAGGCAATCGGAGTTTAATCTAAGATTTCTCTTATGTCTTCATCTACTCATTCCTTAATTGGTCTAGCCTGCCAACTGGATACTCAGCCACACTGGCAGCTTGTGTGACATGCATGATTATCCACCAAGAACTAGGGAGAAATTGCCAAATCATTTCATAGAGTTTGCTGATTAGCCACCTGCTTAACATGGCTTTCCTCACAATTGAAATTACTGTGGTGCTGGTGGTTGTATAAAAACTTCTGTGGAATACTGGAGAACACTGCCAGGACTGCTTAGATTTTATCTGCTGAGCTGTAGATACAGCACTGAACTAAAAATGTATTTGCTGGATGAATAGCACATATATGTTTTTTGCCACATGTTTGCCATTTGTTTATTTTTGGGTGAAGATGTCAGCAAAATTTGAAATGGAGAGAAAGAAATGTTTGAATTCAGCCCTAGCTCTAAAGTCAGTGTAGGTGCTTCTGGGTTTGAATGAATAATCCCTCTTGATTGACAAGAATTTATGTAGTTATGGAGGAAAAAGCATGTTCGTCGTCAAACATAGTGTTACAGTGATCAATGCTCCAACCTCATTTTCTTCTAGTTTATCTACATCCCAAGACAATCCTTGAGGATAATCATCCAAAAGTGTTTGTACACAGTATATTTACAAAACCATAAAATTTTTATGTCTGCAGTGCGTGAAGAAACAGAAATAGAATCTCTTCCATATTATATTCAAGAAAGTTAAGAAAAATACTTGGTTGTAGTAGTCAGTATATGATGCCATTTTTAAAAATGTTGTGATAATTTGAGAAACAGATCAGTGATACCACTTACACATTTGTATCAGGGAATGCAGGTGAGATGATTTGCTGGAACTGGCAGGCTGTAATGGACACAAGGGATATCACTCCCGAGTGCAGCACAGCACACACTTACTGAGCAAAGCACGGGACAGAAGTGTTTGTTCGTTCCTCCTCTAATGGGAGGCCGCAGATGGGGTGCACTGGTGTTTGGCTGGTTTGGGGTGGGGGTTTTTTTGTTCACTTCTGAAACTCTTCCCAGAGTCTTTCTGTAAGTTTGTTGGAGCAGTTAGTGGCTTTAGACATTCACGTGCTACCTCCCTGTGCCTTAGTGAGCCACAATGTGTTTGTTGTTTGTTCCTGATACCCCCCGTCTGCGTTCAGGACCTAATGCTGTTATCTCTGAAATCAAAGCAAAAAATTGTGTTTGCTTGCAAGGAAACAGAATGTGGTTCTGCTTTGTTTGTTTTGTAGTAATACACAATGTATAAAGCTAAATGCGTATGAAGTATCTTCACACAGGCAAATAAGATTCAAATATAGATCATACTACAAATAGGACAGCTTTGATTATGAGATGAAATACAGGTAATCTCTTTTGACTTCCTCTGAAACTGAAAATGATTGTTCCCTACTTGAAAGGCATCAGCTAAAGAGCAACCAGAACAAAAGAATTGTTATTCCTGTCTAAAATAGAGGAATTATTGTCAGGCTTTTGCAATCATCATGAAAATCTGTTTTATAAAATGGTACAGCTGTCTAGATGATACACTAAGATCTCCTGCTTTGTTTTTTTAAGGAAAGAATTATTTCCCTTTTTCCTTATCAACTTTTTCTTTTTTACAGACAATAAGTATATTAGTTTGGTTTTCCTTTTTGCCTGTATTGCAGATGGTTTAATTCTGACTTTGCTTAATCTGGTTTTACACCGTATTGAGTAGATTCGGTCTCAGTTTACACCCGAGACCAGAAACTCATTGTTTCTCTGGGTGAGAATGAGCGTGTTGAGGTCTGTGATTGAGCATATTGAGAAATCCACATTCTGAACAGGCCACGAAAGCAGCTGCAATGTTCAGTCCCCCTAATCTGCCAGAGGCTTCGCTACTCACTGAACTTGTTTGACGCGTATCAGAAAGCCAGCAGCCTTTCCGACTGAGGACCGTGGCACGCTGACTCCGTGACAGAAGTGCTGCTGCTGAACCAGTTTCGCTAACTTGAAAACAAAGCCGAAACATAACCAGTCCACAACTGCATTTTGTTTCCTGATCAAAACTTACTTTTGGTGTTTTCAGTGAGCATCTTGTTGGTGGGAATTTGGCCTGAGGTACACAGCGAGTTGTTATTGGGCTCCTCAGGGGAATCTGATGTTCTACACGTGAGTGGTAAAAATATTTTCAGAGAGTGTTTATGCCAGCACTGAAACTTTAATAGTTATGCAGTCCTGGAAACAGGAGGAAACTACTGACACACGCAGTCATGTTCTCTGGTGTGATATTTCACAGGAAAGCAAGAGCTTCTGTTATCTGCTATATGTGAAGTAGTTTAAATGTGGAAGAAGAACTACGACAACTGTGTCTGCAAAACTTCCCTTTAACTTTATCCAGTTTCAGGAGAGGGAGTGTTGCCACCTGTTTCCACTTTGTGCATTTTGGTTGAAAAGAAAATATTCTGTTAGTCTCCATAAGAGCCTGAAACAGTTTCTGAAAACCTGCTTGTCTTCCCTACGCAGAGAGAGGAGGATTCATTGCTACTGACTCTACCGCTGATGTGGCTAAAAATGAGTTCTTGAAGCCTTGGTGAGTTGTCTTCAGACTCTTGATCTGCTGTTTGAGTCCCAGTGTTGCAGGTGAGCTTACATCTCCCTCCCTTTTTTCCTCTGTCCCAGTGTTTGCTCCCCCCATTTAGTCTTTGTGCCTTTTTCTCTCGGGATAAAATTTTACAATTCATGTACTTTTAGCGTGAGCCAAGGGCCTTCGTAGCCTGTGTTGCAGGTAGGAGTTCAGCCAAATCTTGCCTCCCCTGCTTATATCTTTCAAAAAGATTTTGACTAGTAGAGAATAGCTGATCCTCTCAAAAGCCATAAATGCAAGGTATGTGGATTTTTCATTACCTTTATGAATTATGGGCAACATATGATGTTTTTGTATCTGAAACCTTGCCTAATGATCACTTGCAAACTTGAGGTTCTTAGACACACACACTACATTTCTGTGCCAGTTTCATCTTCCCTCACATCACTGCCAACTTTTTCTTGATGATAAAAAGTCCTTTAAAACCTGGCAACAAATCTTCTGTGTTCCTGTTCCTGAGCTTTAACCAAACTTAGAAAGGTAAACTTTTTTTTTTTTTTTTTAAAAATTGTGGCCCTGGCATTAGTCTTTAAAAATCAACTGTTTGTTACGGAGTGGTTTATCTTGAACCTGATCTTTTCCTCCTTGTTTTCTTCCCATGGACTTCTGTTGAGGCAAACCATTCTTATAACAAACATCCCATTACTGAGGGTAATACTGAGTATACAGGAATTGTTAAAGAATATACCAAAACCTGTCAGTCGTCTTAGTCATGCTAAGAAAAAACCTGTGTCTAGCACCTTAAAATTAATGACTTATTATTTTTCCTTAAATGCACCTGAGTTTGAGAGTCAGGTTCTCTAGTTTAAGTTCATGTCATGTGTCAGCGTAACCCTAGGAAATCTGCATAATGCAACATGCACTAAGGATGGTGCCTTGAAGAAAAGAAGACAGCATGTTAAATTCAGACCTGTATGTCTCTACACTGGCAGTTTGGCAGGTCCATAGAAAACTGAACATCTGGGAAACTTTCTAGATATATTTTAGTGTAATCATTCTGGGTTTATTTCTGAGATGCTAAGTTGAAGTTTGTTATATCTGTTTTGGAAAATTCAAAGATGGAAAATTGATTTCCCCCTGGCATGTTATGAGGGTTCATGAACGATGCTATAAAAACAAGGATGGGATTCACATCCCATGTTAAACCAACATAATAAGGGGAATTTTATTGTAACTGTGAAGTGTTGATAGATGGATTTATCTTAGGACAGACAATAAAAACTGAAGTGGGGTTACCGAACTTTGTTTGCTAGGCAGTGTCTGCCTGCATGGACTGCAAGACAGGTGCCCAAAACCAAAGGGTAGCAAAGTTATTTTGGAGAATGAATTGTTTCATCCATGTACTGCAAAGCCTGTTTTAAGCCACGCTTGTGTGTTTTGCTTTTTATGCCATCTGGAATTTTACAGACATGTTTCCCAACGCTTACCAGTATTACTCCATACTGTGGGCTTGCTGTTAGAAAGCACAGCAGTAGCAACACGGGAAGGCAGTACTGCTGCAAGGTGGGCTGCTGTATGGACCTGTGTTACAAGTGGGGTGTGCACATGGAGCTGTTGACCTCCTTGTCATCCTATGAGATGCTCTGACCTCCTCGTCGTCTTAGGAGATGGTCCTCCTGGGGCAGGGTGAGCCAGGCTGGAGATGTCTGCTCCTGCATGATGCTTCCTAGAATTCAGCAAGCCTGTGTTGCTCAGGCTTCTGCAGAAGTTTCTATCTAGTTCACCTTCCAGTGGATTGACACATTTTTTCAGGTGTGAATTTCATTTCCTCCCCTATCAGAGTAACCTTCCTGTAGAGGATGACAGTGTTTAACTGGGCTTGAAAAACAGAAGGAAACATACCCTTTTACTGCGTTACAAGCTCGTATTACCCTGATGTCACTTGAAATGTTCATGCCTCTCAATGAAATTTTGATGGATGTCTTTGGATCTCCAATTTAGCAACTTCACATTAGGTTATTAGTCTTCAGGTTTTGACAGGACTGTGAACATATTTTACAGTTCTCATCTATGCTGAGATCTCCAGGGTCCCACGTAATGCCCACAGAAATCAATAAAAAGACTTTTGTTAATGCTTCCTGTTGGATTTGGCTCCCTACATTTGAGCACACACAGATTTTTAGGCCTCGTGATTCCTTGTTTTTAGGATTTTGTAATATAGGAGTTGTCACATGAGAGAAAACCAAGGTCCCCCTATCTCTGCACTCTGTCTCTAGTCAGGACCAGCTTTTTGAAGGGAGAATGTGAGAAACGTTGATGGAGAAGTACAAGAATAGCTTGCCCCAGAGGATTTTGCTTCCTCCTTACATCAGTGAGAAGCTGAATAAAGACTTGGAGCAGGAGAACTTACACTCGTCAAAGTTTTAAATGTTCTTATTACTAAAAATAGTTTTTTCTCATCTAACTGGGGATAGTTTTCCTTCCACTCTTCCCCTGCTGCTAATTAAATCCTCTTCATCTGTCAATAACAGAATGTGAGTTTTTCTTAGTATCCTACATAAACTGGTTAAATGATATTTATTTTATACAATGTCCTGAATTGTGCAGCATCATTTGCATTTATATCTAACTTGTTTTGTTATGCGTACTTTTCTTAATTACTTTTTGGGCTGCATATTTTTTCATAAGCACATTTTTTATACTTCTTAGCTTATATTTACAGAACTTTGCAAATCACAACATGTTTCCTGCAATCTGTCTCTGCTTCTGCTTCGGAACAGTTACTGATTTGATAAGAGGCCAGCACTTTTAAAGTGGCTGATAAAGTCAGGCTCTTAAATCTATATATGAACAGGTGAGTATAGGTTGGCTAGTTTCTAAGATGTTTGTCCTCTCCTGTTGTTTTAGTGGTAGCTCTGGATGTATGGAGGTTGAAGGACTTCTGGTCCTCCTGTAGGTTATGGATCTTACTTTAGAGCACCGGCACAAAAATGCCTGCCCTTGGCTTACACAGGGCTGAGCTTGAGAAGGGAGCATTGTGCATTCTCACAAGCAACTGTGAGGGAAAACTTGCAGCTCAGTCCGTGTGCCAGTGCAATAGCTCTTGTTCATGAACATCAATTGATGAATTAGTGTCCTGCGTGGAAAAAAGAAGAAATTTAATTATATGCTGCTTTGTATTTCCAATAAGTGATCTTTGAGAGTGATCTGAATCCCCCATGTGCTTAATGGCTCAGTTCAGTGTTAAACCTAATGAAACTTGACTAAGGTATGAGTCACAATTGGAATTTTTATGCAGCAGAGGATGCTGATGTTCCCAGTGGTGGCCCTGAGAAGATGTAAACAATACATAAGTCGCTGTTGTGGCCACTGTGGTGTGTTTCAACAGGAATTTCCCTGCTTTCTGTCTCCCAGAGTGCTGTTACTCTTTGCACAGGCCATCTTCTGTCAGACGCTCTAGCAACTGGTATATGCTGCTCATCCCTTTCCCTCCCTCCTGGCAGCCCGCGGACCGGTCCTGTGTTGCGCTTACTGCCTGTGCTGCCATCTAGCAAGCAGCAATCTAGACATGAGCCAGTTTTTGCCGTGCTGCAGGCTGTTGTACATTCTGGATATATCCACTCCAGGTCTGCTGTGTCTGGTAAGTGCTCATCAAAGCAGAGAAATCTTTTTGGTTTTATGTAAATTAAATAATGGATGTGGAGAGGGACTTGGGGGTGTTGGTGGATGAGAAGGTCAGCATGAGCCGGAAATGTGCACTTTCAGCCCAGAAAGCCAACCGCATCCTGGGCTGCATCCCCAGCAGCATGGCCAGCACGGCGAGAGAGAGCATTCTGCCCCTCTGCTCCATGCTGGTGAGACGCCACCTGGAATACTGTGTCCAGCTTTGGAGCCCCCAACATAAGAAGGACATGGACCTGTTGGAGTGGGTCCAGAGGAGGCCACCAAGATGATCAGAGAATGAGAGCACCTCTGCTATGAGGACAGGCTTGAGAATGTTGGGGTTGTTCAGCCTGGAGAAGAGAAGGCTCCAGGGAGACCTTATAGCAGCCTCCCAGTATCTGAAAGGGGCCTACAAGAAAGCCAGGGGCGGACTTTTTACAAGGGCATGTAGTGACAGGACAAGGGGTAATGGCTTCAAACTGGAAGAGGGGAGATTTAGATGAGATCTCAGGAAGAAATTCTTGACTGTGAGGGTGGTGAGACACTGGCTCAGGTTGCCCAGAGAAGCTGTGGCTGCCCCATCCCTGGAGGTGTTCAAGGCCAGGCTGGACGGGGCTTTGAGCAACCTGGTCTAGTGGGAGGTGTCCCTGCCCATGGCAGGGGGCTTGGAACTAGATGATCTTTATGGTCCCTTCCAACCTAAACCATTCTATGATTCTGTGATTAAGACTTAAAAAAAAAAACTTTTTAAATTACATAGAATTGACCACACATGGTTGATATAGCCCAATATCCTGGGGCTTTTGATGGTATCCAAAAAAGGATGCTTGGGAAAGAGACTAAGAACAGGGCAATGGTGAGGTGAGAATAACTCAAGGATACCTTCCCTGTCCCTAGAGATTTGTGACAACTGAGACTACTAATTAATGGGTAGCCTTTTATTTCCATTTTGTTGATGTTGTGCTGTGCTGGCTGCTGAGGTTAGAGGAGTGTGGTTTAGCAGGGAACCTCATCATCAAGACTGATTACATGTACATCAGTATACTGGTACTGGTATTTCTTACTATCAAAGGAAGACCCTGTCTGATAAAACAAGGTATGGTTGTTTGCTTGTTTTAGAGAAAATTGATTTCTGCTTCAGAGAAACCTTGGATCATGTATTTTTCAGCTTGTTCAGAACAAATATGTCATTCTTCTCTTTAATCTTGTTGTCATAGGCTGTGCAATTCAAAAATGTGTGGGCTTTTCTAAAGGAGGAAAAAGTTTATCAGACAAGCTTGAGTGTACTGTTACAAGACAGAGAACAATGCTCTGATGATGTTTTGTCTCTTTTCCCATTTGGACATTGAATTTACCAGTCACCTGATTTTTTCTTCTTAATCAGAACTAAAGATTTTTTCTTCAATTAAAATTAACATCTTGGAGATACGTGGCGTCAAAAAGGTCATGTTGTAGAGCCTTACACAGAACAACCCTCAGCTGATTCTCTATTCATTAATTCTGCAGAAGTACATTTGGTTTAAGACAGAAAGGAAAACATTTTTTACAGCCTCACATCGTGACAGTCCTGTAGAGCCAAGAGTGGGGTCAAGGAGTGGATGGGCAGTGCCTGGTTTCCACTGTCAGTGGCACAAAGTTGTTCCTCTTCTCTTCTGGTTCTAAATTTGTTTTGCCCATAGTATGCAGCTCCTAGCATTTTCTACATCAAATCTGCGTGGTACGTTCATTTTTCTTCTGTTTTCTACCAGGAAAACTTTTCTGGTGAGTCTTGATCATCTCCATCATAAAGGTTTCTCCTGCAGTCCAAGATTTTTCTGGAGTTTATGTGTGCTTCTGGGTCACCCAGCATGTGTTCCTGGAATGTCTCTCATTTTACACTACTCCAATGCCAGCTGATAACCTTCTTCAGCCAAGTTCTGCTTCTCTTCTGCTGATTTTCAGTCTGCTAGCATTCCAGCGAAGTCTGAAGAGACATCTGGATTGATCTACGTTTTTTTGATTTTCTTTCTTCCTTCTCAGCTTACCTTTTATTCTGCCTGTTAAGAGCCTGTAATTCAGTGCTGCGTCCCCACACCAAGGGTCTGGCTGCCACCCTGGTATGAGTTTCCCACCAGTGGTTTCAGGAGCAGCAATCCCACCCCACTTGCCTTTTAATGCCCGAATTTCCTGAAGAGGTTGCTTGATGCTGGGTGACTTGTGTTCCTGCCAGAGGAACAACCAGGGAGTGCGAGGATGCCTCAGGGGTTTATTGTCTCTGAGCATCGCACACTGCTCTGGGCAGGAGTGTGGTGGTGGCAAGCAGCCCCAGCCTCCGGGCTGCTAAAACTCTGCTGCCTGCTCGTAGTTAACCTGTGCCAGAGCTGCTGGGTGACCCGCAGCACCTCCCCAGGGTAAAACCTGCCTTATGGGAAACTAATATGCTTAACTGGTAATGCTGGAATGGTTAAGCTGTCGATGTACAGATTTCTTTTTCTTTTTCCTTGTTCCTTCCTATTTCTTTTACAGAAAGCCCCACCTGACGGCAGGTGAATGGGGCTTTTTGGCAGGAGCTATTCTTTCATCAGCTGTCTGAGGCATTTTCATGTAGAGCTCAGCCCCATTCATTCCTAGCTATGAGAATCCTTTTAGGAAACACTTATGCTTTATTTCCTTTGAGTATATAAAAATTGTGATGTCTACTGTTTTGCATAAATCCGTGGAAACTGTTAGACTCAAGAGGGTGAACAAGGGTCAAATACTGGGCTTGTTGCCCTGTCATAAGCAGATTAAAAAAAAATTTTTTTTTTACTTTATTGGTTTTTTCCACAGGAATGTGAAGCATGAATTTTGCTTTCGAACTCTATTAGTCAGAGCTTTTTCATTGTTAGACCAATTCACTTTAGAATTTTATAAGATAGCAAAATAATGTACGAGTAACATATTCAGTTATCAAGTTTAACTCTCATAGGGAATTAATGAGCAAAGCCCTCAGCAGAGCTGTGAATCTGTTTATTTTTGCAAGATAATAGGAAGAGCGGTCAATATCTTTTCCATGCTTGAGCAGTTTTGATTAGCAGCTTTCAGATGTGGATTATCTCCACTTGACAATAATGGTTTCTGCCTTTTCCCAAGTTTTTGCCCAGGTTCATTGGGCCCTACTTCTCTAATCCAAAGCAAATGGATATTTTCAAATGCAAAATATTATGTCAGAGATCAAATCCCTGAGAAAAATGTAATTTTAGCAAGAAGGAAATACCTGTTGTGACAAAAATTATTGGTAAAATGATATGTTGTGGATAAAATTGTGTCAATATGTGAAATAACAGTATACACTAAAATTTAGTAACACAGCAACTGGTGGATATTCTGTGCTTGATCACAAACATATTTTATAATATTTCCCTTGTTTCATTGCAATGAGAGTATATTTGACTAGACTGCACATGTTGTTTATCACATTTATTTACCATTTCTGGCAGCTGAAGATATCAGTGACATTAAACTGACATGGGTAAATCAATAAGAAATATGTCACCTTCCAAGCAAATTTACACTGTATCTAGCACAAAATAAAATCCTCTGAAGTCTGAGTTGTTAATTCACTTTATTTGCCTCAGAGCTTTAACGCAATTCCTGGTAAACTTACAGGTGCGAAATTATGGACCACTGTAGAATAACAGGTTTACTTTGATTTCCTGCCTTGTTATGCAGATAACTTAGAGTGGTACATCTGGGTCTGCAGCCATTCTGTGAACTGTGTGTCATATAACTTTTGAACAGAAAATGTTTGCATGAAAAGTTAAAAGCAATTGGAAATTTTACTCTATATTAGTGTATGATCATTAAATTCGTTATCCCAGCTTATTCCATTCAAGAAAAATTCAATTTCAAGAAATAAAGCCATGCATTAATAAAAGTATCGTCAATAGGTAAAGTGCTGAAAAGTCAAAGTGACTAAGAAGAAATGTTGACAAATAACTTAGTTTTCTGTTTTCTAAACTTTTCTTGTAACTTCTTTCTTAGATGGTAGGGACCGTAAAGATCATCTAGTTCCAAGCCCCCTGCCATGGGCAGGGACACCTCCCACTAGACCAGGTTGCTCAAAGCCCCGTCCAGCCTGGCCTTGAACACCTCCAGGGATGGGGCAGCCACAGCTTCTCTGGGCAACCTGAGCCAGTGTCTCACCACCCTCACAGTCAAGAATTTCTTCCTGAGATCTCATCTAAATCTCCCCTCTTCCAGTTTGAAGCCGTCACCCCTCGTCCTGTCACTACATGCCCTTGTAAAAAGTCTGTCCCCAGCTTTCTTGTAGGCCCCTTTCAGATACTGGGAGGCTGCTATAAGGTCTCCCTGGAGCCTTTTCTTCTCCAGGCTGAACAACCCCAACATTCTCAAGCCTGTCCTCATAGCAGAGGTGCTCTCATCCTCTGATCATCTTGGTGGCCTCCTCCGGACCCACTCCAACAGGTCCATGTCCTTCTTATGTTGGGGGCTCCAAAGCTGGACACAGTATTCCAGGTGGCGTCTCACCAGCATGGAGCAGAGGGGCAGAATGCTCTCTCTCGCCGTGCTGGCCATGCTGCTGGGGATGCAGCCCAGGATGCGGTTGGCTTTCTGGGCTGAAAGTGCACACTGCCGGCTCATGCTGACCTTCTCATCTACCAATACCCCCAAGTCCCTCTCCTCAGGGCTGCTCTCCATCCATTCTCCACCCAGCCTGGATTTGTGCGTGGGATTGCATTCAACAAGTAACTGAGAAATACTAGATACTAGAAGTGTCTGAGAAGAAGCAAGCTAGAATAGATCTGAGGATGGGCATTCCTGTAGAGACGCTGACCCTGCAGGTCCTGAAGGGTTGGCCACTTATAATGCCCTCCTGCAGCACCTCCCAGTTCTGACTGTGGTCTGTGAGATGTCTCAGTGTCAGCATCTCATCTCCAGTGAACACCTTGCAGGCTCTGCAGCCTAGCAAAAGGTGCTGCTTTGGTTTCAGTGACAGCACTATGCATCCTGGCTTTGATTAGCTTCTCCCCGCGGGCAGGACGGAGCTGGCAGCTGCTGGGAGCTGGTCATTCTGTGGGCTGCATGAAGTGTGCACTGAGGTGAATGCACCCCTCCTTTGGGAAGGGGAAGCAGGAGGAGAATGGCTGCTGCTCAGAGAAGCATGGTTGGGATAAAGAATCCTTTCCATGTGCCAGCTTCCTTTGAAAGGGGGTTTTCTAAATTTCCCTTTCAAGGGATGAATGAAGTAGGTTTGTACAATTCACAGCAGAAGACCAACTCACTTCCAGCATCACCTCTGCAGTGGAAGCTGGGCTATGTCTCCACAGGGGAGTGGTTTGATACCTGATGTGAGACTAGTCAGATTTCTGAGGTGCGGGTTTGGACAAAGTTTGAAAAAAGATGAGTCTTCTGGTCACCTCCAAGCAAGTCTGGAAATGAGGGAAAGGAGTGCTGCGGCATGGTAGGACATGGTCACGCGTGGCAGCATCTGTATTCCACATTGTGTCTGCCAGCCCAGGCACTCACCCTGCGTTTGTGCGGGGCACAGAGCTCCAGGATTTCTCTCCTTCTATCGCTCCCAGTACAGGGAGGAACTGGAGCCAGAGAAACACCTGCACTGCCTCCTATGAGCCCTCCTTTGCCCCAAAGAACAGTGGGGACAGGGTCATGACTTTGACTTTGTGAAGGAAATCTCACCCTGAATTCTAGCCGCGGCCCATAATGCTACCAAACAGGAATATGGCCTTTGAAACATTTTGGTTTCATTGAATCGATATTTTCTTAGGAAACTAGAATATTTGTGACTCACTGTAGGTCCCTACTGCAAGCTGGGTTTGCTAACATTGTGCAAAACAAGTAGGAAATGTGATATCTGCTGCAAATGCCTTAGCCTCGAATTTAATACAGTGTACAGTGACATGAGTTCGTCTCTTAATGTGCTCTGCAGTGCTGAAAAATACTTCAGATGCCTGAATATAGGATTGCAGCAAGCTCTGCTGACAAAACTATGTTGCTATTCTCTTATTTAGTCTAATACTTCCTCTGTGACAGAAGGCTGCTTTTCCAAGCTGTGAATCCTCCTGATCTGGAAGATACAAAAATAATATTTTTACTGGAATGAGGTCTCCAAGACCTGCTAATAAATCAATCAGAAATAGTAATTGGATTTTTGTTCTAATACATTTGATCAATGAAGTGGAAAAAAATCACTAAGTTTCTGTTTAGAATAAATCATCTTTTCAAAAGCCTGACCTTTCTGATGAGAAGATATTTTATCCTCGCAGAACTTTCTGTGTAGGTGCAGTCCAAGTGTTCCCAATCAATTGCAGTAGTCTTCTAATTTAATAGACCATCGCTGAGTCAATGTCACATTTATAACCATTGTCTGAAGATGTTTCTTCCCCTTGTCATTAGAGGAAGACGTTAACTTCATAATATTTACATGATTTAACCTTTTAACTTTTGTTGTAGTAACCCTGGACATTTTACTCTGGAAAAATCTGGGAACTTTATTTTGACTTCTGAGTATGGAGTACAGGACTAGAGTTGATGAAGTGTTTGAAAATTTTGTGCCAATTGATACAATCTGCACGGATGTTTTTGTTTGTTCTAGCAGTCTCTTAGTTGTAATAAATTGCATAAGGCTTTCTAGAGCATCTGCAATGTATCTTGAATTACCATTGTCCCGGGTGTCCTGTGTATCCCAAACAACCCCCTCACAAGCACCCAGCCATGCAGTATAGCCAACTTCCCTGCTTTTATTCTCCTGATTGTAGGTTTGCTGCATAGTAATCACAGCTTCTCATTGAAGTTCTTGCAACTTTGAACAGCAACGGTAAAATTTCTAGCACTGCCTCATGCAGATCACTGGTGTGGCTTCCTAGTGCCAATATATTTGTCTTTGGAAAGAGAAACTTAATACCTGTCTTTAATGAGTGCCTGCAGTACTTTTGCAAATGTAATTTAAAAAAAAAGCCCACAGAATGTGTTTAACAGTCCTTCCTAGTGTTCTGTGCTGTTAATTATTGGAAAAGCTGTGGTTTATTGTAAATCTCTGGAATGTTTAACTGTATTCTGTATTTTTTCTGATGGAGTCCAACAAAGCATGCCACTATAACCCCATGGACATTCCTTGTACCACAAAGCCATGTGAACACGCTATTATGCCGCAGATGAAATACCACGACTGTTGCCAAGCATGCTAGCTCGAGTTAGCGTGGCAAAACATCTTCCAGCTCGGAGCAGACTCCTGTCCTGCTGATTCAGAGGATGAATGTGGCCCCAAATAGCTTCAGTCTATGTTTGCTATCAAGAAATCTGATTGCAGATTTTTTTGTAGTAAGAACAGAAAAGCATGTAAAGATATGCAACATGTAGGCAGATGGTGTATGAACTATTTCTACCCCAAGGCAGGGAAAAGTCATATTTTGGAGCATTTTGGGGTGTAGAAGAAAATCATGGCTATTCATTGCTGGAAAAGCAGACACTGCTTGAAATTCAAAGCAATTCTTCCCCTCTGTTCACCAGCCACGCAAATGTCGCTGTCGGACCAAGATGCCTCAGTGATGTAGATGGACAAATAAAACCAAAGGAAGAAAAATAAACATTCACGTAGCTGGAAAATGTTGAAGTTCCTGACATCCTGGAAGGAGGAGGGACAGTGTGATATGAAGTGGGATCCAGCTAAGACAGAGGAATCACCTGCCGCAAGCTGACAGACTGCCACCTCCGTAATTGGGTTCCTAAAAGTCTTCCAGTTAATACAAGGTGCCGGATTGTTTTAAACTTGAGGAATTGAGAGTCCTAGTTAATTTATATCTTCTGTTCTCTGTTTCTGAGGACTGTGGGATCAAAGTACATAATTTTGCCAGAAGGAGAAGAAAAAAAGCAGTAAGATTAAGATTCAACACCCATATTCACAGTATTTGATAGTGGGCAGTAGATGCTACATGCATGTGTGAGAGCTGATGTCAAGGACTCACGAATTTAAACTTCAGAAGGACAAGGCTTCGTTCAAGCACATGTGTTTGGTTCAGCTTTTTCCTCTGAAGCAGTTGGGAGCAGACAACACTAGGGACTGGCGAGTCTCCTCTCTCGAATTAGCGCAAAGCGAGGGAGAGCAGCTTCCAGCACCCACCTGTCTGGTTCGCACTGAGAAACTAAGTCCTGAAGCGTTGTTGGGAAAGCACATAAAGGAAAAATGCTGTTTCTAGTTGTGAACAACTGCTTTCATCAACAGCTTTCCATCTTAGAAGGTGTGGTGTGGATACTAATTAGACTAATTAGGATGGGGACCACACTGGTACTCCTCAGGGGAAGGACCCTAAAAAAGCTGCATCTGGACAGGACTGACATTGCTGATGGCTCCGTCTGCAGTGTTTGCAATGGCTCAAAAGGTTATAGGTTTGGCTGAACATGGAGCTCTGTGGAGCTGGAGATGTATGCCTCAGGTTTGAAGTTGTGTGGAGAAGGAAGAGACACTAAATCAATTTTTGGGGGCCTGTTTTGCTGAGGAACTGTTGAGTTTCTTGTGGATGGGGGAAAAGGCTGTGTGTAGTTGAGTGAGCTGGGTGGGCTGAGATGAGTTACTGGGTTGTTTGTGGGCAGATTTAGGCACTAGCAGAGAACTTGTGTGCTCAATATCCTGACGTTTAGCCAAGAAAAGTATTGAAAGCACTTATTCGTTTTCAAAAAGGGTAAAAAAGATGACCCAGGGAACTACAGGCCAGTCAGTCTCACCTCTGTGCCCGGCAAGATCATGGAGCAGATCCTCCTGGAAACTCTGCTAAAGCACATGGAAAATGAGGAGGTGATTGGTGGCAGCCAGCATGGCTTCACTAAGGGCAAATTGTGCCTGACAAACTTGGTGGCGTTCTACGACGAGGTTACAGCCTTGGTGGATAAGGGGAGAGCAACAGATGTCATCTACCTGGACTTGTGCAAGGCATTTGACACTGTCCTGCATGACATCCTTGTCTCTAAATTGGAGAGACATGGATTTGACCAATGGATGACTCAGTGGATAAGGAACTGGCTGGATGGCCTCACTCAACGGGTTGCAGTCAATGGGTTGATGTCCAAGTTGCAAGCAGTCATGAGTGGGGTTCCTCAGGGGTCGGTACTGGTACTGGTACTATTTAACATCTTTGTGGGCGACATGGATATAGGGACTGAGTGCACCCTCAGCAAGTTTGCTGATGACACCAAGCTGTGTGGAGTGGTTGACACGCTGGGGGGAAGGGACCTGGACAGGCTTGAGAGGTGGACCTGTGCCAATCTCATGAAGTTCAATAACGCCACATGCAAGGTCCTGCATGTGGGATGAGGCAATTCCATGCACAAATATAGGCTGGGCAGAGCACGGATGGAGAACAGCCCTGAGAAGAGGGACTTGGGGGTATTGGTAGATGAGAAGGTCAGCATGAGCCGGAAATGTGCGCTCGCAGCCCAGGAGGCCAATTGCATCCTGGGCTGCATCCAAAGAAGCAAGGCCAGCAGGGCGAGGGAGGGGATTCTGCCCCTCTACTCCACTCTTGTGAGATCCCACCTGGAATACTGTGTCCAGCTCTGGGGCCCCAGCATAGGAAGGACACGGACCTGTTGGAGCGGGTCCAGAGGAGGGCCATGAAGATGATCAGAGGGCTGGAGCACCTCTGCTATGAGGACAGGCTGAAAGAGTTGACGCTGTTCAGCCTGGAGAAGAGAAGGCTCTGGGGAGACCTTATAGCAGCCTCCCAGTATCTGAAAGGGGCCTACAAGAAAGCCGGGGACAGACTTTTTACAAGGGCATGTAATGATAGGACGAAGGGTAACAGCTTCAAACTGATAGAGGGGAGATTTAGATGAGATCTCAGGAAGAAATTCTTGACTGTGAGGGTGGTGAGACACTGGCTCAGGTTGCCCAGAGAAACTGTGGCTGCCCCATCCCTGGAGGTGTTCAAGGCCAGGCTGGATGGGGCTTTGAGCAACCTGGTCTAGTGGGAGGTGTCTTTACCCATGGCAGGGGGGTTGGGACTAGATGATCTTTAAGGTCCCTTCCAACCTAAACCATTCTATGATTCTATGATATTAATTGAAAAGCAGTTTACATTAACCAAATGTATATGTGATAGGTATTTAGTGAGTTGCTGTATTTCTCATTTAGCTGATTCCAATAAGTTAAGCAAATAATTTAAAAGAGTCAGAAAGCAGGAGAGAGCTCATGCCTGGTGCTGGCCTCTACAAGATGAAGTGTAATGATCGTAATTAACTTAAAGTTGCCTGTTCTGCTTTGCTGGAGGGCTGTGTTCTAGGAGAGGCTGTTGCACTGTGTGTGTTAATTAATAAATCAGAGCAGAAACAGTTGTACTCTGCAGCTCTATTAAGGAATGTGATTTTATGATGGACTCAAGATTTGATACCTCTAACAGCTGCTTTTACTTATGCCTTAAAAGAAAGTTGGAAATGAAGTGTGGAACACCTCATTACTGAGCCTTAATGCAAAAGGTGCATTATCCTCTTCCTCAAAGTGCAATGCAGTTGTGATCTTAGTCCCCCAAGCGTGAGCAGACATCTAGCATGGAGTAAGGGACCCCATGTTTTTGGAGAAGTGTATCCATAGATGCTCCTTGTGCAGGGTCTGTTGGACCCGCTGCACTTATGGATCGTAGTCCGGATAATTGGAGCAATGGCTGAAATCTACTGGGGCTGGGAGAAGTAGAAAAGAGAATTGCCAGGGTCTTTCTCTAAGAACTAAAGTGCCTGAGAAATTTGTGATGAGCCAAGAGGTACAGCATGAATTCTTTTTTTGGGAAAGGATATGTTTTTAGACTTCACCTCAGGCCGTTCTTAGAAAACAAACTGCCTCTATGCAAGAGAGATGCGGAACAACAGAAACCCCCATCATATTCTCTAGGCTGGGTTCTCAGCTTTTAAAGCTGCAATACACGTGTCTGTGAGCAGTTTGCATTTTTCTTGTGCAGAATACTGGGTTAAAGCCTGCAGTTTTCTTCTAGGAAACCATGGATGTCTCCTGTGTCTCGCCATAATTGTCGCAGCCAGCTCTGGACTACACTTGCCTGCTTGCTTGTAGCTTCAGACATTTCTATCTGAATTAACATTTTTGAGGGAAATGTTTCTATAAATGGCAGCTTTATGGTCAGCAAAAGCAGGAACTGGTCTGCAAGTGTATTAGTTCAATGCCAGAACTGGGCTATGGAAGTTTTGAAAGCTAAACATTGCACTTACTCAGCGTGTTTTCATTTTCAAGCAATTTCAATATTTGAAACTAGCTATTGCCTTATTGTTTGCATTTTTTTCTTTGTTTGTTGGGAAGTAAAGAAGTATATTTTAAATTGCTCATTGCTTTTTACTACTTCATGAACTCTATCTTGGGGTATGCATCTACCCGCTTTGCTAACTTCTTGCGCCCTTAATATTTTGAATGAAAACATAAAAAAGGGGGAATGTTCTGAAAACTATGGTTCTGCCTTTTATTTAAAGGTGGCAAACTTATTAATATGCCCTAGGCATTTGCCGTTGGCAACTGTAAGCTCAGTGTAAATCTGTCTGTAGAGTGCCTTATGGGACCCTTCTCCCACTTTAAGTTGAGTGGTGTAATTGCATAGTAATAATTTGAAAATAAACAGCATGAGCTATGGTTCTTTTAATAGAACTTTAGATGTTAACTTTATTTCTAACTTCTTAGTCTACTTTACAAACCCTGTTCTATTGTACATGAAAGATGCTTGATTTTTTTAATATATTTTTTTTCTTTTAGTTTCCAGACTTACAAATTCTTACAGAGAATTCATTGCACCCCCTTTTCAGCTTTGCTCAGCTCTGTGATAAAGAGGTGGAATGGGGCTTCATGATTGAAGGCAGTAGTCTTAGCAATGAGAAGGTGGAAAGTTATGGGGGGAAAGCATCTTTATTTAAAAACACTTTAACTGGAAGGCAGCAGCTGGTCATTGTCCTCTTAGTGCGTTCCCACTTGCTATAGATCATAAACTCCAGTGTGTACAGCTTCTGCCAAGCCTTTAACCTTGCCTGGTTGTTATAACAACTGCAGCTTGTTAGTACATTGTAATTGCAGCTATTTCTTTAAAATTATAAAGACAATAGCTCCTTTGCTATAGCACACAAGCAGTAACGCAAGTGTGTATTTTAATGAACTTAAAATTTCAGTGACATAGTAAGCTGAGGTCACATTCATTCAAATTCTGCTCTTGACTTCAAAAGAAGGACATTGGGTCCAAGAGGTTGTTATGGATATGTTGGCTCTCTCTGCACATTTTTTTTCGAGTGTCGCTGATCCCAGAATGCCTTTGCGGTTGTGGCTTCTTGTCCTACACCTGCAGTGGCACCATGGAAGGTCTAGGGGAGGCTCAGTGTTGCGTGACCCAAAGGATGACCAGGTTTTGCTATTTGGACTTGCAACCAGAAAACAGAGCCTGTTTGTTTTGGTTAGCAGTACAGATGGGTTAGCTATTAATGCTGAAGGGTGCTGTCTTGGATTTATAATGAATAATTATATGAAAATGCCAGCAGCATCCAAAAAAGCAAACTGAATGCTAGGATTTGTAAGGAAAGGGACAGAAAACATTATGGTATTAGTGTACCTGCGCCTTGAATACTGTGTGTTGTGCTGGTCCCATCATTTAAAGAGGATTTCTCAAAGAATCTGTAACCAGAAGGTTTTCTCTAAAGCGGAGACTAGACAGCACCTGTCAGGCTTGGGAAATGACAAGGGAAGAGACGTCATGCTGTAATTTTTCCAAATGTCTTTCTACATGGATCCATGATTTATGTTATCGTTGCAGGGACTTTTCTTAGTCCACTTAGTAACGGTGGTTTTGCTTACCATTTACAGCATACTGGTATTTTCCCATTCTAAATCTTCCAGGTTGCCTTCCTACTGCAATTCACTCTGCTTCTGTTCTCCAGCTTCAGGATTCCCCTTAAAAATCTATTTCCTCTTTAGAGTTTGTAATCCGTTTGTAATTCTGCCCTGCTGCATAAGTAAATTTTACCCAGGACATTACCTCGAAAGAACTGGCAGGGTATACCAGTGTTAAATTCAATGAGCCATGATGTAATTAGTTAAGACTTCTTTTGCATGTGATTTATTACATTTTACCAAATGTGAAACTCTTTAACTGGAATGAGTGCCTCACTGGAAAAAAATGTTGCTTCTGAGACATTGCATTTGTTACTTTATATCAAATTTTGAATTTAATGTAATATGGGACTAATGCTTACACAAGTGCTTTTGTTATAGGAACTCCTCGCTTTGGATTTCTTCCCATATGTGAAAAGGATCTGTGTATCTTTTCACCTCCAAATACATATCAAGAGCTCTGTTGTCTGTTTTATTGTTAGATGATGTGAGGTTGAAGGGCTGCTTCTCCTGCTATAAAAGAGGGAAATAAGGGTATGCAAATATATGCAAGATATGCAAATACAGAGGAAGTGAAGAACGTTGGAAGAGCTGTGATGGCTCTACAGCATATCGTACAGCTGTTCCTGCCAGGGGGCCTGTCTTCATTCCTGAGATCTTGTTGGCAGCCCCCTTATGGTCTGCGGTGTTGGTACCTTGCAATAGCCTGAACCTGTTCAAAAAACCTTCTGGCTCTAACAGTTCTGAGCAAAACCTGGGAGCTCCTTTGGGAAGCTGGCAGCTGATTTCTGAGCTGCAGACTGGGCTTCAAAGAACTGGCCAGCGTGACAAAGTCAATGGGAGGGTTGCAGACCCTAAAATGCTCTCAGTCTGGAGTCCGCAAAGCTGTATTAAGCCGTGTTCTGCTTCATGGATGCTACAGTAAAGAACAGATCACTATTGCTTCTGTGAAAATGAAGCCATGATATGGGTGCATTGGAAACTCATCACCAGCTGCTACAGAACGCAGCTTCCCACCTCTGCGGAGTGTGCAGAGCTCTCTGCTTTTGTGCTGGTTGCAAGGATGTTAGCAGCCCCCTTCTTGAGGGGCTGTCTTTATCTCTGCCCAAAAATAAGACTGCCTTTGATGCAGTCCTTTTGTGGTCCATTGTCACATATTTCAGTGTAGATCCAGCCACAAAGCCTTCCCGGTAACATGGTGTTGAGGAAAACCCATTTTCAAAGTGTAGCTATATATCTTACAGCAAATACTGTGATGTACCAAGCTGCAATTTGTGATTCTTTGGCTGCAATAATAAGAAAGGAAGAAGTAGCAATAAACAGATGAAACGGTAATAATCCTGGTTGTCTCCAAAATGAGAAAGAATCTAAGGTATTTTTTTTTACTCCATTCTTGATGTTTTTGTGTCTGGCAGTAAATGGTCACTGCTGATAATCACATCTCTTACTGTATATCAGTTATAAGAAACCTGGACCTGAAAGAAGAGTGATTATCTGGAGCACTGGAGTGTCCTGACTGCATAACGTGATTGCACTCTTGGTTCTGCCTTCTGCAGTCAGAGTTACCAGATTTGTGTGATGTCTTGAGTTACTACACAGACACTAAAGCATTTTTCCACAATTTGAAAACCTTCCTCCTTTAGCATGGCTTAGACACTTGCAGTGCCCAGGAAGAGTTTAGAAATGGTTGCTGGGTGGACTTTATCTCCTCTAACTTAGACGTTTAGAAGTGAAGTGTGTATATTCTGCATCCCTTCAGAGAAACATCCTGAATGATTAATCTCATAATCTTTTTTTTTTTTT
>VYXH01003065.1:49200-61450 GCA_013397275.1 Burhinus bistriatus
TTTAAATATAGATCCACTAGCGGGTGGGATAAATCAGCCTCTGGAGATTTGGTGTTCCCTTTCAGCAAATGCAATGTTGCACCAGATTACGTGAATGTACAATCAGTCACATGTACAATGCTTTAAAGGGTTTTCCATTGGGTAAGCTCTTTATAAACAATAAAGACAACGGCTCCCCTTTGAAAGGGCCGCCTTATGCTGAGTCAGGCAGAAACTCCAGATGCTGTCTGTAAAGCATTGTGAGCAGTGGAAACCCTTTCAGGCAGCACAGGGTTTAAAGGGCTCTAACAAAGTCGGCTCTTGACCCAGCTATGATATGTTTGTATCAGTTTACTGAAGATGGTTTTCAGTTACTGTAATTACTTGTGAAATTTTTGCTATCAGCTTTTTTGGGTGAAGAGGAAAAGGAAGCTTTTATTAAAGACTTAATATTTTTATTCTATTCCTACTTTGTAATTATTGACAAATTAAACTCCTCTGAAGGGAGGTGGAAGCGTTTGTCAACAGAGAATGAAATAATGGAAATAAATTTTGATAGTGAAGCTTCGTTGCAGCAAAATGCTGCTTTCCAAATTGTTCTGTAGATTGTATCTTGAACTGATACGTGAAGCATGCAGTCTGCTCCGACTTAAACTCATGAACTGTCTTTTAAGTGATGCTAATGGGCAACACGAAGGATGAACAGAACCAATTCTTCCTACAGAAGCACTATAAAATGTTTATAGGGCTTTGCTGTTCTACTCTTTGTGCTTGAAAAAAACTTGTTTGGAAACTCCTTTGCAAAACTCAAAATCAAGTTGCAGATTGGGCTCTGAACTCTGTATTCCTCATCCTGAGGTATTCCTGCGCATGCTTCCTCCTGGCAGAGGCACCTGGTACTCCAGGGTAAGAAGGAAAAAGAAAATCCTGTTGCTGCCACAAATTGCCACCCCCATGTGTGGGGAACTGCCGTGTCTGTTGGTTGGAACCCCCTTTTGGTACGGGTGAGACCCCTGCCTCTGGGGAAGAGATCACAGCTGAAATTGTTTCTTGGCTTCACCAAACTATTCCTTTTAAATTCTTCCAAGCTGGAAAGGTGGTTACTGTTTTGGTGAAAGGAACCTGGAGATGACTCTTGAACTGAACCAGACTAACAGGGGAAGAGCAGAAAGGACTGTAGAAATGAGCTACAGCAAAAGACAAAAATCCCTACAAGATGCTTGTGCTGGGGATGGAGGCCTCCCATATGCAAATATTTACATCTTCACAAATCCACGTAAACATCTTTTGCCTGAGAAAGATTATTTGTTGGTTTCTTCAGTTGGCAGTGGGGGAAAGCTGGGATGTGAAGTGTTGCAAGAGCTTTTAAATATAAGGCAGTTGTGCCTAAGAACGTTGTATCTCAAGGACAAGTAAGAAATACTTTCTGCTGTTCATAAGGACCCATCCTGATAATGTGCAAGGGCTGCAAGAGGAACAACCTTATTGAATGAAGTTAAGAGTGTGAATTTGGTGTAGTGAGTGAAAGCCAGAAGTGTTGCTCTTGCAAGAACAAGGCAAAGAACACAAATGCAATCCTGTTGAGGAACGCCGTAGACACACAGGATAAATAGACAAGTATTCTACAGAGAGAGACCTGGGAATCCTGGTGGACACCAAGTTGCCCATGAGTCAGCAATGTGCCCCTGTGGCCAGGAAGGCCAATGGTCTCCTGGGGTGCATTAAAAAGTGTTGCCAGCAGGTCGAGGGAGGTCATCCTCCCCCTCTACCATGGACTGGTGAGACCACAGCTGGAGTACGGTGTCCAGTTCTGGGCTGCCCAGTTCAAGAAGGAGAGGGGACTGCTGGAGAGAGTCCAGTGGAGGCTACAGAGGGCTACCGAGATGATCAAGGGACTGGAGCATCTCTCTTCTCAGGAAAGGCTGAGAGACCTGGGTCTGTTTAGCCTGGAGAAGAGAAGACTGAGATGGGATCTCATCAATGCTTAGCAATGTCTAAAGGGTGGGTGTCAAGAGGATGGGGCCAGACTCTTTTCAGTGGTGCCCAGCGACAGGACAAGGGGCAACGGGCACAAGCTGGAACATGGGAAATTCCATCTCAACATGAGGAAAAACTTCTTTACTGTGAGGGTGGCAGAGCACTGGAAGAGGCTGCCCAGAGAGGCGGTGGAGTCTCTGACTCTGGAGACATTCCAAACCCACCTGGATGTGTTCCTGTGCAACCTGCTCTGGGTCACCCTGCTTTGGCAGGGGGTTGGACTAGGTGAGCTCCAAAGGTCCCTACCAACCCCTGCCAGCCTGTGATTCAAGCATTAGAGCAAAGTGGAAAAGTAAATGAGGAAAAGAAAACGGGGACCTAAAACCAGGCAGAGTAACAGTGAAGAGAAGTATCTGGCTGTGCTTCTCTTCTGCGCTTGCTGCTACTTTTGCTCCTTTTAGTTTGGGGAAAACTGAACTTTATTGGACTGAAAGATTGCAAGGCCCCTCGGGGCAGGCGCGGTGCCATTGCAGGTGCCCCCATAGGTGTTCGTGTCTCCTGTAGGTTACGATCGATGCATGCTGGTTCTGCCGCAGCATCTGGGTGAGCCGGAGCAGCCCCTACCCCAGCCTGCGAGCTGGGGGACAAGCCTCTGTGAGCCATGCTGGGTTCCGCGATGGCAGGCATCTGTGTGTGCTGGAGATGCTTGTGTGAAGCCTGGGCTGGGTTAGCTTGCCCTGTAACGGCATTGCTGGTCCGGCATTGCTGGTCTGGGGGCGGCTGCTCCCCAGGACAGAGCTGGAAGGGAACGTGGCCAGCAGCCAGGGCTCGGCTGCGGTTCGCCGGCAGCTCTGCTGCCTAGTTACCTTTCTGGGAACACTTTTTCTGCGCCTGGATTGTGAAATTTACTAAAAATTATCATGCCAAAGCTGTAGCCATGATGCACTTTCTGACTAGATTCCCCCCCGCTGGCCTCTCGCTCACCTCCTCTTTAAGAGCTATAAATCCGCAGCCCTTTTAGAGTGATCATTGCTCAGAATTGCTGTCAACCAAAAAGCATAGTAGTGATTTCTTCAGAAGGTGAAACCTTTTCTTATTAAATAATAGCCCTCAGCTTTCAGATTAGTTTAATTAAACACCACATTCTAAGCCTAAATCAGCTAAAAGCTGTTTCCCAGATGCTGTTTAGCTTGAAACTGAAGGGCTATTCTTTCTTTCTGGTTCTCACAAGAGAAAATTCTATCCTCTATTTCCCCAAAAGCTTGAGGAAGTTCCTGGGCTATGTCACCTAGTTCTGAATTTCAAAGTTCAGGCAATTTCATTGTCACTTGAAACGGCAGCCCCTTTTTGAGTGCGTTTCACAAGGAGCATAGCTCCACAAAAAGTCTTGATTATTAAATCAAAATAAGTTTGTTTCTTTCAGAAACTCCAGTTTGCACTGATATCACACGATCGTACTTAACCTGGTAATGGATCCAGGCCTTCAGCGAGACTTTCATCTACATGGATATTAAACTACATCTGAGCCAAAGATCTAGAAAGAAGCATATTTCTGGGGTTTCTGCCACTAGTTACCACTTTTTGATGCTAGTTGGGCAGAGATCTGAAAGTATTTCCATTTCCAGAGTGGTGTTTCTTACCTGTTAATGCAAGCTGGAAAAAAATGTATGAAAAACATGACATTTTCTTGATTCACTTCTCCAGAAGTGGAAAAGAAGCGTTAACATTATAAAGCATTTAATGTTAGATTCTGTTAGAGAAGGGATTGATCAACTAATCTTCCCAAATGGAAACTGATGGATGAAAGTGTCTCTGGAGAAACCCTAGAAGTTTGTGATGGAAAAGGCAGCACTGGCATTCCTCGCCAGGACCCTAGCAGATGGATTTCAGCGGTTTGTATTTGATAGAGCTGGGATATGTGCTTGCTTGGTGGCTTCCTTTGGAGCATTTTCAGTTCTGCAGTGTTTTAGAAAATCCAGAGAACTTTACAATCAGCAGATTTGAAAGCACAGACCTGGAGTTTCTCAGCAAAACGCTTTAAAGTTTTTTTTTTTAAAGATTATTTTTAGTTAAGGTTCGTCCATATCTAAAGGTCTTTTGCAGAAGAATTCTTTTGCGTATGTGAACTTCCCATGAACCCCTGGCAGACTTACTTCAGCTTGTCTAGTGGCCTGTGGGTCACAGCTGATGCCACTGTGGTCCAGACCCCGACCCAGCCAAACACAGTCCAAGCTCTGGAGACAGCAGAACTGGGAGATGAAAGATGCACTTGTTCCTGGGAGAGGCAAATGGTTTCATTTTCTTGGAAAAGCATCTACAGTTTCCAGAAGAATAATAGTCACGATTTTGCTCCTGCAGGAAATAAGGCACCTTTAAGGCTTTATTCTGATTCTGAATTCCTTTGAAATAACAGAATTGCTCTCAGAAAAGAAGTTACTAGCTTTGTCTAGGAGCCAATGATATTTGTCTGCATGCTTTATCTCTCTGCTTTTGGAATAGCTTTGAGCTGGATATATTACTTGATTTTTAATCTTACTATTATATAAAATATTGCCTTAAAAATGATAACTTTCTAGTACTTCTTTCCAGTCAATACTTTGCTTAGGCTCACTTCATACTTGTTATAGGACATCAGCCTTGTAAAAACTTACAATGCCATAAAAAGCATCTTCATACTGTTTGGGCATTGTAGAGGTAGGCTGTTTAGGGTATGGTTTGCAGGAGAATCAGTGGAATAAAGGAATGGTTCAATCTGAAGTATAATTCTTGAGAGAGATTATAAGGGGGGGAAGCACAAGAAGGCCTCTGTCCTGAATATTTTCTCTGATTTGCTTTCTGAAAAGGAAAGCTCTAAATGCAAAAAAAAAAAAGATGCTGTTCCTTCTATTAATGCACATTTCATTCCTTGGTAACTGTTTCCAAGCTGTATTGTTAATGATGAAAACCAAATCAAAACTCATTCTAGCCTTTGAAATTGCTTGACAGTTTTTCCTCTCCTGTTTTAAAGCTCGTACAGGTGGGCTGAATCAGTCTGGTTAGTACTTCTCCTGTAGTAACTCCAGTGGCAAGAATCGTAGAATCACTGAGGTTGGAAGGGACCTTTAAGATCATTGAGTCCAACCATCAACTTAACACTGCCAAACCCACCACTAACCCATGTCCCTCAGCTCCACGTCTACCCAGCTTTTAAATACCTCCAGGGATGGAGACTCCACCCCTTCCCTGGGCAGCCTGTTCCAATGCTTGATAACCCTTTTGGTGAAGAAATTTTTCCTAATATCCAATCTAAACCTCCCCTGGTGCAACTTGAGGCTGTTTCCTCTTGTCCTATCGCTTGCTACTTGGGAGAAGAGACTGATCCCCCCTCGCTACAACTTCCTTTCAGGTAGTTGTCTCATGCTGGAGTCAGTGGCCTGAACGTGCAGGGACTTGTTGAGCGTGGTTAAACCTGTCACAGAGACCAGACTCCAATGAGCAGCAAGCTGTGCCTGTTAACTAACCCAAGCGTTTGGGTCCCTCTGCTCCCCTGTGCCAGTAGCTCACGTACGGCAACACCAGAGTAGGTGGTTGCACAAGTTCCCCAGCAGTTCTGCATGCGTGCAGTGAGTTTGTAGGGGCTTTTTTTACTTTGTCTGCTTCAGCTCCGTCTGTGTTTCATGTTGGAAATCTGCAGCTGTATGGGTGTCTGCAAAGAATTCCTTGGCAGCACGCTGTCAAACACCAGCCAGGGAAAATTACACTTTGGATGGAGGAATGGTCCTGTCCTTCTGAAATTACTTGTTTTCTTGATTTCACAGTGCTGAGTCCAGGAGGAAAATTGGTGGCTAGCAGTGTTTCTTCTTTGGTTTAATTGAAGAGGTTACTCAAAAAAATCTCGTTTGGTTCTGGTGATTTTTGAATTTAAGTCCATCTTTTCTTTTTCCTATTTCCCAAGTGCATGGGAAGCATTTTCGATTTAGTGCCAAAATTTATGTTTTTGCTAACACACAGGCACGCATACACCTGAAAGTGAGGTTTTTGTTATTCTGAAGGATAAGGTGAGAGTGTGTTCAACAAAGAGAAACTGTACTTGACTGTGGATGAGTGAATTTGCACCAAAGTTATTGTATGTCTTAGTTCGTAAAACAAATTCCCAGTATCAGTCTGACAACATGACATTTGGGCTGCAGACTGGGAAGTGGATTATTTAATGTGCTGTTCTACTGTCCCTTATCAAATCAAACGTGGAATTTTGTATTTACTGGCCGTCCAGCTTCCCTGGGCTGAAACGCTCATCGGAGAAATCAGATTTAAGTATTTGTCTGTGATTGTATTTCTCTTCTGTGTAACAGTGCAGATGAATTGACAATCTTCTATCCCATTGGGGACACTTCCTCCACTGCCTTCGGGCAGTGGGATGGATGAAGGGCCCTCAGAGTCCCCTCACCATTCTTCCCTGTGGTAAGAGCGTACGTGGTGTCTGCTTTCAATCCATGAAAGTCCACCGGTCTTTGAAGCTGTAGTGAGCAAAGTATTCTGGGACATCAGTGGTGATTTCAGGACATAGGGACATGAAGGAAATCTTTACACAACCTGGAGTTTTGCTGAAAACTCTCCAGTGCTTCAAACTGAGGCTTAAACTGATGCCAACTTTTTATTGTGGCGTGTCATTTTGTTTTCCTTGGTGTGGAAAATATGAAACCAAGGAGGCAAAGCGGGGAGGAACAAGTACAATGCTAAGTACATTAATGCCTACTACAGAAGCAGCTTTCCTTCTTCAGGATTAATTTTGCTGAGAAATAAATGTGAAGCACTTGTGAAATGAGTAATTCAATTTGCCCATGCTAAATTAGTTGGTTAAACTTGGGAAAATGCATTTTACATTTACTAATGTACCTGTAGCTATGAAGACTTTTTCTAACAAATTCGTAATGACAATATTGGTGGCTAATTTGGAAAACATTTCTGTATGTGACTTCCATATGCATCTCTGCTGGGGAGGGGAGATGAAAGCTTGATTGTGCAGGACCTTTGTTGCTTCATTACTTTTTTGAATGGATTGAGGAATATACTCCACTTCAAATAAAAAATTTCCCAACTCTGCTGATTAACCCTAATGTGCTTCTAGCAGGCTGCTGCTGAAATGTTGCTTGTTGGGATTATTTAGAGGTGCCTCACTCATTCTTGCTTCCCAGGCAAAAGTGGCCACTTGCACAGAAGTCAGGCATAACCTTTTATATACAGTTTTATCTCTTCGGCACTGATCATCAATGTTAAAGAAACCCTGCCGATAAATGCGTAGAGTATGCAGACCATTGCTGCAGAAGGTCACGGTTTTATTGCTCTTTCCAATTTGGTACTGAAGAACTTGATAGAGAAGAAGAGATCAAAGAGGGCAATAATGCTGCTATAGTTTTCTCTCTTTCCCGCCCTGGAAGAAAGTGCATCCAAGATGCTATCCTTCTGACTTTGGAGTCAGAGGAAAGGCAACCTGAGCTGATAATTGATTTTTCTAGAGTATGGAAGGCCAAATAGTGACTCATGGGCTAAATCTTGTTTTGCAATGCAGCCTTCTGACCTGAGAGAATGACAAATGGCTGTGTGACTTACCAGCTCCTGGAGCACGTTGCTGCCAGTCCAGAGTGGTTCACGGTGCTTCTTCTCCCAGAAGGAGTGGGTCCAGGTGTGGTTGAGCAGCAGGCTTTCTGGGGTGGTTGACAGCTACCATGGCGTGGAAATAAGCTGTGCTGGCATCTCTGCAGTTTTTAGTGCATGTTGTAGGTCCTGTAAGGACCTCACCAATCTCTGCGCTGACTTGTACAGTCAAGAACAAAATTAAAACAAAAATGTTATCCAAGTATTAGTATTTAAAGTGATTGCTCATAAAAATCAGACACCTAGAAACAGAAGCAACAAAGCTGCTTTCATATGTTTAAAACAACAACGAAACCAACATGCTGATAACTACAATGATAAACTGCGCAGGAAGGTCTAAAATAAAACACGCTGCAGGACCTGCAGGTGTAGCCACAGCTAACAAGCCTAACGCGGAGGGGAAGCAAGCACGCAGCAGCAGGTCCGGTATAGAAAGCTCCTTGAAGTAAGTTGTCTACATGAGCCTGAGTTCACAAGCTCAAGCTGTAAGTAACGGAACTAAAATCAGCTCTGTTTGTTATGAATCATAATTGACTAAATGATTTATAGTGCAAGTAGCTTCCACAAACGATTGTAAATGCAGGTGATTTTTATAGTGCCTTTCTCACTGATTGGAATATGGTCGCTTTGACTCCCTGTGACACTGGTTTGGAGTAATTACAAACTTCCCATGCAGTCCTCCATCCTTGAGACACATAGCCTGGTAAAACTTTTGGAGGTGGAATGATTGATACCAAAGAATAACAAAGTTAATAGCAGCTTTTTCGTTTCCATCAACAAAATCATACCCTTCCTCATTCTTCTGCTTGGCTACAGCATGCAGATGGCCTGGAGTTTGGGAGAACCATTCTAGAATTGATGACCATTTCAAATCATTATTCTAAAACAGGCTGTTGTCGCTATGCGTCACTGTGGTTGTTGAGCACGTGGCAGTGGTCTTGCCATACACAACAGGAAATCAGAAGGGTCAGGGAGTCGGTGCAACAGGCTGTCAGTCCCTTCATGCATCCGAGTAGCTCCTCTCTTCTTCAGGCCATCTCCGTCTCCCTACCATGGCAGTGTTCCATAACCAGGGCAGTTTGTGTCCCTTTTTGATTTTCCTGCCTCGCAAGGGGAAAGGAGTAGGCCCTTGTCTTTGTTCCTAACAACAAAATAAAATCAGCATGTTTGAGATGACTGGAAAAAACAAAACACTGCACTCTCAGAAAGGACTTTTTTGCAATGCTTCTGTCAAGTATTGTAGAATCACAATATTTCATTTTATTATTTCATTTCCAAAATAAAACTGTTGCTTTTTCAGGTTGGGTTTGCTGTTTGTTTTATGAAAAATGTTTAGCATCGAGGTACCAAAAACTTCATGTAAGCCATCCAAGGTATCAGAATTTCTAGAAAGGAAAATGATTACTAATTGTGGGTTTTTCCCAACCTACAGAAAATTCTATTTTTGAATATATTCAACATAATTACTCATTATGTAAGTATGTTAAAATGTACAACACCCTTACCATGTTGTCTTCCATTGAATGTCATGCTGTGAATTACAAATCTGGTAATGTAGATGTAGAACTTACACATTCCAAATGCAAAGATCTATTTTCTCTTCCAAGTCTTTTATGAGGCCATCTGTGATTACTAGTTTGTAAGAAGTGGATAGGAGCAATATGCACTTCCATGCAGGTTGTACATAAACTCTGTACTCTTTCTAACTACTGTAACATGCAGTTTGTCAGCTTTAGAACACCAACCAATTTTTTTTGTCTTAAGTTATGATAATTTATGCAGTATTTATGTACTGAAGCTTTTCCATAACTGCTTTCTGACTAAGAAACCATTAGGAGCCCAAATTATAAAAATCATAATTAACTGGGTATGTGGTAGAGCTGTCTAGCAGCGATCTCTTTATGCAAGAGATGTGGTCTGCCTTACAAATGAGGATTTAATCATCAGCTCTGTACCAGATTAGCACAGGGCAGTGAATTTATCACTACAGGTTAATCAGGCATAATGCGGGCTTTTTGACAATGGAACTGTCTCAGCAAGAAGTGTAGTGCTGTGCTGCTGCACAGATTAAGCTGGCAGAAACCCAGGTGTGAAGCAGAGGAGTCCGAGGGTGACCAAGAGTGCTGCAATTCTTCCCTCTTTTGGAACGGAAAGGGGTTCGTTGGCTGCACTGGGACTGCTGCCTTGTGTGACTTCCTTGTGCCACAAGTGTTGTTAAGCAGGTCCTCACATTGAACTGCTCTGCAACCAGAACTTGCAGAGAAACTGTGGCATTTTAGGTTTTTGTGTGTGTGATTTTTATTTTTATTTTCTTTGCTCTTCCTTAGCAGGACAGAGTCACAGAATGGTTTAGGTTGGAAGGGACCATAAAGATCATCTAGTCCCAACCCCCCTGCCATGGGCAGGGACACCTCCCACTAGACCAGGTTGCTCAAGGCCCCGTCCAGCCTGGCCTTGAACACCTCCAGGGATGGGGCAGCCACAGCTTCTCTGGGCAACCTGAGCCAGTGTCTCACCACCCTCACAGTCAAGAATTTCTTCCTGAGATATAATCTAAATCTACCCTAACATCTATTCTAAATCTACCCTTCCAAAGAAAGAATATTTCTTTTCAGAGTGAGGCTGATGCTATTTATCCATCTAGGGGGGGCCAGTTCAGCAAGGACTCAGCTGAAGAAGGCCCTGAGGGGTTCTGGCAAGGTTAGACCATGTTCTCTTTGAGCCCATCCATGGGTACAAGTGTACTGCTTCTGTCAGCTGGTATTTTTGTGTCTTTTCTGCTTTCACCAAATGACAAAGTTGCAATGATCCTATGGGTTGTCTTGGATTTATGAAAGTTAAAGTACATGGAGAGTTTTAAAGAGAAGGATGATTTAGGCTGTGTCACTGCGGTTACCCACAGTCCAGCATGTGTGTGTCTTGGAGAAGACCAATGCACACAGCAGTACCTAAAGCTGTCTGAAATGATGCTGTTTGGTTAGTTTGAGGCTTCTCTTCTTCATGTAGGACAGAACTGTTTGTGTCAAACGAGGCATGCAACAGTATCCATGTTGTAAGACTGGACTAAGTAGGTCTTGCTGGTCTGGGACATAAACTGCTGTTACCTGGTTGGATGCTGGGGAAGCTGTGATGATTTAGGCTTGTGAAGACTGAATGGGTAAATAACTGTTGAATGGGTAAGTAACTCTGATCTGAGGCACATCCGTGCCTGGGACCAGAGGTGGAGAGCAAAGCCCAGCTTTGCATGAGCTTCCTCAGATGGGGCTATGAGCAAGACCCATTGACGGTCCTTCTAGGATGATCACTGTTTAGGGCACCAGGGAGAATGGGAAGCAAATCCTTTCTCTGCTGTGAACTTCTCCTGGGCTTTGGGGAAGTCCTTTGTGCTGCAGTTCCCCTGGGACACAACGAGTGTGGGGCCCTGCCATGCAAGGAGGACTGCTCAGATACTTGGGTGACCTGCTGCAGAGTCACATTAAACAATTCTTTGACATGAATAAGTCTTTGCCAGGCCCTGGCTTGATTCACTGACTGGCTTGGCCATGTACTATGTATGTAGTTGCTCCTAACAGTGTCCTTGCAACTCTTTGTGAAACTAAAAATATAATTGAACATATTATATATTTTTTTCTGTTTTTTTAATATGTATAAATCTTATATAGAAGGAAGAAGCAAACCTTCCCTGAAATACTTTCTGGCTTGGAAAGAATCTCAATAGAAAATGGGACCCTTCTAGGTGTCTCACCAAAATCGAGCGTTTTGGTTTTTAATCAGGATTATTTTTTTTTTCCTGTTCGTTGTGTCTCCTCTTGCAGCTTGAGTTAGAATTTGTTTCTGGTGGAGCTTTCTGGTGCCCAACCTTGCAGAGAAGGAGCAATGCCCAAGAGGCAGGCTCTCATTCTGACTTACCAAGATGTCCTGAGCACCATACTTCTCATGCCACACACAGCCCAGCAAACTGAGTAATCTTCTATAAAATAGATGAAAGTCATGGAACTAAGCATCTGCAGTGCATCTAAGCATCTTCAATTTGAATTACAAGCACACTTCTGCAGAAAGATCAAGTCGGGTATTTACAGAGCTCTTGCTTGCCCTGCCAGCTGGCAGAAGGGCCGTGTGTCTCCCCCAGCCTCTCCATCTGAATGCAGGAGGTCTCTTGTTGCCTATCGTGGTTCTAATTTTGCTGAGAAAAAAACCAAATAATGAAAAATCTGTGTCAATAATGCCGAAGTTAAAACTATTATGAACTGTAGGATTTTTTGAGCATTTCTTGATTAGTGTGGGTTGCCATAGATAATAATAGTATCTCACCACTTTTCTGCTGTGCTGTGCAAGATTGCTGTCAGGTTCTAAAGACTGTCTGATGCTTGTTAGGGGTTAACGAAGAAAACTAACTCGGTGCAGGCTAAGTGAGGTAAAGATGAGCTTAGGATGTATTTTACTTGAACTTTTCACCAAACTTCAGTTAAACCTTTTTAAGGATTAAAAAACCTGACCTACCATGCCCTACCTATTCCAGACCATGTCCTGTCTGTCCATCCATCCAGCAGTTGCTCTTCTCATCTGTGGGTGCAGTATTTGCTCTGCCTTCACCCCCAAAATTCACAAATGATTGAAGTGTTGATGGGTTTCTGTTCCTCCTGATCTTTTTTTTTTTTTA
>VYXH01003065.1:61457-101732 GCA_013397275.1 Burhinus bistriatus
TGTTCCTTCTTATTTTTTTTTTTTTTTTTAAAAAAAAAAAAAAAAAATTAACTCCTGAGCTTTGCATTATAACCTGTCAGTGGCCCTGTCTTCAGAAGCTATTATAAATTGTGCGTCTATTTTAGCCTCATTTCCTAAGGCAATTAAATCTATTCAGACACATTGTCATTCTGTCCCTCTGTGTGCACTTGACAACTTTTAACCCCTTGTCAGATTTTGGTAAAATCTGACAGGGAGATAGATATCTAACTTATGGAATTCCTTCAGATTTTATGAAAACAGATGGATAATTAAAGGAAAGCAACCCAATTAGTGTCTGGAAGGCAAATGTTTCGTCATGTGCTTAGCCTTTGAGTTCTTCAGAGAATTTACATGAAAGAAATACAAATATCCCAAATACAACAAAGCTTTGGCTCATGCCAGTAGTGTGTTACACATCGGGGAGTCCAACCACAAGGCAGAAACCTCCTGGCGTTGGTAGCCCTGCAGCTCAGACTTTCTGGTTTCCATTAACTAGTTTAATGAAAACAAAGAAAGCCATTTAGGAAGTTGATTTAAGATTTGTATTTCCACACCAGCTGTTTCTTTTACACCGTTATTTTTGTATTATTGTAGTAAAAATAAGCTTGTATAAAGAAGGGAGGGAACTAATGTTGTGAACTGTCTTGTTCAGTTTGGGGTGGATTTTCTTGGTGTGAGTGGGTGTGGAAGGGGGCAGGGAGCTGTTCTGGGGGGGCTTGGAACTGGTCTGGGGGTGAATTCAGCTTTGACCCGGCTTTGAGCAAGAGGTTGGACTAGATGACCTCCTGGGATCCCTTCCAAACTTACTTGTGCTGTGGATTATAGCTTGATTATTTTTTTTAAAAATCATAATTAGTCATTATAATTCCTACCCTCTTTCTACATCTCTCTCTTTTTCTTTTTCTCCCCCTCCTAATAAAAAAATCAACCTGTGTTTTTATCCCCCCACGCCCCCGCCAGCATCGTCCAGCATCTGTGCTCTCCCGGATTACTTCCATGGAACTTGTGCAGCGAGGCTACTGCAATTTAAAGGCCTTTGAAGGCTCTGTAAAATGACAAGGTATCATTTCTGATACTGTCACAAAGAGACATTATGTCTGGCAACTGCTCGCTGGCAGGGGAGAGGAACACTTTTTACATTGTTTTATAGCCTGTGGTTCCAGTACTGATGTTTGAACCAGCTCTCGTCATGTTTCTGTGGCTGCTCTTGTACCAGTCAAGCTGCTTTCATGTGGGCCCCAGATAAGGAGATGTCAAAGATAAATTAGTTCCTGTAATTAGGTGCTGTATCTGGATGCCTCCCTGAGCTGGCGGAACAGTAGCTAATGCGTGAGGATTGTAAAAGCGTGTACTAGTCTAAGAAACACGTTTCTTGATATAACTGCAAATTGTTCTCCTGACAGGGAAAGGAGCAGAGAGGATATTTAGGTGTATTTCTGGGGACGTGGCGCCGCGCAGCATGCTGCCCTGCTGTTTTGACAGATGAACCACTCAGCAAAGGGTAAGCTTTGAAGGTGCTCCATGGAGCTAGGATCGCAGCTTTGCTAATCTTATTTATGTTTCTTTGACAGTAGCTGTAACATTACATCAGAAGGCATAACTTTACTTCAGTTTTGGAACCTATAATGGTGATAAGACCAAGATGATGCTCTTTATTGCCACTGAAACAAAATGACGTTTTTGGCAGAATTATGCTTGGTGATCAAATCACTTTGGGCGACAAGGGGCTTTTTAATTGATGAAAAATATCCTTTATTGTTTCAGAGAAGGCAAACTGAGTATAAGCAAAAGTAGAACATGGACCCCAAAGAAGATTGAGAAATATTGCCTCCCTTATTTAAGAATAATTTTCCCGTATTTGTTACAGCTGAACTGTATTTTTGTCATAACTTTCATGACACAAAATACATCTTAAGCTCTCTTTCCAGGGCTCAGGAGATGTTCTGCATGTTTGGTTGGAAAAGTAGGGTTAAGGTCATTTTAGACTGATATGGAATTAGGGGCATAAAACTGAACTACTGAAACCATGCAAGTTTTGAATCACTTCACTATTTTTAAATCTCCCATCAAATGTGAATGGCTTCCATGCTTTGCTCTACTAATGAAAAAGCCTTTACTTGGGATCGTACTTCCATAATGGCTCCAAATTTGACTCCTGGCAGCTCTAGATCAAAAAAATAGTGAAAAAGAGCCCTAAAAATCTGAAGAGCGTTAGCCCATGTTGCCATGCTATCCTTCATTAAATAAACGGATTTCTAGCCAAAAAAGCACTAAACAGTCCCACTCCTTCTGTTCTCTGTATGTAAATCTATTTACAAAAGACAAACACAGCCTTTTTTTTTCTCACCAGACGGTTATTTAAACAAATATCACCCTGAGGAAAAAAAAATACTTTGACCATTCCCTTGCTGCCTTTACTGGAGAGAGATAAATCCATAAAGCAGCATCTCAAAACAAAGTGACTCTGAGAGGATATTTGTTTTAAACAAAACAATTCCTTTCAGATATTTGCAGTTTCATCAAACAGTGCTTAATCTACGTGTCATAAATATTATAGCTTTTCTTTTTCAGGTCTCAGACCAGTCTCTGGAGCAATGCAATTTACTTACCCACCGCAGCTACCCAAATCTTACAACCCCAGGTGCTATTCAGTACCCTCTGCTGTTCTGGGAGGTTGGCTAGTAGTTCTGCGCTCCTCATGGCCTCTGCCTCAAATAGAGACTTATTTTGATAGAGAAGGAAAGGAAAAGTGGTGCATTTGTGAAATGTGTTCGATTTCCGATAAGAAGGCAGTGAGATTGGGCAGTGAATTTGGAGAACGGCAGCATTAGCTGTAAGCACGTTTTTCCGGCGCAGCCTATGCGTGACAAAGGGCTTCTGGAAAAAAGTAATTGCCTCACTTTTCTTCTTAGCTCCTCATGCCCTTCGTGGAAGAATTAGTTTATTTCTTTCTCTTGTTGTCCACAGAAATAGGTAGTGCGAAGTCTCCGAAAGAGCTCACGGTAATTCCATCTCAGAAAAGCCCTTCTGCCCTGTTCTCTTACCCGCTTGCTTCCTTTGACTTATTTGAGCACAGTTGCTGCTTCCAGATCTTGTCTTGGTTAACCACCCTTGGATCGTCATTACCTGGTACTTCCTGCTCCCTCGTCTTCTCTGACTGCCTCTACCTGTCCTGGATTTTGGGCTTTCCTGAATATGAATATTATTTTGTCCTGTCTGCATGCTTGTCTAGTGCATGATTATATTTTGTATTATAATACAAATAAATAGAATGTTAATAATTACATTGGAAGGAGCCAAAGGAGAAAAAGTTATGACTAGGACTGCTTGTTATCTTTCAACTCTGATTTTGGTTCTTTTCTCAACCTGCAGAACTACCTCTGTAATGAAAGCAGCCGCTACATTCAAGAAGTATTTGAACGGAAAATATTTTGGCATATCATAGGGAAAGTGACACAAGCACTGTGAAAGGTTTGATGATGGTGCTCTTCTGCAATGTATTCATGCCTCCAAGGACCATCAATTTCTCTGATAAATGTTGGACACTGAGCCTGTCACAAGAGAGCATGTGCAGTGCTAGCAAAAATATTTTTCATGCTAGAGTTGGTGTCTTCAGAAAGTGTTGGTGTGTCTTCTCTTTGCCATACTTCACTGTTTATGATGTGAGTATGCAGAGATTGCATCTAAGTTAAGAGACTGTTGAATGTGCAAGTTTTTTTTTAGGCACCTTGAGAAAATTGTCTTCTGAGGTCTCCACTCCAACTTCTGTCCCCTACTCTAGGTGTGATGCTTTCAGCTCTGTTTGCTGTATAGACAGCCCAAGTCCCAGCCAAGCTGGTTGTTGCCATCAGCAGACATTGCATTGCCAAGCAGCTGCTGCAAGAGGAAAGGTGTTGAAGGTGGCAGAGCAAGGCTCGGAGCCAGAGAGATGAGACAACAGGGACGATATGGAGGAACCCCACGATGTCCAGCCATTGCACCTGCGGTTGGAGTGATTTCCCACGAGAGCCAAATCCGACGATAATTTTTGCGCCATGGCAGTCCATGACTCTGCTCAGTCCCTCTGTGCCACCTTCTGCCTGTCATGGTGTCCGAGCACTGGTGTCCATTTGCTGTAAGCAACCATGAGAGCTCGTCACGCGGACTGCTAATGAGAACAGTGTATGGGGGAAGAGCAGCTGGGGCAGAAAGAGTGTGGCTGGGCATTGAGAACAAAGAGGATAACTGAACTGAAGGGAAGGCTGGAATGTGAAAAATCAGGCATTCATTCCAAAGAGGTTCTCGGAAACATTCACGTGTATGCCACTAGTTTACTAGCGTGGTTCTTGTTCGGCAAAGGCAGTCATGTTTTTTGTGCTGTAGAGAGCTACATCTTAATATTGCACTTCCCTTTGAGAAGGCAGGGTCCCAAAAGGTCCCTTGTAGGTATTACCAGACCGCATCACCTGGGATTCACCTGATAGAGTGTCTTCTTTCCAGGACAACTGTAGACAAAGAAGCCTTGAAGCTGATCGTTTCCAAAATTTGTCAACATTCGCTGTTTTAAATCTTGCTGTTGTGGTGATCCTTGCAGTGTCCTATCTCTCTCTACTTCTTTTAAAGTTTCTAATCCCAATGATATCTTGGGATAATGAGTTTCACAGTTTAATTGCACTGTGTAAAGCAGTATTTTTGTTTATCAAGTTAAAATTTCACTTTGAGTGAATGACACATTTCTCTTGAGTCATGGGACCTGAGGAACAGAAGACACTCATCCAAAAATAGTTTAAATTGACTAAGGTGATCTAGAAGTTGGGAGAGCAAGCCTCTACAGGTACACACATTAGTCATCTTCTGAAATACTATTTAGGAAAATTTCTTTTATTTGAAACTCTGCAGATAATGCTTTAGCCAGCATCTGACTTAGTCTAATTAGTTTGACTAATGGCAGCACAATGGTGCTGTAGGGTACAATAATGAAAGCATCTTCCAGCATCTGGTACCTATCCCTTGCTTCAATGGCATGAATTGATCGTGACTCTTTTGGTATCAGTATAATTGCAGATCCTGTGTAAAATCAGAGAGTGGAAAGTTGAGTTGCTCTGTTGCTGCTTTGTTTTTTTATTTTCTTTTCCTAGCCTGATTCCTGAATGAGCCAGGGCCAGTTCTCTGCCTTTTCATGTCCCTGTGCCAAAGGCAAAAAAAAAAAAAAAAGGTATGAAAGTGGAAGCTGTTCTCTTCCAATGTATAATCCCTTAATTTGGACACTTTGCACAGTTTTGAAGAGAAAAGGCTTAAGTGCCTTTAAGTATCTTGTTCAAGGTTACTCTCCTTTTTGGGGATTTCCTTAAGTAAGTAGTTATTTTAGCCACAGATCTCCTGACTTCTATTTCGGGATCTCTCTTTTGCATCTAGGTAACAACAATGAAGAATCAAAAAATAGACATAAAGATAAATTTATTACTCTCCTGATCTGTTTACCCTACCATAAGCATGTGGAAAATTTATGGCAATTAGTGATGTTGGTTTTGTTTGGTGTTTTGTTGTGGTTTTTTTTCATGTCAAATAGCTATTGGCACCCTTGAGTTTGGTTCTTTTGTAGATTTCTTCCTGCCTGTGAGATTGTTTTTTCAGGATTGTTTTTCCCCTTCTCTTCTGACATGTGGTAGTGCAGAAGAATGCGTTAGACTTAATCGTAGTTATTTTCGCAGTTGGAAGTGAACTCGGGTGCATGGAGTAACTGCAAACTGTTATGATGCTGAGACTCCTCCTGTCAGGGTGGCTATTTTAAAACATGAGCCATAGTGGCAACGTGGGCATTGAACAGGTTGGGAAAGAGAATTTCCCGTGGAGTTAGCATAGTCGTGTATTTTGCTCCTAACCTGCCTACATAAAATACTTAGTTTTTCTGCGAGATCTGTAAGATGAGCCTCATCAGCTCTGAAATTTCCACCTTTAAGAAATTTTATGCCAGGTCATTTCTTCCCACGTGATTTACAATTCTGCTGCCTCAAACTACTCATTTTGCTTCTAACGTTTATGTAAGTCAAGAGTACACAGCAGCCAGAAACCAGTTTATCATCATTGCTGTGCTGTGCTGCCAAAGGTACAGAGAGCCCCACTGCCTGGGAACGAGATTTCACATAATCTTAGAAATGCAGTTTTAAGGCATCACAGTCTGTAGTTGTTGTGGGCATCTTAAAACTAGCTTTCCTGCAAAAAAAAACCCCAAACTCCTATAGGGTTAGGAACTGTATAGAATAACTGGGAAAATGAATTTTCATTATGGATGTGAACTTGTTGGTCTAAATAAATGCTAATACCCAGAACTAAAGATGGAGTGTACGGATTTTTTAATAGGAAAAGAAGATATACAGCCAATGCTGTTTTTCTTAGTGGGCTTTTTTTCCACATGGAACTTCTTATTAAAATAATTTTACCATGGAAAGCTAATAGCTTAAGACACCCCCTCCCTCCCCCACATATTCAATATCTTCAAAATCACTTCAATGAAAATTTAGATAAAAGTATTGTGTATAGCTTCTCAGGAAATGTTTAAAACATAGTATCAGCAGATCTTTCTTCCACAAAATTTCACTTACATCTTAAGAAAAACAGAGCAATTTTTAAATGGAGCAGTCTGCCAGCTGAACAATAGTGGTGTTTGACTCCCCTGACTGTAGTCTCTCGCTGGTACTCCCTGCCATGCTTCTGTGCCCACCTCTTAGACTCCTTGTGTTTTATCTGTCTTTAGTACTTCGGTATTGCTATCCACTGTATCTTTGACAACCCCTTCTCAGGCTAAGATTTTTCATAGTTATTTATGTGTCAACTGAAAAGACTACCTACATCTTGTATATCGCCTGGGTTTATTGTCGTTGATTTAGGTAGGGCAGCACTTGGAGGAGAATATTACTCAAATATTCATAGATTAATGTGATGTTCTGTTTTCTTCCTTTGTTGCATGATCCTCAGGAGAAGGGCCATGGGGTGAAAGTCAACATTTTTTGGCTCAAATGTTATGGCCAATTATCTTACCTCTTCTGCGAAGTGATAATACTCCACCTTACACAGACGGAAGTAGGTACCTGTTGGTCTTGCATGACCTGACCTATAGCATCCTTCTACTGCAGCAATTCATATGTCATTTCACTTGTCTTAAACTCAAAGACATAATATTAATGACATAAAAGTAATTTTCAGAGACTGGTGCCCTCAGTGTCAAGCCTTACATCGTCATTGCAATAGCACAGCAAAAAATGGAAACTTGCCAAAGTGAATTCATTGTCTGAAATTTGTTCTTTATATATTAAAAACAAAATCAAATTCCTTAATCACTTAACACAGTTTCTTTCTGCCTCTGTAGAATCCATGCTTGTTCTTTAAACATTCTGATGTGATGACTGTCAGGGCTATTGGCTTTTTACTTTTGTAGTTCAGTCTCAGTCCCTAACACCAAGTCTTCTCCAGTCCTTAAAGCAAGACCTACGTTAGAAATGGTTTTCAAAGATTTGGAATAACATCCCTGTTGGTGTATTGCAGAACTACTGTGAGCGAGGAACCCCTGAGCTGAAAGCATTGATGGCTCCGGAGTGTGTCTGTTGCTGGGTGTGTTGTATATACCTTGTCCACATTGCCCTTCAGGGACTGTGTACAGTGACAAAGAGCCGATGCTGTTGGGTTTTTTGGTGCTACACAGAGAAAGTGCACAATGTGTGTTTTCTTTGTTGTTGTTGTGCAGGTACTGTACTATACTTTTTTCAGCTCAGCTGCAGGCTCTGCTGTGGCATTACTACTTCTGTTCACAGAATCACAGAATCACAGAATCTCAGAATGACAGGGGTTGGAAGGGACCTCTGGAGATCATCCAGTCCAACCCCCCTGCCAGAGCAGGGTCACCCAGAGCAGGTTGCACAGGATGGCATCCGGGAAGGTTTGGAATCTCTCCAGAGTCGGAAACTCCACCACTTCTCTGGGCAGCCTGTTCCAGTGGTCTGCCACCCTCAAAGTAAAGAAGTTCCTCCTCGTGTTCAGATGAAACTTCCTATGGTCGAGTTTGTTCCCGTTGCCTCTTGTCCTATCACTGGGCACTACTGCAAAAACACTGGTCCCATCCTCCTGGCACCCTCCCTTTAAGTATTTGTAAGCATTGATGAGATCTCCCCTCAGCTTTCTCTTCTCGAGACTGAAAAGACCCAAGTCCCTCAGCCTTTCCTCATAAGAAAGATGTTCCAGCCCCCTGATCATCTTCATGTTCCTTCATGTCCTGTCTGTAATGACAAGGTGATAATTCTTCCTCTGCTTATTTCTCATTCACTTAGTTTGTAAGCTCTACAGGGAGGTAGCAGCTTCTTACTTTGTGTGAATATCAGAGCAAGGTTTTGGTCTCATCTGTGACCCTAGCTGCCATTGTTAAGTAGTAAAAAGTGCAGTCTCTACTGCAGATGCTTTGCTTTTTTTTTTGCTTTTTTTTTTTCATAAAATTTTACAAAATGTATCAAAGGAAATCAGAAGACTATCAATTAATTAGTAACTATTAAGTATTGGGGGCTATTATGAATTCTGTCTTAGTATGTATTTTTAAAAGGACTTTTCTGAAATAGTCTGCTGCTTGAGGCAGTTTGGTCAGGAGGTCTGATGCTCTTCATTTGTTGCAGAAGCTGAGACCAAGAGAGGATGGTGGTGCCTTTTGGATCTGTGCCCTGTGAGCTGGCATGCATGGCGACACCAGAGGCTGGATGGGAGGTGTTGTTTAGCAGTGGTTGCTCACATGTCCTGCCATAAATACGGGCTCAATTCAATGCCACAGCAGATTCTGCTATGTTGATCCACCTTGCTGTCCTCAGCTTTGGGGGTAAAGGAGAACTGGAGATGACTTGGCACAGTTCCTGAGGCTTACAAAACCCCCAGCACATTGCACCCAAAGCACTACGGTGAAGGACTAGTATTAAGGTTCCTAATTCAAGCACTTAAAATTTAGTAAATGCCTCCCCCTTGTGCATGTGCATTAGGATACAGCTTGTGTTGTGTGATCTCCTGCTGTGTTTTGCAGAGGGGCAGTGTCTCACTCCTTGCTCAGGAATGAGTAACTTCATCTAGGGCCAAACTGGGGTTTTGCAGCAGTTTGGGACTGCTGATCCTGAGTTTCTGTTGTTGCAGGACTCTGAAGGCGTCAATGACTGTGGAGTTACAGGAGGAAAAGGGAGGATCTCAAACATCTCCTTCTAATCCGAGTTGTAATTCTTTAGTTGCCTTGAGATTTCATGGAGAGTTTGATATCTGGGGAGCTGACTCTGAGTTTTAAAAACATGGACAGGAAGAAAATTAAAGAGCAAATCTTGGTTCTTTTTTCCTTCTTTTTTTCTGGTAGTATATGGCTCTTTACAGTGTCTCGGTAGAACACTTCTAACTGTTTATCTGGAATAGTCTTTATCAGAAGGCTACTGCAAGTATCTATAGAAAGGCCCTGAAACCAAACCATATTATTTCTGACAGAACAGCCATATTTCTAGAATCCCATAAATCTCTTTAATAGCTGTGGATGTTCAAGGCAAGTGTGATACGAAGACAGATCTAAGCCTGGCAAGCTCACCAGAGCCCTCCTGGATCGGCAGTGGATACCTGTGTTTTCAGGGACAGCTGAATACACCCAAACACTTTTGATGCTTAAGAAAACCCGTGCTCTTCCACCAAAAGCATTTTTAAGTAACTCTTGTGACAGCACTTTAAAACACACTCACCTTTAGTAAGAGCTGAGAGGGCCTGAGATTTTCTCAAAACCATTTTGGGCTGTAAAAAAGGCCACCTGGCAAAACCCACCTACCTCTCACCAGCCAGTCTTAGCTGTGGCCCGTGTGATAACCCTCTGGGCTGGCCCATTTTCCTTTTTTAGTTTTTGTTCTTATAGTTAAAGGAAAACTCTCTGAACTGCTTTTCATTTGTGGAAGAGAGAGAGAGAGAATAATCTTTTCTGTATGCTCTGCTGTACAGGACTGTGACTGTGCCAATAATCACATAGTTTTACATTTAGGGAAGCTTCCAAGAACTTGGAAATATTTTAAAACTGTCCCTGGGCATCATCAGCTCGCTCTGGCTCTCATGGTGATACGGATTCCTGGTAGCACGAGTACCAAGAAACAAGCCTGACACGCTGCGGCATGAATAGCATTGGAGGCTTTGATTTCTGGATCCACCTGATCCCCCGTGCCAGGTGATATTTACCTTAACTGGACACGTTTTTAGTGTGTGTGCACGTGGTGTAATACAGCGAAATGTCCTAAATAAACCACAAAAATATTTTGTGCTGTTTCTTCTACGGCGATTGTGAACGCTGCTTCTCGTGGTCTGGTCCGGTCTGTACATGCATTTTCGTTCCTTTACCTTGCTTGACTCACCACCATCACTGATCACCAATGACTGGTGATTCAACTCAGACGCTGAATTCTCTATACCAGTGCAAAAATCCCATTGTCAGTGATAAACTGGCCACACTCATGTCCAGAAGAGATGTTACCATGTGGAAATGAGCATTATTATTCTGACTAGCATAAAATAAGCATATGAAACTTGAATGCAAACTCATTGTTCAGAGAAAAATCCGTCTACTTGCAGCAGGATGTTGAAAATACACAGCTGTTAGTTATGTAGTCCCCTTCTTTCTCCTTTGCCTGATAGAAGATCATGGCTCGCCCTTTATTCACCATTTCTGCTAGTAAATTTTGTGCAAAAGAAAAAAAAAAACCAACATGTTTGTGTAGAAAATAGGAGTAATATTTTCTTTTCTTTCTTTTTTTTTTTGGTGGTCTAGCTAGAGAAATGTATTTCCTGTCACAACTGTTTCCAAGGAAGAGCATGTTTCCATTATTTGCTCATGATTTCTATTACTTTTATGTGACCTGTTCGCACTTCCAAATGCTTAAAGGTAAGTCAGTGATCTTTGGTTCTCAGGGCTGAAATTTCTACATACCTATTACACACACACAATCTGAACCTTAGACATGTTGTATCAAAAAATTTATTGTGAAATAGACACACTTTTTGCAGCGATGTCTAATTTAGAGAGCATGCATTCAAGTGTTAAAGAGACTTCATTTTAAAGACATATTTCATATACCCTTCAAACACTTTTCTTGTATCTGAAAATGTCACCACAGTCAAAATGAATACAATTTAAATTCCAGAGTACTTAATGTCATTACATAAATAGAAACTTCCAAATATCATTGAGTTTATATTGATTCAATTTTTCTGAGGATGGCATTCACTGCATTAAAACTTTACAGAAGAAATCAATCATTTTTTGCACTTACAAAGAATCCTTTTTAATTAGCTCTGTTTTCAATGTGACATTAAGACAAGACATAGTTTCTTAGCTGCTTTGTAAAAGCTGTTGTGTTTTCTCGCTGTGATCTTTCCACAAAGGTCAGTTGGGAAGGACAAGAGTTAAATTGAGATACTGGACTTTCAAAAATACAGGACAGACTTAAATACATCCCCTTGAGCTGTTCCTGTCCCTTGTGTGCACCAAGCTCCTACTTCTTTGGAGTGCATAAAACCAGAAAAACACATTAATGAGCCTGTACACATGCATGCTTCACGGTCATTTCTAGTGGTGCATCTCATAACTTAAACATGAATTTTAACTTTATATCTAGCCTATTAAGGGGGAAAGTAGCATTTCATGTAGCTATTAACTTCTCTAATGCATGGTGACACCACGAAATTCGCATGGCAAGCTGGTCAGGGCTATTTTGCACGAGAGTTATCTATTCCTATCCCATCCCCTCCACTCCTTTTTTTTTTTTTTTTTTTTTTTTTTTTTTTTTTTTTTTTTTTTTTTTTTTTGCTTCTGTGGGGCATTCAGTCTGTTCAGAGCTAAAAAATTGCATAATTTAGGGGAAAGAAGCCTTAATAAGAAGCTACATCTCTTAGCCATATATCAGAAAAGACATTGCTGTCAGATCTTGTCACTAGATAGGAGGGAGCATCAGCACAAAAATAAGTCTTAGTACGCCTTTACCTCTGTGTTAAGAAGTATTTATGCGAGAATTGAGCTTCTGCTGCATTGAACAGAGCTGATGTCTGTGTTTCCATTTATTCAAAAGGGGATTTCTTGCAGTGCTTGCATCCTTGGGGAGGGCAAGTGAGAGTCACCAGCAGCCATTTTACCATCTTTAGCATTGGACTAGTTACATTCTTGGGAAAACCCGTAATTGCCATGTAAATCATTCCAGCCGGAGTTCAGTCCAGTTGCAGTAAGAAGCCTGATGACTTTGTCCTGACCTTTGGTAGTCTCAAATATGTATATCTTTCTAATAAAATAAAGATGCCCGTATAGGCTTTTGGCTGCTTAACATATAATTCCTATTTCAGGAGAACCCAGAAGCACTGAAGTATTAAAAAGGGCTGCACTCTATTTTTCAGATAAATGCAATTGTTCTTTTTTTCTTTTTCCCCCTAGGCTGAAAGGTCATTAATAATAACCATCAGCACTGAGAGTTCATCGCTCACCTTGGCCGAGAACAAGAAACTTCATAGTTGTTTGAAGGTCTGTAAAAATGATGTGAATTTGTCAGAAAATTCTTTTTCTAAGCATTACAAAATTGCATTACTGTTCCCTTTGGATGAAATCTTTCAAATATATATATAAGGCATGATCTTAATGGTTCATGATGTAATTAGGTATCAAAATAATAGAAATAAGTGAATATCACTCTTTCTGGGAGTCACTCTTGCTGGAACTCAGTAACTCACAGCTAGAAGCACAGAATTTGCAGTTTCCTTTTAATCATGGTCTACTAACACCTTTAGCTTAGATGCTGCAAAATGTATCATTCTGCATCCTATTCAATGACTTTCTTAAACAGTTATCCTTAATTTTTACACTCTTAAAAACAGAAGAGAATTTTCACTAGTTCATCTGTGTCTTGCTTTTTTGGTAGGCCTGTAGCTTTACTTACAATTCCATTTTTTTCTGTGATTTTTAAAGTGTTGTGTGTTCTGTCACTCATTTTGCCACGTCCAGTGTTCTGGTTCCAATATATATGTTTCCAGTGCTGAGATGCTATATTTCAGTTGGTTGATATTAAACACTGAAGAACTAAGTGATAAGTTGCCCACTTCAAAACTTTAATAATGTCCCTTTGATGACAGCATAGTGTTTGATAGGATGAAGCATTGTTCTTCCCTCCTGTACAACAGGACCTGATACGACAGTTTCTGTCATTTCTGAAATACTATCGCTATGTTTTGTGAGACCTCCTTCCCTGAAGACATGCTAAGATCTGTTTTACTGGGCAGCCACACAGCTGGCTTTTATTTTTGTTCATGGTCTCTACTGTGTGTGTTTTCTAAGACAGAATAATATAGATTTCTGATAAATCTTTGTGCACTGAGGACAGCATTTTACTAGTTGGATGCTTTCAGATAAAAACAAACCCATCTGTTCTGTTTAAAGTACAGTGGAATTCAAATTTGTATCAGGAATAGCGTGGCCAGCAGGAGGAGGGCAGTGATGGTCACCCTGTGCTCGGCACTGGTGAGGCCCCACCTCGAATACTGTGTTCAGTTTTGGGCCCCGCATGACAAGAAAGACATTGAGGGGCTGGAGCATGTCAGAGAAGGGCAACGGAGCTGGTGAGGGGTCTGGAGAACAAGTCTTCTGAGGAGCAGCTGAGGGAATTGGGATTGTTCAGCCTGGAGAAGAGGAGGCTGAGGGGAGACCTTCTCGCTCTCTACAACTACCTGAGAGGAAGGTGTAGCGACGTGGGGTCGGTCTCTTCATCCAAGTAACAAGCGATAGGACAAGAGGAAACAGCCTCAAGTTGCACTGGGGGAGGTTTAGAGTGGATATTAGGAAAAATTTCTTTACTGAAGGGGTTATCAAGCATTGGAACAGGCTGCCCATGGAAGGGGTGGAGTCGCCATCCCTGGAGGTATTTAAAAGACAGGTAGATGTCACACTTAGGGACATGGTTTAGTGGTGGACTTGGCACTTTTAAGGTTTATGGTTGGACTCGTTCTTAAGGGTCTTTTCCAACCTAAATAATCCTGTGATTCTATGATTAATTCTTCCTGTGAGTAAAAGCATGTTGCTATTATAGAAAAATGTATTTTACAGACTTAAAATAATTTAGTTGCAGGCAAATTCTCTGATTTTTTTGTTTGTTTGTCCTTTCATGTTTGTAGATACTGTGCTGACTTAATGTTCATCATGCACTGCAGGACAATAAAATATCACATCTCCCTCCCAAATAAAATATGGTAAAGACACATTATTTACTAAAGTCTACTGAAGTTTGTGAGACTGAAATCACATAAGGAATTGAGTAGCTACATTTTCAACTTTTTTGGTGAATTTTCATAATTAACTTCTCATCACATGGTTAAAAGATGGGAATGAAGTAATCTTGTCATAGCTGCCAGCATGTGCATCTTACAAACTATTTTGCCTGTCTTTAGAACAGGTTCCCTTTTTGATTGCCAGCTCTGACCGCCTCCAATGCTGTAATTATGGCTGTAACATTAGAAGTCCCCAAGAATCCGTACCACAGCCGTGCTCTGATAGCTGACCCCTGTAAGCATGCTTGCAAGAGACACCAAAATCCTCAGGTGGCACCTAGGGCAATTAGTGGATGTTTCAGATGAGCACCAGCTTGTCCTTACACAGCAGCAGATGCAGTAGCTGCTCAAAATCTGTTGTTAATGTCATTAACCTGTTATTTTGGAGAGTCAAATCTCAGTGGTGTGTCCTGAAAAGTATTACATATAGGAGAGCTGTGAAAGAGCAGGCGGGAGAGCTGTGCCTGCCTGATATTTTCAGGAGCACTGGTTTCCATCCAAACACCCTCCCAGCAACTCCCGCAGCCTATAACATCTCTGCTGCCCTGGATACCACTACAGGGGAACCTCTCTTGGACAGGAAGGTCTCAGATCTCTGTAAGTGGGTGAACTATGGCAACAGCTATGTTCTTTGATTAAGATGTTGGGCAATATGAAAGCCTGCATGATAAGAATGGTCTAGATGTGCATGTATCGTTGCTACACATGAAGATGTGGTAGTGAAATCTCACTTTAAACTAAAATTTAAATTGTAACATCAAGCTTCAGAAAATGCCCAAATCATTTTGGCTTTTGTTTGCATAAATATTATAATACACCATTTAATTCAGACCAAAGATCTTTGTTGCTCAGTTTGCTTTTTAAAATTTATTCCTTTTTTTAACCTTTCCAGTACCATCTTCTTGCAAAGTTGTTGTAGCAGCATATGGCTCATAAAGAGGGTATTTCTGTCCTGGTTTGAGGTAAAATGGGACCAATTTTGTTCAGTGACTTTACTTTATAGCTAGGCCTCTTCTAACTGCTGAAATTAATGGCATGTTGTGCAGAAAACTGTTCACTCTCAGAGTGATAAGACCCATGTTTACAGTTGATGCCAAGGAACGGTATGCAGGTTCTGGTTCTCTTGAGTTGGTTTCGTAGGAGGGCGTTTTTCCTTAGTAGCTGCAACATGGGTCCGTGCAGGGGAAGGGTGACATCTTTCCTCTATCCTAGAAAGTTCATCAAACAACTTATCATTTTGCTCAACTATTTTCTCGGTCAGTTTCTCAATTTTCTCAGTCAGTTTCTCAGTAAGTGTTTCCACAGCTACCACAGTAAGGGGATGAGAGAGACTGTCCTCATACTGTCGTACTCTGTTAGCCACTTCATTTACTCGTTCCTTGGCATCAACTGTAAACATGGGTCTTATCACTCTGAGAGTGAACAGTTTTCTGCACAACATGCCATTAATTTCAGCAGTTAGAAGAGGCCTAGCTATAAAGTCAAGTCACTGAACAAAATTGGTCCCGTTTTACCTCAAACCAGGACAATTTCCAAGATAAGAACTTGGTTCTTTTGGAATAAGATTATCTTGCAGTTCAGCATTTCGTTTGCTAGTACAGTAACAATGAGATGTCTTGCCTCATTAGCTTAGTGACTTGGTGCTTCATACACTTTTTTCTTGTGGCAGAGAAAAAACAGCTTAGCTAAAAACTCTGCTGCTCCAGGTTTTGGTAGGCACTACCAGTAACGTTCACTGGACACTAATGTAGAAAAATCTATTGGAATTGTATGCACTGTGCACCTGTGAACAGAGCCACTTGGTTTTGCTGTTTCTATAGTTTTACTAATGATACTGGTGAAAAGTATGTTCATAGGCAGCTCTGCTTCTCATTGCTGGAAATAACCAGCCGCTTTTCCCCACTTACGAGTTGGAGCTGTTAAACTGCATCTCTGGCAAGATTTCTCAGCCTGAGACGAGCTGCAGTTGCTGTGTGTGAGCAGAAATAAGTGAGGAGAGAGCGGGCTGTGGTCTTATGCTCAAGGCCACATTTTTGTGCTTCTACATAACAAGAAAGTTTTGCTTTTCTGTAGCAGGCTTCCAGCTGGGGCTGATTGCACTGGTGCCTGCTTTCATTGTCGGTCGGCTCCGTGTAGCACTGAGATGCTCTGGAGCTGCTGGCTGGGCTGCCCCAGACACGCTGCCAAAAGGTGCGACTGCATTTCTTTTCAGCGTGCTGATTGTTTTACTTTTGGCACAAAAAAGAAAATACTTGTGGAAAGGCTGTGGCTTGTAGGTACAAACCCTTAGCTTGCTGGAGTCCTCCAAATGATCTGAAACCAGGGTAATTGTACTGACAGATCCTTCTCTTAAAATGTGTGGTAAAGCAAACTGTATCCATTGTTTTATACTTTTTTTTCCTCTGACCTTATTTCACACTTATGTTTCTCCTTAAGCAGTGTGTCTGCACACTTTTGTTTATCTAGAGTGGCGTTCTCAGCGTGTATTTTATAGCAAATATCTGCTGCTGGCCGTTCTAAGACAAAACTCTAGCAGGACCTATGGTACGTCCTTCACTGCTGTGTGTTACTCAGGGCACACAGGGAGCAGCCACTGCTCACTTGAGAATGGAGGAGAAACACTCATCTGATGAAAAAACATCTTTGGTGCCCAACACGCACGTGCTGGCCTGAGATGGGTTTGTGGGCTGGAGTGTGTTCCTGCACCCAGGGTCCTTCACGGCACGGGGCTGTTGGGAGCTGCAGCTGGTGGGCACAGGGCAGGGCTGTCCTTGGGCTGCTGTTGTGGTCCTGGATGGCCTTTGAGCTGGGAGGGAATAGGCTGCTGCCTAGGCAAGATGTCTTGGAGAGCATCTGCTGCCTCAGATGTGTTAAGCAGTTAGTGTGGCGAGCAGTAGCAGTTTGGTTGGTTTTATTAAGCCCTGACGCCCCTGGGGATTAAGAAAGAAACCATTTGCATGCCACGAGGCATCAAAGCGTTCTCCTGTGCTTTAGCAGACTGTTCTCTGCCTTCTAGGCTGGCCTGGCATTGCTGGCAGCAGGGTTAGCCCACTTTACATACACGAGGTAAGTGCTAGCAGCGGTTCACTGTTTCGGAAATAACATAGGTTTTGGGGGATTCAAAGGCAGTGACCTGCATCTTCAGTATCGAGTTATGAGTAATAATGTAGTAATATCTTCCTAATAACTGCCACCTGCCTAGGCTTTATAAACATTGATATTTAGCTTCCTTATGTGCGGTGGTTTCATTTCCTGGGCAATATTCTTGTGCTGAGTGACTAGGTGGGTCTGACTGCAGGAGGATACTGCCACACCGCTCCCCAAAGCCTAACCCTTGGCAGAAACTTTTCGCTAACGCAGATTAAGCATCTCCCTGAACGGCAGTCTGTGCTGGCAGATGCAAGGGACATTTCAGCCAAGGGTGCTTGATGGGGCTTTTCTCTTTCCTTGTCTGTTTTCAGTGACAGATACTAGAGCTCTGCACTGCCTGACCACTGATCATCCCCAGGGACCTGGCCTGTCACAGTGCATGCTGAGATTGTTCTCCGAGAGCTGAATTCCACCAAGTGCGGGAGCATGCAGCCCTCCGGCCCCATGTCAGTACAGGGTCTGCTCCTGCCCCAGCTTTCCTGGTAATGAGCCCGTGCTGCTGAGCTGGGTCTTATTTCTTTGAGTGCTCCAGCATCTTCAGCAGCTGAAGAGAGCACGTTATCAATAATGCACATTAATGGTATTGTTAGCAGGTCTAGCCAGCATGTTCATTAAACAGCTCTGAGGTTTTCTAGGCTCAGTAAAATTTCTTTCTGATTAATAGTGGAAGTTGGAGCTTAAGGAGGCTGCCCTAGAGAGCACAATTGCTTTTCCTGAAGTACATGAAGGTCATCAGATTTCTGAGGCCTGATCCAGAGTGTCACAGAATGGCAGGAATTGTTCCAGGGATTCCAGGGGGACTCCTCGGCTCTTGTGTTTGCAAGTTTAGAGCATTGCCTCTGTTAATCAGACAAAAAAAAATCATTTTGATTCTTAAGGGCTCACAAAACATAAGTATCTCAAAATCTCACATTCTAAAATCAACTAATCTGCAACATTCTTGTAGATTAATCTTCAGTCCAATTCCTTTTGTGAATTTAAATGTGTTTATGGTGCTGTGTGCCTATTTTCTGTACTGTGTGTTTTTTAGATCAGAAGTGCTTGCTTTCCATGTAACCGAGGCTCGTTATACCCTTCTCTCTCTGCTGACTGTCCTCGTCTATCAGTGAAGAATCAGAATGAGTGTAGGAGACCAACAGAAAAACAAGATGTCTCAAAGTTTGCCTGCTGCCATACTGATAACAAGGGGATACATGCTTGGTTATCAGAGCAACCAGAACCTGTTTCTCATGGCTGTGCTATACCAAGTGCTGCCCAAATGACAAAGACAGGAAAAGGGTCTCCTGTTTCTCATGACTGTGCAATACCAAGTGCTGCTCAAGTGATAAAGGCAGGAAAAGCCTATATGGCAACCATGTAAAACGATGATTTGCTGAGAAAAGGTGACCATAGTGCTGATGGGCTGAACTGCAAGTCAGCAGGGACTATAAACTGGTGCTGTGCCTTACCCAAATTGGGACCCTCACCAGCATCATGACTTGAGAACCACGGATCAACAGGACGCCGCTGACTCCAGAGGACCGATGGGATGCTGCGGACATGTGGTGGTGACCATATTCTTGCCGTGCTCTGTAATACTGCTTCTCCTTTCTACCTTTTCTCAACTTCTGCGTTTACTCTATTGCTCATCTCAGTGACTATTGCTGGGAAATAACAATAAAGCCCTAGTGAACGGCATTTGACCTCGTTTGTGTCTTAATCTCATGCTTGGAATTATTAAGAACCCCCCCTGGACCCTCGATCGGACCGGGACGTAACAATGAGGAAGCTGAGATGATTGTGGTGCCACAGACTATTTTTACTTTTCCCACCCCCCACCCTATAACACCTCTACTTCTGTCAACGCCAGTTATTTTGCCAGCTGCAACTTAAAATTTCTGACAGTAGTGCAAGTGGATTTTTTTCCTTTTGCATACCTGCCATGGCAGGCCTTTAGGACACGTTTGGGAAGATGATGAAAAACAAACCTGGAGAACTAGCATCAAAGAAACTTGTGAGCAGAAGTTTGCAAGGTCTTGGAGGCTTGTAACCAAAGTGCCAGCTTTTAGAAAGCATTTGCTGCTTTCCTATCAAAAAAGGTAAAACAAACAAATGGATTAAACAGCGTTGTACTATTGAAGCATGGTAACTAACCCAAAGGGACAGTTAATGAGTTCCACGTACTCTACCATAATCATTCTGGGAGGATGTTTATATGCCTGTGACCCTGTCACCTCTAAAGAATGATACTTCCTTCAGAAGTCTGCGAGTACCGTGATCCTTGTTTGAGGATATCTGGGATGTTTGTGGTCAATTAACAAACCAAACAAAAAAGCTGATAAATCTGAGGTAGAATCTAGACCATTTCCTATGAGACGTCTTATGGCTTGCTAATTTTGCAAGTGTTTAGGGACAGATATAGCATTTTTCATCAGAACAGTGCCTCTGCTTTTAATGAAATTACTTCCACTTATGTATGTGCATAAGTATTTGCGAGATCTGAAGGTCTTGGGGACTGCATGTACAGCACAACACTTCCATCACCACCTAGCATCTTCTCTCTGTATAAAACTTCTGCTATAAAAACTGCCAAACAAGATCTATAGTGTTTGCCTTGGGTGGGTTCCACTTTCTGTTCTACCCTGAGAACAAGATTCAAGCATCATGCAAGAAAGGGAGAGGATTGCATAGCAAATTGGCACTTGAAAGGCAGTGATTTGTAGGTCACCAGGCAGTCCTAATAAAATAACTTGCTCCTTTTAAACTATTTGTACCAAGGGATCCAAGCTGTGAGATGCATGTGATATACATTACACCTCACAAAACTAAGTTCAGTCTACTTGACCTTTTCCATAAAACAGTTCTTGATAGAGGATTTGGCTTTAATAATCCAAGTCACAATGAAGAGTCAGTAAACCTCATCTGCTTTGTCTGGTATTTCCTCATAGCATAAAATAAGAAGTGTTCATTGCTTATTTATTTTTTGGATATGGAGAGACAGAGGTGTGATAATATATCTTGAAGAAGTTTTAAAAAAATTCAGCTAAGACTGAAATTATGACTCTGTCAGGAGTTTCTTTCCAGTTTTATATACATACCTGCTGGGTATGGTATTTCTTTTAACTTATAAACCAGAGTAAATTTTACAACTGGATTAATATTCTTGCACTTCTGTTGAAACCAACAAGCTACCAGTTATGCTTGGGGACAGCAGTGAAAATCCTTTTGAGCAGCATGGAAACTTCTTGTTCTGCATGCAAATAACCCTGTACTACTTAGTGAAAAGTCCATAGGCAGCAAAGGTCCATGTCCAGGGAAACTGGAGGCAGAAGCTGTCTATGGGGACCTGGCAGAACTCAGGATTCCTGCACAGGAATCCAACGTCTAATTTTTCATCCTTCTGCTGTGCTGGCTTGCCTTTATAATCTGCCATAAAACCTCTTGGCATGGTGACTCTTTTCTTTGGTGCCAGTGTCCTGTGAGTCTCAGCTTTATCTTCTCCCAGACTTCCACACCCTTGATTTTAGATGTATGGGGTCCTAAGTTATCTATGACTCTGGAATGCTGTGAATTCAGGTTGGCCACAGGGCTGAAATATGCTCAGGCATCTCATGCCTGGGCTTAAAGCTAATTCATGGCTCTTGGCTTGCAGCAGAGAAAGACCAAGGCAAATCCAGAGTAGATATTTGGGAGTGTTGCAGAACAGTCGGAACGTTCCTGCCCATGCCAGAAGTGGAAACATGTGGCTTCACCACGGGCTGGTTTCAAGGGGGGAGCATCCTAGTTTTCCTTCATACAGGGAGTTTCCAAACTTCTCAGGAGCTGTAGGTTATTTGAAAATCTATGTAAATATCCCAGAAAGCTGCAGTTCTTTGCCAGCACATGAAACTTGTCATAGAGCCAGGGGTGGCTGCTGCTGCCATCGCTGTTCTGCCAGTGATGGCACTCAAGCAAGCTGAATTTGGGAATCAGTTCTGCAGAGATGTCTCCTCTGGTCCGTGCCATAGCACGCTTTTGTCTGTGGAGACAATGGAAGCACATTCTGACCTTATCTGCAAGTATTGCTACTGCTGAGTGATTGAGATTGATAATAAGAGCCTGACATCTTTTCATGGTTAATTAGTTTAAAATGAGAATAGCTCTTGTATTCACTGCTGACTAGAAGAGACAATAATTACAAGACTATTTTGTATGAACAATCTATATCCTGTTCGCTTGGGCTGGTGCTGCTACCCAGCTAAACGTTTCAGAAAAGACTGTTCACTTTTCATGATGATCAGTAAAAATAGATTAACGGGAGAGTTCTCCTCAAAGGGTGAAGGGAGGACAGGCTCCTCCGAGCAGTGCTTGTCAGGCAACTGCACATGCTGAGTGGAGAATGGTGCACACAGACTGGGGGTTGCTGCCTTTCTAGCTTTGTGATCTGAAGACTTCCTTTCCCGAAGTCATACTGCAGTGCCTCGGCGATCCCTGGGTGAGCCACAAGTGTGTAATAGATAGAGCCCTTTTCCTCTTAATTGGATGAATGTTAGACTAGGGCTGCCAAATTTCAGGGGAGAAACAAACTTTATTAACTGGGCAAAACAGCAGATGTCAGACCCTTTACCTACAAGGGAAAAGGAAATAAAGCACAAAATCTAAAATAGATGGATACAGTTTTCTATCCAGTCATGCATGCTTCCTATTACCTAATTACTGAGATGAAGATATTAAAGCATGCAAATGAAGTGAGCTTCAGCATGTGCGATGATGCACTTATGAAGGAAAACATACCTTGGGAAGTTGCAATTAGGATGGGTGTAGCAGTGTATTTTCCCGATACTGGCATAAAATTAATGTAGATTAGCTAATAAGAATATATTTTCCATTCCCTGAATTACCTCCTGTGAGTGGTGGGTCTATTTATAATGCTGTTAAAGGACTCTCTAAAATGAGGTATTCTAGAAGAGCCTGTTTTGGTGCCAAGGGTTCCTGGTAATGAAAGTAACTCCTGCTAGAAATGCCATTTTGCAGTGAAATAGGTCTCTCGTTATCTAAACATCACCACAGAGGGTCAGCAGTTTTAGTTGCCTATAAAACTGAAACAAAACTGTCAACACTTTTTATTATTGTCCAGCCTGCCAAAGGTGCAGGCCTATGAGCTGTCATCATTCAGACATTGATTGACCTGGTATTTGTGCAAGAAAAAGCCGATTCTCAGGTGGCAAGAGCATGGCCACTGCCTCGGAGAGCTGAGAACTTCGTGGGATGCCTGGGAGCTAGCGCAGCTGCTGCTGAGTTGCTCCATCTTGGCTTGGTGTGACATCAGGGCGAGTGCCCTGGGCAGCAAGAGGAGGTGTGTTTGGTGCCATGCATGGCTCTGCTGCTGCGTTTGCTGCATCTGCTCCGTTTGCTTGCCAGGTGGTGGGTTCTCTGCCTACCTGAACCGTTAGTCCCCCTTATGAAATTTCTTGTTATTTGCTAAGTCTTGCAACAGTAATTTCTCACAGAGAAGTCATGGGCTTGCTAATAGTTACTTTCTACCATGGCATTATATTTTCCTGGTATTTGTTTTTTGTTTGTTTGTTTGTTTGTTTTTTCTTAAAAATGGCCAAAAGCCAGAGGAAATAGATGCCTTTTTCTATTGTTGAGCCAGTTTCAGTCCTATTCTGGTCTTCACAGAAGAAGTGCTCCTTAAACTATATTGTATCCTCAAGAATCCCTGCATTTTGATTTGATCTAGCTTTGGGAAGTTTCTGAAAAAAGGAGGACCTGTGATATCTTTGCATAGAGTAAAGTGAGATAGCTGAGAACCGTTGCCCTTTGAGAAAGGAAGAAGAGGAAATATTTGCTCACAATTCTTTGAGAGATTCTGGGGTTTGGGTCTTCCAGATAATGAGAGATCTGGGAAAGAGACAGAAAATTGTAACCATCAGAGGTGTTTTTCTCAGCAATTGTTGCCTCTCTGATTTCACATAAGCCATTATCACAAAAACTAGTAGGTTTTGCAGAAAAAAAATAAAACTTTTTTTTAAAGCCAGAAAAGGCAGACTTCTCACAGAACTCTTTTCCCTGTGACCTCAGTTGTATTTGGGGAAGAAATACAGGTGAGAGCACATGGAGAAGCTTATGTTTTTTAAGCATCTGAGAGTTACATTTCCTTGTGTGTATGTGAGTTTTTTGTTTGGTTTGTTTTTTGAAGAGAAGGGGCATAATGTCTACCATTCACTGGTCTTCAGCCTGTGGGGTGTTCTGGAGAGCTAAAACCCAAAGGTGTCATTTTGATTAGAGTAACTTTGAAAGGAGTCCATCAGACATAATACTGTTTTGCTCCTGTTGTGAATTACATCCGCTGTTTTCTCAACTTCCTTCCCAGTTGCAGACCAAGCTGGGACACAGAAACTTGTATAACAAATAAGTGGTTTGATACACAACTTGCAAGTCATTCTGTTCACTTCACAGTGATCCCATGGTTGGATTTGACCCATGTGTCAGTTTTAAGAAAAATATTGTTTTGACTCCGTCACAAACTGTCAACTGGTAGATGATCAGCGAGCCTTTCAATTCTTTGTTAATAACTTAATAAATAAATATATAGAGGAAAGGTCAGGGCTTTTTTTTTTTTTTTTTTTTAAAGCGTAGTCTTAACCTTCTCCGTGTATTAGTATCATGAGTTGACAAACAGAAAATTTGTCAGAACTATTTTTTGGAAGAGACCTAGGAACACTTAAATCCATTTGAGGCATATTAAAATATACCTGTTCACACCAGAGTATCATTGATTAAGAATAAAGAATTGTTTTATTCTTCATTTTTCAGAATTACATGTGCATTTTATGAACAAACATGATTCAATGTGAAGTCCCTGCATTGGGAGGTTGGAATGGCTTCAAATCTGAACAGAATCCTGAAAAACATGCTCTGAAAACCTGTCTTCTGATGTCCTTTCCCTGACTGCCAATCTTCACTGTAAAGAGAAGAGAATAATTTAAAAACATTTTATTTCTCACACTATGAAGACTTCTCTGAATATAATAAAAAACTTCATTAAGAGCTGAACAGAACTTATAGAAGATTGTGCTTCTGCTGATCAAGTTCGGATTTTTTAAAGTATGACAGCAGTTCCTTGTATAAAGAAGCAATTTCTCTTTGTGTCCTTTTCAGTGAGGCGTTTGATATCATCCCTGAAGGCTAGAAGGAAAAAACACCAACCAGTGGAGATAGGCAGTCCTTTTTCTGCAGCTCCACAGTGTCCTGATACTCCTCTTCTACACTGGGAACAGTCCAAGGATTCCTCTAATCTTTCAGTCTTGGTCATTCGTATTTAGATTTTAATTTTTACAGCTAGAGAAATTCTGGGTTTATCCCTCTTAGGTCATACTGTGTGCACATAGCAAACGCATTCAACTAGACGTGATTTCACTGTTGATTGTGTTGTCTTGGAAAGCAGCCCCAGTGTGCCTAACTTGCTTGGATTGGAATAGAAGTTTAATGTGAATTGCTCTTCTGCTTATTGCATCCAAAGTAGTTATATGGCAAATGCTCTGGCCAGTAAAACCCCCCTCTTTAAATGTAGCTGGATGTTTGTCTTGTTTTTGAACGCCAGCCTCTACTTTCCTGAGACCTGGCTGATTTCCGAAGATGAGATCCTCCAGAATTTCTCGCTCCCTTCCATAACACAGAAAGGAGAGATGACAGTAGGGAATGAGGTTTTAAAAACTCTTACAGTATCGTCTACAGCTGTATCAACTAAAACTCGTAATGTGCAAATCACACGATCCTCAGTAGAATATATTTGTCGCTGTTGGCTGTTCTGCATCCACTCAGCTAGCACACTTCATAATCTGCTGCCTGGATTTCCATGGTGATTTGCATTCTGACTACCTATAAGCAGTAAGGTCAAATCTTCTTCTTAGCTTTATCTTTTAAGTGGATTTTTTAATGTCGCTTGACTGTAGACACAGAACCACACAGATGCATCTTTGGAGGGCCAATTCAGAATTGAAGGACAGCTGTATGGCAATGTACATCCTCCTTTGCAATCACTATTGGACATGGAAGGTTTTCAAATGTATTCTTTTTTAAGCAATTCAGAAATCAATAGAATGGAATGGAAAAGCCTGTTTCTTGGCTAGAGTCTGAAGAGTTAAGAATTTGGGGACAATGTGATATAAGGCAGAGATGGAAACTTATACTGCATCCGCCTCATAGTTCATTTTCCAACATGGAGAGAGTTAACTCATGGTGTGTCCACTTTGGGCAGTTTGTGTGTCTGTGCCGGACTGATTGCTCTGCGAGAAACCCCTTAGTGACACCGAGAGAGTACAGTACATGCAGGGCATTGTCGTTGGGCTAAGCTCGACCGTTTATTTGTGCAAGTCTGGTGTCGGAAGGTCTCGAGAAGTATCACTATATTTAGACTGGGAAATTCATCTCATGACTTCCCTTGTTACCGTTCTACTAAGTAAATTTTACTGACAGAAGCAAGATAACTGCACTTACTGCAGGCAAACGTGGAATGAGTCCGTAGAGTAACTGCTTGGTGTGTTGATGGGCCCTGGAGAGGGCTGCTGGGTCTGACACCTGCTAAGCTCACGCTTGGCAAGTGGGTCCACACCTGAATGGTGGGATGCTCACTCGTGTGGTGTTAAAACGTCTAAAATCGGAACTGCAGAGGGTTCGCCTGTAGTTATTTTCAAGCTGATGCTTGCAGGGAGGGCTAAAAATGTGATGTGACTTACTGTGCATGGTAAAACAGCACTACTTTGTAGGAACAATATGCTTTGTGGGAATCCAAGCAACCTGAGGGTCTTTGGGAGATTATGAGATTTGGAACTGCTTTAGGGCAAAAATATTCTAATTGCTTAGTGTTTCTAAAACTAAATAATTATTAATGACTAGTAAACAGTGTTGTCAGATGCACTGGAAATCCTCTGGGTTACAGAAAGCTGTAAAGCCTTCTCTCTATTTCTTGCATGCCTACAGGTAACAGGATGAAGTGGTTCTGAGGCAGGTTTGCCATGTTTCTGGTTGAGGGTGTTGCAGTTCCCTAGCTTTGACCTTCTCTCTGATTCCCCTCAAATCATCACTCTCAGACCTTCCAGCACCACTTCTTGTTGGGTGGACTCTTCCTAGCAACTCTTTCCGTCCTGTGCTTTAGGATGGAGACTTCTGATATTCACTGCAGTCACCTCTGTGTGGATGGCCGTGCCGCCCCTCTGGAGGGGCAATAATGCAGTTAGGCAGGGAAAAGCCTATCCTGATAAAGCACTGCTCTTTATTCCAGAAAAACCTATTTAGGAGGAATGTATCTCAGAACCAATAAGAAGTTCACAGATGTATTTACGTGCCATCCTTATCTCCACTGAGAATGGGCAAATTTAACGTCTTTGCTGCAGGTCTGCTTTGGACTTCTGTTTTTCATTTCTCAATCCAGACGTGAGAGAATCACCTTCCCAAGTCTTGTTATTATCTCAGTTCCCTTGAATCAATTCAAACTCAAAACTTCCCCCTGCTAAGTGGGGGAAGGGCATAAATTCCTGGAGACTTGCTCCCTGCTTTCTGTCAGTATGTGGGATTAATGTTACTTCTCGGTGTCATTAATTACCAGTGAGTTAGGAACACAGACAGCTGTGCACCGACCGTGATAGATAATGTATTTCAAAAGTGAATACAGTAATTCTTGACTCTTCCATAACAGAGAACATATTAGCCATGCTGAAAGTCTCTTGTCACTTTTAGCCAGCAGGTATATTAATGAATGATTGGAGTAAGTATACTTCCTGAAAATTGAGCTAGGTTGGTTTTTTTTATGAAATAATTCTGCAAAGCCTAGCTGCCACTGCATCACAAATATGCTTGTGTTGGAGCCCAGTTTAACACAGATTTGTAGTGTCCAGGTTGCTGTGTCCTACAATTGTAAGGAGTGCTGCCCTCCTTGCAGTACTCCTGTAAGACGTGTCTGGATCCCCTGCCAAAGAAAGTACCTCAGCAACCTCTCTGGGCAGTTGCAGATCTGTATTCCCTCCATCACTCCTCCCAAAGGCAAAGTCAGTACTTATCCCCTTGGCAATAAAGGGGCTTAAGTAATGAGATGGTAGAAAGCCTGGCAAGGACTTGCCTCCAGAGGCGTGTCCAAACCAAGAGGATTAATTGTGAACAACAGTGCTTCAGAGCAGATTTACATAAAACACCTGCTAAGCAAATTTTCAAGTATGTATAGAAAATTTTGTTGGCAAAATATTTTTCTAAGAATTATGGTAGCTCTGGATGAAGATGATACAGAGGTTCAGCGTAGGACTCCTGTCACTTTCAGTCCTGGCAGGTGTCCTGGCTTCCAGCTGCTGCTTGAAGAGGCTGCAGATCTCCTAGAAGTCCCATTTCCTGCAAGCCCCATGCAGATGTCTTGGATACCATAGGAAGCAAGAAGTCTCAACCATCACTGGACATGTGTTGACACTTGAATTTTGCCCACAGTTTGGTCCAAGAACGTGGAAAGCATTGCTGGTGCTGGTGGGCTTTCTGCCTTAGGTTTGGAAACAGAGAGCTGTTAGTGGCACAGATTAGCTGGTATCAACATTATCACTTGCTAAAAGGACTCAAATTAAGATTGTTTCTTGCTAATACACTTGGGTTAACTCCTCTGCCTAGATGAGACCGCCAGGGTCTGAAATCTGCTCCCAAGCTGCACACATTCTGCCTCTATTGCAACAAATCTCCCTTCTGCTCATCTCTAGTTCTTGTTTCACTGCACTGAGTCTCTTGTGATTTATTTCTGGTCCCTTCATTGGCGATGTGTTCATTTTGGATGTCTGTGGCAGATGTTCAGCTGCTGAGCCTCTGCCCAATTTCTTGTATTTTGGAAGCTCTGTGCTGTCTTGTCTCTTCTTTGATTTCCTGAAAGCTTTGAAGTAGGGGGCACTGGTGATGTTGCTTAATGGTCCTTGGCCGTGCCTCTCCTCTGGGAAGGAAATCCTGCGCTGCAGAGGGCTCTGGTATGCGCCCTACCACTGATATGAAGTGGATCCCTAACACTCACTATGGTTCTGCATCACCACCAGGCCAGGTTACTGCTGGTGCCTGCAGGGGTCCAAAGCCATGTTCAGCACCAAAAGCCTCAGTGACAGCGGGGTGTAGGAGTGGGCATTTGCCATAAACCTGTTGCTGATTCTCCGACTTTGATGTTGGAGTTTGTTGTGCAGAGTCACATTGGTCGCAGTTTCTGTGTGGGCAGCTTTGCTGTCAATGTAACCCAGATCAATGCAGAGTTGGGCTTTCCTAGGAAAAATTGAGTCCTCTCAGAAGACCTGGCCTGGGAGGCCAAGCTCTTTCAATACCGCTTTCAGTTTTGCTTCCCTGAAAAGGCAGGGATTGCTGTGAAGCGGCCAACCATGTTGCATGACTGAGCCCATCTGCAGCATTACCAGAGATATGGTTTTATCCTTAGATTCATTCCGAAAATCTTGGTAGAAGCCATCAATTTTTAGAGAAGCTGGACAGGAACCTACCTCAGAACAGTAAATCAAATGCTAAACTCTTTTGAGTAAGTGTGTATCATAGAACAGAATAAGTAGTCATTAAGCAGAAATGATTTTTCGACGTTAGCTAGGGCAGAGCTAGTGCTTTCCTGTCCAAGAATCTTGCAGACCTTCTGGCAGCAAGGGAAGCGGGGTCAGGGAGACATCCGTGCCACCTGCCCAGCAGCAGGTGGACAGCCCTGACCACCACCTCCATCAGCCTGGCTCTGCGGTCCCCAAACAAGTTTACTGTTCACGCCATTCCTGGCATCATTCCAGGAAGAATGTAGGATTTCAGAATTCGGGCAGATCAGTGTTGAGGATAATACACATTCCTCTGCAAAGGCCAAATATTAATATGAATCACAATTATGACTAAATCTGGGCATTGACTCCCACGTAAATCAGCCAAAGACCTGTTATATCTGAGGGGAAAAAAGAGAGAGCGAGTCAGTTGGTTTGTTCATTAGGCTTCGTCAGATTGTTTTCAATAATGAAGTTGAGGAAGATCTCTAGGAAGCTATAAAAAGACGATTTCAAATTTCGGCAACTATCTAGAAAGTGAGGAGATCAAGGTTGTTATTTGAACTGCATTTGCAGCTACCATATTTGTGATATGGGAAATCTGTTGGTCTTATACATCTGCGTAGCATCCTGTTTGTAACAGAGACAACAATTTTCAAGCTGAAAAATTCTTGAAATTCATATATATCAGAAAGATTAGGTTTTAGCTCTGACTGCCCCCTGGCATCATTCTTTCTCAGTCAAAAGTTAATTGTCTCTAAATCAGATGCTGCTTCTCCTGCTGCCTTCAAATGTGAGGGATTATCAAATTGGATATCCAGAGATTCTGTGCTGCACTAATAATGTTCCTGTGCAAAATCCTAACAACTTATTTCTGATTATGGAAGTTACATGTTCTTGTTATCTAATCCTTCAAACTAAATAGCTTCAGCTGAAACCTGTTCTGTAGCACCAGGCAACAGGATGGTCTAAGCATAAATGAAATTAGACAGTCACCAACTCCATCAGTGTAAATTTGCCTACTATGCATCCTGGATAAAGTTCTCTGAAATGTCGCCCATGAGAATGAATGAGCTGAAGTCACTGTGCAAAATTCATTCTGGGTACAGCGTTACATTAGGTTGCTCTCATTCCTAAGGTAGCCGTGAATTTAGCCCAAACCAAAATCCCTATAAATCTGAAGGAACAGAAAGGACAGATGCTGTATCTTGAAAGATATAGTCCTCTGGAAACTGTAGCTCCCTCTCTTGCCTTTTCATCCCAAGGAAGCAGATGGTTCCTCACTCACCCAGCCATGGTGAAAGCACAACGGGTAAAAATAAAAGCAGAGGGTTGGATTTCTTCCTTGGTTAATCTGCATGTGGTCCCACGAACCCTGTTGGGAATGCAGAGAATGGAAATGAGGGTGAAGCACAACCCAGCGACCTACAAGAGAATTTGTCTAGCATTCACTCTTAGAAGAGAGAGGGAATATGCGTGCGCTCAAAAAGAGACACGAGTGCGCCCCACTCTTACCATCTTCTCACGTGGAGCCATGAGGAGCAATCCTCAGGAAGCTCTGATTCTCTAAGCACTCTTCTTCCTCCTCCCCATGAGTAAGCAGGAAGCTTGCTAGCTCAGACTGTAATTAACAAGAGATTTAATTAACTTTTTTGGCTCTTTGATTTAATGCCTAGATTCTGGTATCTGTGACATCCTGCTTGTAGAACAATAGGGGGGAAAAAAGTCTGCTTAGTCAAAGAACAAGCCAGCAAAGAGAGTCCTTTCTTCCTCTTGTCCTTCATTTCTCAAAAGAAATAAGAAGAGCATCTGTTAGTATCTGGTGACCGATAGTTCAATGCTAGTCAATGCTGAAGTGACCCATTTAATTTTTGTAGGTTTTGGAAAAAAAGGTCTGTGGAAGCTTTCCTAAATGCTTTTTGTGAGGAAATAGATTTCTTTTTAACTTTGGCTTTTTTGTTCCTCTTCAATGAGCAGGGAAGTAAACTTGTTAATAATAATAAAATAGCACTGAGTCAAGTAAACTATTGCTCAGTACATTTTTGCTTTCCTGTTCTTCCCCAAAGCTAATCTGATGCATTTCTGCACATCAAAGTGGGGTACATTATGCATGTCATCCTATGTCACATCATGTATAATGGGATGTGACAACTCAAGGTAACATGTCAATTAGGACAAGGCAGGAACAGAGATTTGTTGATGAAAGAGGGAATTGTATATCCAGCTTCGGGTCTGGCTGTTCGGTGTTCAAGGGTGACAAGAAGGCATTTGGAAATCGTGTGCTGTAATTTAGATTGTCTTTCAGCCCTTCTGTTTATAAGTAGACTAATTGACATACCCGAATACTCATGCGCTTACATGACTCAAGGCCTTTTAATTATCGCATCTGTGATTAGTCCTGTTCTGAGTGCACTTGGTCATATGCAGGTGATGGGAGTGGGACGGGGGCTGAAAGCGAATGAAGGGAGGTGATTTGAGGTACTGCCTGCAATTCAGTGCAGGCATGAAATGGGAGTTTGCATGAGTCTTCATCCTTCTGTTGATCCAAAAGGGATCCAATTTGTTCTGAGCCACTGGTGACAGTTTGTGACACTGTGGCTTGGTTTCATCCTTTTATTAGTTGGTAGTAGTGAACAAAATGTTAAATTGATAGGTTATTGCTTCCAGCAGGTCAAAGGTTTTTGTATGGCTTTTGTAAGTTGGAGCCTTGGATTAAGAGGGAAGCATAAGCCTGCCTTTGAAAGCGAGGTATAAGTTTGCAGGGATTAGAGATCAAGGCAAAACCCATCAATCTGCAGGAATGAGGGGTTTCTGGGAAAAGAAGCTAAATTCTGGCTGAGACCTGGAGGAATAGGAGCAGGGTAAGGAGCGGGGAGCAAGTGCTGAAGTGGTGTGGAAGCACAAGGGCTCTGTGTGTGCAGACAGTCAAGTGCTGCCTGGGAACAGCATCCAGCCTTCTTGCTCTCCAGCTCTCTTGGGAACTGATGTCACTCTTGGAGAAAGCTGGGAGACCTTTAAGGCATGAAAGCAAGGACTCTGGCTCCATCCGCAAGCTCCCTTAAGCTCCGTTGGTGCTTGGAGCGCTTGCTGCTGAGACAGCTGTCAGCACTGGGCACAGCATGTTGTCACTCTGACACACAGCAACACGATGTGAAATGAATGTGTGAATGGAGCAAGAGTCCTTGCTTTCATGTCCCCACGAAGTATTTTCAAAGGGTTCCCCACAAGTCATCTACCCACTCCGAGCAGGGTCACCTGTAACTATATTCTTTCAAACAGAAGCTTTGCTAGCCTTTTCCTAAGGACCTGCAGGATGGAGTTTCCACAGGATCCCTGACTGTGCTTAATTATAATGAGTCTGAAAGATCTTCGTAATGTCTGACCTGATCTTGCATTCTTCCAAATACAGAGATTAGCCATTTGGAAGGGATTGTACGTACGCGGGAGAATAGAACCAGAAACCATAAGAAATGGCAAATATGGTCTGAGACTAGGGGATGCAGTTTAGGAGGCTGTCACACACTACACTGGGCAGTGACCGCTGGCTGCCCAAAGGCAGGCTGGTGAGCGGCCGGTGGGGCAGCAGTGGCAGAAGATAACAGATACGCTCCATCTGTGTGTACTGTGCTTCACGAGGGTTGGGAGCAAACTGGAAGGGGTCTGGAAGGGAGTAACGTGAACTGGTGGATGACTAGGAAGTATGACCATCGGGGAAAGCTGAACAAACTGGGCTTGTTTAGCATCGAGAACTGAGAATGGGTGGTGTGGCGATACTGCTGCTCTGAAGAGGAGAATACTCTCCTCTCTGTGTTCCTTGTAGAGAGGTCTTCAGTTGTGAAAAGGGAGATTGAGGTTAGATGGCTAAGAAGAAGTTTCCGAAGGGAGCAGTGGTAAAGCATCAGAATTTATTGCTGAGGGAAATTTACAGCCTTCATTGGTGAAGGTCAAATTAAACAATCGCCTCTGGAAAACCAGAGGTGTGCTGGGGCAGGGAGCAGCTCTCGACCCTCTGAGCAGTGCCTTCCAACCTGAACATCCTGCGCTCTCTGTAGCAAGCAAGGCCATTTTAACACCTCCCCTCCCCAGTCCTCTTCTTCCCCAGTGCAGCAACACACATTTTCCACTCTTCCCAATAAGTTAAATTTTTTACTCTTCTGGCTCTTTCCTCTGAACTCTTTTCCATTGGTCCTGGTTCTTCTTGAGCTTTGGGTAGTTTGTTTGATGCCTTTCCTGAGCAGAGCAGAATGAAAGGATTGCTTTTGGTGTCACATCTCTGTACACCTGGCTTCTCCATACATCTGGGCATGCTTTGGGGACAGGGTTTGTGTGGGTTTTTTATGCAGAAGTGTTACACGACTTTGTGATGATCTTGTGGTCTATACGTACAGTATAAAATGCAAATTTAAGAAATAGTAAGCAGTGTGCAAAAAGAATCTTATTTGATTTTTGTGTGTGTGTTTGTTTTGTTTTGTTTTGTTTTGTTTTGTTTTGTTTTGTTTTTTTCCTAATGCAACAGACAATTTCCATGCAGGATCAAGTCTAGATAGCAAAGAGATTATACTGTATATGTCAAATTTCCTCCTGGGTATATTTATAGAGATATTTCAGAAGCAGAATGTCTTCAGTCAGAATATTTAAAACAGAGCAAACATCTTAATTGAGAATTAAAGAGTAGGATACGTGGCCTTGCATGTGTGCATGCACATACACACAGAGAAGGGTTCACAGCTCGTTTAGGGCTGTATTAGCTTTTATGGAACATTCTCTTGTTTGGCAGTATTCAGATAAATAAGAAATAAAATAAACGTGCAGCATATTAAATATTCCAGTGCTGGTGTTGAAGGTTTTACTAGATTCAGAGTGCATTTAAAGATCAGTAGAAAACCTCAGACATTTGCCAATCAAATGAACTGAGAGGGCCGCTGCTCTGCTTTCCGCCTTGGATGGTGATAGGGGCAAGCAAAGGCAGGTGAATTACCCACTCTTTGGGAGAACTAAATTTATATTGCAATTCGGAGCTTGGTGCATGAGGAGAGAAGATATAAAATAATTATTTTCTTCAGAGTGTTTGCTGGAGGAAGACAGATACAGAAGAGCAATGAAAGAAGTGCTCCCAGTCTTCCAGGAGACACATGCTATTTGAGAGTACTGGGAGTGTATTGATTGGTAGAGTTTAATACCAGACTCAGTAATTCCAAATTTGTGACACTGTTTTTTTCCCTTTGCTTTCTCTGCTCAATTACAGAAGCTGTCTATGTTTGTAGTTAGACACGTGCATGTTTTCTAAGAAGGTTGTTCATGCACTTCTACAAGTCACTGCTTGGTATTAGTTTTTCTGTAAGAAGCTCTTTGAGCGTCTGGCTGTGGAACATAGTCTCTGAAATGCTTTTTGGCTATTTCTGTGGGTTTTTTCATGTTCCATCATTCTTTCAAAGTTGTGAACTTCCTGATACGTGTGCAGCATTCCAACAGCAGTTTTGCTACTGTGATGTAGAAGCTAAAACCAAATGTGCTCCTGGGCTTCCTTTTCAAATTGTCTTTCTTCCTTCAGAAAGAAATTTAGCGCAGCCTGTGCAGCGGGAGGCTGTTCGTGCTCTGCAAGCCTCTTCCCTGGTGTCCAGACCCAGCCTCCAACTATCTGTCTTGGAGAGAGTGAGTGTGCGGTGCCAGGCAGATCTGCCCGGTGGGTGGTGCTAATGATTTCAGTGCAGTTGCATGTTATCTCACGATTTGAAAAAGAAAGTGAGGTGGGAAAAAGCAAACTTTTGGTGTTGGCAACAGAAGTATTTCTGGAAACTCTCTGGTAGTTGAAGTGTACTCAAGATTCTGCTACAGCTTTAGTGCAGGTGTGCGCCTCTTTTAAATATTAAAAAGAGAAAATCTTTTCAAAATACTTCAAACTACTTTATTGTTATTGCAAAAGAAAAGCACTTTTTCCCAAATGTCATTGTAATTTTCTATTAATTTCATATGGTACTGTCTGAGTAATAAAGTTATTAAATATTGACTGAATCCCTGCTCTCTCGCTGCTCTCAGTATATCTATGAAGGGTTTCCCAGAGGAGCTTCTGACAGGCTTTAAACAATCAGCATGACAGTGTGGAGGAAAAAGTATTGTCTAGTTTGCTAATCTCTTAGCTCTTGTGTTTTCAAGGCGGTTTTACTACATTTGTCAGTGTGTCCTAGTTCCTCTTTCCCTTTATAACTGTTGTGCTGGTTTGGGATGTTGACAGGCTTTGGAACATCATGGTTGGATGCTCTGACTTAAAAGCCCTGAGACATCTTGTTCCTCAGACAACACTCCTGCAAAGAGGTCCCTGCCAGTTTCCCAGGGCCATCCATATGTATTTATGTTTTGGGGTTTTTCCATTTTTTTGGTTGGCTGATACTTTTCATGTTCCCATTCTCCTCCTCTTAACACAAATCTGCCCACATTTCCTTGGACATTTGTCTGCCTTCTGTGGGAGGACTTGAAGATTAGTCCTTCATCTTTTCTGTGTATCTCTACTTTTATTACTCTCCCCTTCCATTCATTTATGGCATGTGTGGAGGCCAAGATACAGTAAAGGATGTAAGTCATATAAAAAGAATGCAAGATGTTAATCATGTTATTTTTACCTGTCCCCTGTTGTATATCTCAATAAAAATGCAGATGTTAGACCGGGTGATTCCAAGTGGGAGTATCTATCTGTGCTTTGCAAAAGGTTTCCATGTCTTAGTGAAAACAATTATCTGCTGCACAGTTGCGGTGATAATCATGTGCTGTTACAATGAGTGAGGTTTTCTTGGAGTGATTATGTTTAGCAATGTTATCCCTGTTATCCTCATATTCAGCTGATTCACATTGATCTATTTTTCTTACAGGGATTTACTTTGGCAGAAAAAAATCCATAACTTGAGATGTTCTACAAATTATGCAGTCAGCTTCCCTGTGTGTGGGAAAATCACAAGGTCAGAACAGCTAGAGTGCGAGGGATTGTTCTCACCCTGGGAAAAACAACTTTCTCGGCACGATGTCTACCCTGCCAGACTGGTGCTTGCTTCAAAAAAGCTGTGATGGAAATATGTAATTCCTGCACTGCTTGTATGCAATGGCTTTATTTTCAGTGTCTTAACTTTTTTTGGCTATCCAGTTCAAAAATTAGAAATAAATAAATAAAAAATCCTGCCTGGCTTTAATTGCTAAAAGCCAAAGGCACTTTTCTGTTCTTTGTTAGTTATGGCAAAATACAAAACCTTTTTCTGTAGTAAACTTGTGCAATAAAATGTATTGCATCGTGACTTGCTAGCATTATTATTTGCTAGTAAAATCTGCTATTGTCTTTACAATAGCAAGCCTTAGAAGAAGGAGCGAGCCTAGGAAAAAAGGAGTTCTAAAAAATAAATTCTGAGACTATTAGATACCTCGTTGTGTGGGTTTTAGAAAACCTAACAGTTTGGAAGAAGAATGGCTGAAGAGTATGCTTTTCATGGTCAGCTAATCTCTATTCCATCCATGCATTTATTAATTTTTTTTTTTTTTACTTTGTGCTTCATTTGACAGTAGATTTCAGTACATTGCATAGGTAATTGAGTGGATGCAGTGTAAACCTCAGCACTTCAAACCAAGCACTATATAAGCTCTAAAAAGTCTATTCTACCATTTCCATTAGCTTCTACAAAGTGTTGTGATAAGATCAAGATGCATAAGATGATATATGTTAAATTATGCAGCTGGCTGGCTGGTAGTGCTGCTGGAGCTGGGGGACTGACAATAGCTATTGTTAGGGCCAGCCAGAGGTGCTCCTTCCAAACCCCTCTTTTCTGTTGTTGCTTTCTGAACTTTGCATATTAAAAGTTTTTCTGTTTAGTCTCTCCCCAAGGGCTGGATTTGATTTTCTTTCTCACAGGATGGTCTTAATGAAAGCACTAAACCAATTTAAACTAAAAGAAGCCATGGATAGCATTTCCAGAGAATTCTTTTTCTTGGATTTTGTGCTTCTGTGGTGTCAAACAAGTTTTGAAACTTGGTCCGAAGACAATTAGCTGGGACACTGATAGAATCTTGAAGGAAAAGAGAAACGTGCTTATCTGAAATCTGGGGGTTTTAGTAATAATTGAGAATCTGTAATGAAAACACTCTTTATTGCAGCAGCTCTGAGTAGGGATTTAGAAAGAAATTGTCTGTGGAGGAAGAGCATGTTAAAATGAAAGTAGCAGGAAGCAAGGAATTGAGGTGCACAATGAGTGTGCCCTAACACAAACTTGTTTCAAGCTTTATTTTGTCTTGTGCAAACTGGGTCCTGACTACCCTAACATACAAAGTTGACTGGCCAGCTATGTTTCTTGTTTGGTGCAAGAGTCCTTTGTAGCCATGGCCCAGCTCTGTAGGTTTTTTTTTGGCCACTCTTCTGGAGAGGAAAGCTTTATTCTCTGGGAACCACACTTCCCTTCCTGTCTCAATACTTTATCCGAGGGCTGGGACTGAACCAGACTGAGATAAATAAGACTCCTTTAATGTAATGTAGTAAAGAATGAGTTTCTAAAGCAGAGTGAACAGACAGGATATTTGAGAATGCGATACTGAAAAGGAAGCCCTAAAACTCCTCGAATGAATCTTACTAGTCCAGAGTCCCAAGCGTGGAAAAAGAGACGGTGTGGAGAGGGATATGGCAGATGAGTACAAAATCAATGAGGAGGACTGGTAGGGATTGATGGTGTGCCCTCTTGGGCAGTGCCAGTCTGAAAGCAATACAGTGGAGGTATCAAGTGCTGGGTTTGGTGTTAGCAGAGGACGATCTTCATGCAATGGACAGTCCACCTGGGGAGCCCTTGCCAAGAGGTGTCACGAGCACAGAAGTTTACATTGATTCAGAAGAGAATGAGATAAGATCCAATGAGGCTTATGAAATACGTAGAAATGATAACTGGCTTAGAAAGCTGCTGGCTTGAAAATGGTTGAATGCCAGTAGAGTATTAGGGCAACATACCTGCTTTCCCTGCCCTGTGCCCTGTCCTTGGCACCTGCCTAAACTAGGTGAACCTTTGGCTTGGCCCAATATGACTGTTATGTTCTTGGAGACCTTGGTGTAAAGAAGTAAAAATACATATGTTCAGCGCAACTGCTTTGTGCCAGAATCAAATCCTTTTTTGTCCCATGTACAAGTAATGAAGTGGATGCTTCCTAAGTTACATTGTATTCATGTACTACTGATGTCTGGGACACTCCCTATCTAGGGGTGTGGATGAAGGAAAAAATTCTATGGAAAAATGAAGTAATGAGTCAACAGTGCTCTCCAAGGGAATGATGAAGGTTGTTGTGGCCTTCCAGGTTTGTCTGGTGCAAGTCTGCTGGCTGACACCTAGAGACCTTCGTTGCTGAGCACTACAAAATTGTGCAGCAGGCTGAGGGTTCTGTCTGGGGCCAGCTGAACAGCTTGAAGGATTAGTGAAATTAGTAGCCAGCACAGAATGGGCCTATGTTACAGGAACAGTGGCAACACATTTGGGTAGAAATTGTAGTCTCAGGCAGTTTGCGTACAGCCTCCCAGCTGGGCTATACAGAAAGGGAAATGTTCTTTCTTCCTCTTTATTGTCTACGCAGCCCTAATCCTTCTTTTTTTCAAACAGTCCATTTCAGCCAACAGTGCAGCTTAGGCAAAGTGGTCTGTGAGCTAAACCCAGCTCCCATTGAAGCTTCTCGGGGTTTACGCTTTCTGCTTTGCTGCTGCAGCACATGAAGCAGTGAGGTCCACCACCCTGGGTCGTGCAGCATCAGACTGGTGTTTCTTTTCCTCGAGGATCAGTGCTGCTGTTTGCTGCAGATTCCCTTGCGTCCTGCCTGGCTCCATAACCTTGCAGCACATGTTTTCCTTTGTTTACTGCCCACTGGCACGTGGAAAGCAATTATCTGTCTCTGTCCTCTGAGTGCTTGCAAAGCCCCATGCTTTCCCGCCTCCCATGGCTGATGGCTGACTGCTTTTAAAAAGAGAGTGCTGTACCCATCAACAGGTGTTAGCAGCATCTGCTATCAACATGGCATCACCCTTGCAGCCGAGCAGCATCCTGCCAAAGAGCTGGCACTCGCTTCGTTATGCATACTCCCCATCTGCATGCAGATTCACTTAGCACCCCTTGCCCTAGTGGAACTGGCACGTGTCTCGGTGTGGGCCCAAAGCCACCCAAGCATATGGGCTCGGTCTGCTCCAAGTGTGTGCAGCAGAGACGGTGATTTTTTAAAACAGGATTCCCACATAGGAAGGGTAGTGCAGCTTTTGGGCCTGGGACTAGCTTTTTAAATCCTTGTGGGTTGAGGAGGCTCTGATCTGTGTTTCTCTGGCTCTTTTTGGTATTACTCAGTGCTGTGACAAAGGTCTATATTGGCTCTTTTGCTCATCTCTGCAGAAGCCTAATCTTCCAAATGGTTTTCCTATTTGGTTAGTTGGTTTGGGTTTTTTTTCAAATGAAAGTATTAAAAATCTGATTGCTAATAGTGTATATACAGAGGAGTCTGTTTCTCATGGGTAATATACTGTACTGAGGATGTGTGGTGGCGCTTGTTATGTTTCTGCCGTGTCGTTGTTGCTGTGCTGTGCCTCCCTATGGCTGTTCTAATTGCAGACAGCTATGGAGCCATCCGTTGTAGCCCCTGTTTTCCACAAATCCAAGTAACTTCTGCCCATCACCCTCCCCTTGCCTGTGAGTTTCTCAACACATCATTATGTGTCCCTACATCCTCAATTTGGCCTCTAAGCAGAAGTCCTTGAACCTAGTACTGACCAGGGTTGCAGCGTGAGTTTGGCGAGACTTGGGTTGTTCTCTGGATGCCCCTGTTCTACCCCTTGGATGGGGCCATTCCAGTCCCACCTGAAATGCCACAGCTGCGAGCAAAAAGTGGAATGATCCTTCTAATGAGAAAGCCCATGGTCTTGAAACACAAACCACTTGAACAACAAAGCCCCAAACCCACAGAAGGGACATGAAAGGGATGTAAACTTCATATCATGCCCTTAAATCTTACTGGCCTTTTTTGACTTACCAAAGCTAAATAAGAATGCGTCCCAGATATCATGGTCTGGCCCACAGGACCAGCCATTTGAATGGCAGTGAAGTTTTCTCTGAAACTTGTGACAAAGACAGGGGAAAATGTCCCCTGAATTATTTCTCTTTTGCTTACTCCCATTTGGATGCTCAGCAAGAAGCTGTTCCAGCTGAATGACTAAGCCGAGTGTGCAGAAAATGTGTGGTACAGGGAAGGCTTCCTTCCCTCCCTCCCTCCCTCCCTCCTTCCTTCCTTCCTTCTTTCCTTC
>VYXH01003065.1:101769-124651 GCA_013397275.1 Burhinus bistriatus
TCCTTCCTTCCTTCCTTCCTTCCAAGGCCATTACCAGCAGTGCTACCCTTCGTTAGCCCTGCTAGGAGGGAAGTTGTCCTGTTAGACGCAACAGTAATCCCTCTGGGATTTCTGTAGGTAAGTGCATGGCTTACCTCAGTGCTCATCCCTTCTCCAAAAATGTTTTTGTTTTGTCTGTTGTCAAAAATACTGTTTGTTGATTGCCAGTTTCTTTTGTTAAATTTAGTGCAGACCCAATCACAAAAAATTAGGCAAGCTGTAGTAGTAGTATTGTGTCTGATTGCCTTTCCTTTGGAATTAGTATTCCCGGAATCCTGCTTTAGTGATTGTACTGCGCAGCTATTGGGCAGAAACTTTTAATGGGATAATATTGATCCAGTTGGCACCAGCAGAGCTTGCAAGGTATGATTCATTAGGTAGCGTTTGCAAGGGGTGGCCTGAGCACTTCTCTTGTCCAGGCAATTTCGGATCAGTCAGTTGGATTTCTGCATTGACCTTTTAAATTGTACTTGTATTAGATATCCATCTGGGTTCTGGTATCATGATCAATCTGGAGGACTCTAATGGACTTTTAAAATATATGTGATGCATAAAAAAGTGTTGCCTTCCCTCTCAGTTATTTGTAAAATCTTTTGCATACTTAGTAAATGTACCCTTAAGAGATTAACTGAAGGCCATATTTTTCCTGTGGGAGATTGTGAAAGGAATTAAATGGAAACATTAGTCTGAATTGCAAAAAATAACCGGTTGATCAAACCAAACAAAAGTGACCGTACCTAATCCTGAGTGATTCACCAGTGCTAGTATAAGCATTCAATGTGCTAGGTGGAGCTAGCATGATGTTTTTAAAGCAGCACTAGAGAAGCCCAGTCCCTCTGTAAAAAGGACAATGTGTGTATATATTTTAGATCATTCACTACTAAAATTAATGATAGGTTTCACCCCATCTGCCAAAGCTTCTTAGTCATTTTCCTTCTAGCCCCAGTTCAGATAAACCTTTTTAGTGCTCTTGGGTTAACGTGCTCAGGCTGAGCAATCACACCGTGCCAACGAGTGTCCTGCAAAGGGACCAGGAGGCAAAGTCTGCTGCTCTGGCCCGCTGAAAAATACTGGATCGACGCCTCAGCCCGTGGCTGGAGCAGCAGCTGTGGCATCCCGGCAGCCTAGTGCAGGGCATTTGGGTGGTTGAAGAGCAGAGACCAGGGCACCGTGCGCTGCGCAGCTGTGCTGACCATTGGGCTCCTTTGCAATGTTTCCCCCCTCTCGCTCTGCTGGATGCTGGCTAAGAGAGTGTGAAAGAGGAGCGGAGGAGAAGACGGGGCGCCTCCCAATATATCATGTGTGCAGATGGGGACAGTGTCCTGCTCCCTGTGCTCCGGGAAGGCCCTTGGATGCACATGAGCTCTTGAAGCTCCCAGGGAAAATGGAGAGTATGCAGAGCTGTCCCCAGCCATCCAAGCTAGGACAAGGCTGAAGCAAAGCTTGCTGAGCTGTTTCAGAGCAAGGTTTTGACAGCTACTGTGCAAGAAACTGTCTCTTCAGCCCCAGGAGGTGCAGGAGGAGCAGGTGCCCCTTTGGTGCTGTGGTTTGTGAGCTGTGGTATCTCGCTTCTCTCTCACTTTCTCCATTGCGGCTTCTGGACCTTACTGATGAATCCAGGTTTAAATAACTGACTCCTTTGTGCTCTGACTTGATAAGGTGCTGCCCGGAGCATGGATGGGCTCATCCTGCAGCTGAGAAGCAGAGGGACACCCCCAGAATGTAGGTTCCTAGTGTAGTTTTGGGTGAAGAAAAGACCCACTGCTTCCATGGTCACCTAACAGCTTTCTGGTGTTCAGTTTTCACGAAGTCCTCAGTGCCAATGTGTGAGATCCTATATATGGAGAGATCTTGTAACTGGAATTTAGGGCAGTGGATTCCCAGGGAAGGGGTGCTGCACCTGGGAGCAGCAGGGCAGGGAACAGCAAGGTAAAGGAAAGGTGGAGATTGTGCTGTGTCCAGAGGTGGAAGAGGAAGGTGGAGGAGTGAAGCTAGTGGTCCAAGTGTGGGCTTGACAGGTCTGTTCCGTGTTGCTCGGTGCAGAACTTTGAACAGAAACCAGATTTATCAAATTTTGGCAAATGTATGGGCTAGAATTCTTTTAGAATTATTCCAACACCATAAATGAGTAAAATGAGTATAAATAGAAAAGTGAACTTGGATATAAAGTTTTATGAAATTATTGATGAAAGGAAGAATTTCATTGAGAAGAAAATCCCTGGAAGGAACATGAGGTGGGGGAGGGTGCCATAAGGCCTCCAATGACTTTGGTGCGGTTCCCTGTGCCACTAGGTGCTGCTGTGCTCCCACAGCTTTGTGGGTCCTGAGCCTGTGCAGCTCTGAGCACTGCTGATGGCACATGAGCTCATCACTTGACACCAACTGCAGTATTTCTTCAGGAGCTCTGTTCACAATATTTCCACAATATTTGTAGCTCCTAGATGACCACAGACCTTGGTCATCATGGTTGCCTGGACAGACCTTTCTGGTTTTGGAGTCTGTGATGTTGCAGGCCGACACTGATGGGGTCTACGTAGCATCGCCATTTTCCAAAGCACCTCCCAAATGTGTATGGAATCATTAGGAATGTTTTAAAGGATGGGTCACGAGCTTAAATGGTTAGCCCAAAGTAGTTCATCATGCCAGCACCAGAGGTAGAGGCAGAAGCCATGTTTCCCAGCTTCCCAGTAGCAATAAGCATTACTTTCCTGTTTGCTCAGCAGAAGTGACAAGGGCTCTGGAGCAGGGAAGTCAAGAGATCTAAAAGTAGCATGTTCTTCCTACGACTTATCAGCCATTCACAGCCCATATGGCCAGAAAGGAAGTTTAAATAATTCAGTCTCAGTCCTTTATAATGCAGCTCAATTTAACCTAGTTATCCCTACAGTAAAGCTATTACCTGTGCTTACCTTCCTAAAATACTTCTAGCTGCAGTCTGCCTGCACCAAGAAATGGAGGATCTACTGCTTGCAGTTTGGAGTTTGTGTCAATGTTTAATCATTCTTGCTGCACCTGACTTATGAGAGTTCGGTCTTGCCACACTTCGTGGCCTCCTCTGGACCCGCTCCAACAGGTCCATGTCCTTCTTATGTTGGGGGCCCCAGAGCTGGATGCAGCACTGCAGGGGGGTCACACCAGAGCAGAGAGGCAGAATCGCGTCCCTTGTCCTGCTGGCCATGCTGCTGCTGATGCAGCCCAGGATGCGGTTGGCCTTCTGGGCTGTGAGCACACATTGCTGGTTCATGTCCAGCTTTCCACCCACCAGCACCCCCATGTCCTTTTTGGCAGGGCTGCTCTCCATCCCATCATCCCCCAGCCTGTATTGATACTGGGGGTTGCTCCGACCCAGGTGCAGGACCGTGCACTTGGCCTTGTTGAACCTCATGATGTTCACAGGGGCACACTTCTTGAGCCTGTCCGGGTCCCTCTGGATNAATGTTTCCCATTTTCCAGTCACCAGGGCTTTCATCTGACTGCCATGACTTTTCAAATACAATGGGAAATGGCTTGGCAACTGCATCAGCTGATTCCCTCAGGACGCTGGGATGCATCTCGTCAGGTCCCATAGAATTCTGTACGTTCAGGTTCCTTGTGTGATCATGAACCTGATCTTCTCCTACAGCGGGAGGGACTTTGCTCCCCCAGTCTCTGCCTTGTGGCCCACNAACCGATCTGCATCTGGACACTGAGCCATTGACCACTACCCTCTGGATGTGACCATCCAACCAACTCCTCATCCACCGAACAGTCCACCCATCAAATCCATATCTCTCCAATTTAGAGAGAAGGATGTTGTGGGAAACCATGTCAAAGGCCTTATAGAAGTCCGGATAGACGACATCCATAGTTCTTCCCTTGTCCACTGATGTAGTCACTCCATCGTAGAAAGACATTAGGTTGGTCAGGCAGGACTTTCCCCTGGTGAAGCCATGCTGGCTGTCTTGAATTGCCTCCCTGTCCTTCATGTGCCTTAGCATAGCTTCTAGGAGGATCTGTTCCATAATCTTCCCAGGCACAGAAGTGAGGCTGACAGGTTGGTGGCTTCTAGGGTCCTCCTTTCTACCCTTTTTAAAAATGGGTGCAATGTTTCCCATTTTCCAGTCACCAGGGCTTTCATCTGACTGCCATGACTTTTCAAATACAATGGGAAATGGCTTGGCAACTGCATCAGCTGATTCCCTCAGGACGCTGGGATGCATCTCGTCAGGTCCCATAGAATTCTGTACGTTCAGGTTCCTTGTGTGATCATGAACCTGATCTTCTCCTACAGCGGGAGGGACTTTGCTCCCCCAGTCTCTGCCTTGTGGCCCACCCCCTTGAGCAGTGTGGGGAGAGAAGTTGCCAGTGAAGACTGAGGCAAAAAAGTTGTTGACTACTTCAGCCTTCTCCTTGTCCATTGTTACCAGTTCACCAGTCTTGCTCATTGGGGAGTATGCTTTCTTTGACCTTCCTTTTCTGGCTGACATACCTGTAGAAGCACTTCTTACTATTCTTTGCGTCCTTTGCCAAGTTCAGCTCGAGCTGCACCTTGGCCTTCCTGACCACATCCCTATACAGCCAGGCAGTGTCCCTATACTCTTCCCAGGATACCTGTCCCTGCTTCCACTGCCTGTGCGTTTCCTTCTTTAGTTTACCAGCAGGTCTCAACTCAGCCATGCTGGTCTCTTGCCCTCCTTTCCTGATTTCTTACACCTGGGGATCGAGAGCTCTTGTGCTCTATGGAAACTGCCCTTAAAGATCTGACAACTCTGTTCTGCTCACTTGTCCCTGAGAGCAGTTTCCCAGGGAATCCTATTGACTAACTCTTTGAAGACCTGGAATTTTTCTTTCCTAAAATTCAGGGTCCTGACTTTACTCTTCATTTGCCCCATATCCCTCAGGACTGCGAACTCCACCAGTGCATGATCAATGTAGCTCAGGCTGCCTCCAATCTTGACACCACCAATTAGCTCACTTGCGTTGGTGACCATCAGATCCAGTATCACATCCCCTCTGGTAGAGCTGTGTATTACTTGGCTTAAGAAGTTATCCTTGATGCACTCCGTGAGTCTCCTGAATTGCCTACAGTTTGCTGCGCTACTTTTCCAGCAGATGTCGGGGTGGTTGAAGTCCTCCAGGAGGACAAGAGCCTGCGAGCGTGACGCCTCCTGTAGCTGGAATAAGAAGGCTTCATCAATAGGCTCCCCTTGATCGGGCAGCCTGTAGTAGACACCAACAACAAGGCTCCATTTGTTACCTCAGTCTCTCATTCAACCTGCTCATGGCTATTCTTCAGAGACAGCTCTTCACACTATCCATTTCTTGATGTAGAGGGCAACACCGCCACCCCTCCTTTCTCATGTGTCCCTTCTGAACAGCCTGTAGCCATCGATAGCCACACTCCAGTCGTGGGATTCATCCCACCAGGTTTCAGTAATGGCAACCAGATCGTAGCTTTCTAGCAGCTTGGTGGCTTCTGACTCCTGTTTGTTGCCCATGCTGTGGGCATTGGTGTAGAGGCACTTCAGCTGGCCTGTTGGCTGTCTCACCTTCTTAGTGGAACACCCCTTAATTCCTTTGAGGTATTTCACTGGTATTTCCCTCTTGGCTCCTAATACCTCAGAAGTCCTGGGCTCATCTCCATAAGATTTCAAGTGCGTGGCAGTGTAGCCAGCATGTCTCAGAGCAAGAGGCTGAGGGTCCTTGCTAGCACCCCATCCCTCTAATCTTGGTGTGTCATCCCACAGCTTGTCACAGGCAAGCCTGATACTGTCAGCCTCCCCCCTCAAGCCCAGTTTAAAGCTCTGTCAATGAGCCCCGCAGGCTCCTGAGCAAAGACTGTCTTCCCCCTTTCAGAAAGGTGAACGCCATCCGATGCCAGCAAGCCTGGTGCCATGTAGGCTATCCCATTATCAAACACCCCAAAATTGTGTCAGTGACACCAGCCACGGAGCAAAGTATTAATAGACTGGTCCTGTCTGTTTCTTCCAATGTCACTGTCTGCAATTGGGAGGAGAGAGGGAAAAATAACCTGTGCTCCAGGTTCCCTTACCAACCGTCCCAAGGCCTTGAAGTACCTTCTGATCCTCCTTGGACTACACGTTGCAGCTTCATTGCCACCCACATAGAAGAGCAGTAATGGGTAATGGTCTGAGGGCCCTACCAGGCTGGGAAGTTTCCTAGTGATGTCCTTAACCCAGGCCCCAAGGAGGCACCAGACTTCCCTAAGAGGAGGGTCTGGCCGGCATATCGGACCCCCAGTTCCCCTCACAAGGGAGTCACTTACAACTATAGCCTGTCTTTTCTTCCTTCTGGAGGTGGTTGTGATATGGAGGGTAGGCTTTTCTGACCTTGGCAACACCTCTGGTGTAGATGGACCATTGTCCACATCATCCACTGACTGGCCTTCCACATCGAGAGCCTCCTCCCTGTTGTACGGGTTGTACCTGTTGTCTCCGCCTCCACTCTCTGTTATCTGCTATTGCAATGGAACCCCCTCTCCAGCCCCCTCTTCTGGCTGGAATCCCCCTGCTGTCAACCCAGCATTTCTGAACTGTGGACATCTCTGGGGTTATGGTAAGTGCTCAGTAGCTGGTTAGTGGTAGGGGTCAATAAGAAAAGCTGAGGAGTGATCGGTGGTACAAAATGTTTGGGAGCTGCTCTGTTAGGCAGCCTGGAGAAAAGTAAGTGCAGGGAAGCCTGGGGTGAAAGGCTTGGCGTATCCGAGTCTCCTTAATTTATGTGTCGATAAGAGCTTGTAGGGAGTACAGAACTGGGCATTACTCTTCACAGGTTTTGGGCATGTGTGTGAAATTTCCTTCCAAGCGAAGCTTAGCTATATGGCATCATCTCACCATTTGGCAAGTTGTTTTTTTTCTTGGAAGATTTTCAGTTCGTGTTCTGTACAGGAGCTATTCACTAAACTGAGTACAGGTCTTACTGAACGTTCCTAAGCAGATGCAAGGCTCAGAAGGGACAGTCTCCCTGCCTGCCACTTACACAGGGCATTCTGGCTCCTTCCAGTGCTGCTTTTGCCATCGTTACATGCAGGCGTTCAGATGCTTGCCCATGGCAGTGTATGTAGTGACCCTACGCAGTCGCTTCAGAGCATGAAGTGCACAAATGAAACTCCAGTGACCCCCCCATCACCCTCCAGAAATCTGAAATGATTGTGCTGACATTGATTTTTTAGTACAGAAGCCCTTTCCTCCCACTTCTAAGGATTTTCTTACATGTCACTTGAAGGATGTGCTGGCAATTGATGTATGAATCGTTTACTTACCTGTTACAAACCAGTTAGGATCATGTGCAACTTGGTAACAGCAGATTCCCTAAAAAATGGACAATCTATTTCTTAGAAGATGGATTAGCCTTCATGCAATATATGAATGTAGTAGAAGAATAATTATAAAGGGAGGTTAGATGTTGAGTTTCAGGAATAGGGCAGGTTAATTTTGTAACGTGAAGAAGATTGAGGTCAGTATTCCAGCATTTGGGGGCACAGATAGCCGCAGTGTTTTGCAGGACCCATGCGAGTGGGTAATGGGGTACAGCCTCATCCTGCCAGGCATCCATCTGTCTCCTGCCCTGCCTGTTTTGTTTTTGTTTTTTTTTTTTTTTCCCAAAGCAACCATTTAAACCAGTGGTGTTATTTCTTATTCAGTCCCAATAGGGTCGGCATGCTGGATGCTCTTGGATGTGCCCGCTGTCTCACGGATAGTCGCTTGTTTTGCATGCTAGGCATATCCTTCAACACGGACACATCCACCACATGAAGGGTTTGAGTTTCAAAAGGTTTTACTGTTTGCATTGTTATTCCTAGGGTATAAGGTAGGCATACAGTTTAAAATATGTTTGCAGAAGTTTTGAGTAGTTACAGTTAGGTATCTGACTTCTAAGGTTCTCTCTTTTAAAACAACTGTGATGTGCTTCTTTAGGTTTACATTTATTTATTATGCCTTTAAAGCCTTTGAGAAGGGTTGTTTTGCAGTGTTTTTCTTTTTGTGAAGAGCTGTGTACTCTAATTGGCATACATATTTTTGGTGGAACATACAGTTTAGCACAATTAAAATGTCAATTTAGGGTCTTGCAGCTGTTTGTAGACATCCTGAATGATTCAGCTTTCTATAGTATGACGCTTCACAGCATGATGTCTTCCTTACACCAAAATCTTTTTTAAACAGAAGTCTCACATCGCTCTGAGTCAAAGAGATAATGTACTTGCTGCAGCTAAGCGTGGCCCACTTCTACGCTCACACGCACGTGCATAATTCTCAGTGACAGATCTGCTGCCTGACAATAAGATGTGACCCTACCGGCCTGGGTTTTTCACGCCAAACCATGCTACTACATGCCATGGAATAACTCAAATCAGCATTTGATCATATGAATTTAATAGGCAGTTCTTTCCACTGAATTTAATTTAGATTGGGCAGTTTAAAAAAATAGTAATGCCTGTACATAGAATATTTCTGTTCAATATGCTGCAGAGGACTGCTACATTTCAGGACAGATACTTGTAGGGATGTGATGGTAGTCACTGTGCTGCGTTTGCATCCTAATCAGGTGAGTTCATGAAGCATTATATTTGAGAAATCCTCAGCTATGCTCTGTAGAACAAATTTGATCTTTGATACTCAGGGGAAAACTTCAGGAGTATAAAGCCTTAAGTGTCTCTGCTAGCATTTTGGTTACTACTTATACACATTTTGTAGGTCTGCTGTCAAAAAGACTTTCTTTAAGACACGCGATGCTTAATAAAGACAAATTTGAACTAATTCACTCTGGTATTTTTGCACAAAGCTGCATGGCCTGGAAGCAGTGAAATTTGCATTGCACTCATCTCATCAGGTGATCATGTTTTAATAGCCCTCTGTACTAGCGCTACAGGAAAGCAGGTATTTATTATGCTGTGTTAATGATATAAAGTCTGTACCTTTTCTTTCAGGCTATTTTTCAGAAAAGCCTGAAGTTAGACTGTGCTTAACTTACAACTTATTCACCGTAGTAATTCATTTTGTCACTGCATGATCAGACTAAAAAGCCCATGCTGCTAACAACTTCTCTCGTGGTGATGAAGACGGGTATTGAGGGGTTAATTTTGGTGCCTCCAGTGGGCTTGGAGAACCAAAGGTGTTAAGGTGAGGCTGTGTGACACAGTGGTTTAACAAGGTCCAGGGCTTCACACAACTCCATCCTGCTCAGAAAAGCGTGTTGTGTATGGCAACCACCACTACTGAGAAAAAAGTAGAGATTTTTAATCTGGTAAACTCCCTGTGTAATAGATATCTAGAGGGTGTTTCTAGCTGTTTAGGGGGCAGGGGAAGGAAAAGCTTGACGTGGGCTGGAATTACTGGCATTGTTCTTGTTGAATCCAAGCTATGACATAGCGAGGGACAAACCAGAGTATCCCAAGGCACACGGAAGAGGGTGTTGAGGGAAGCAGGACGGAGGTGGGTGTAGCAGCAGATGCTGCAGCCAGTCTGAGACCGGCTGAACTCATCACAGCTTTAGCATGTGTGGCACATCGGATTTCGGTGTCTCATGGTTCCTGGCTCTGAGAAGAGTTGCAGAAGGGGTGTCCTTTCTGGTTAACATCAGCGTGCAAAACTGCACCAGCTACTGCTGTAGCCCTGGCCAGCATCTCCGGCAGGAGCACTGCCATTAACCCGGCTGTCCTGCCAAGCCCAGAAGAGGGGCACCATGCCCCGAGCTGCGCCAGGGCCTCCTTGCCTACCGGAGAGGATGGCCAGGGCTGTGTGTGGGCTGTGGTGTGGCAGTGGCCAGGCTGCCCCACGGCTGGCTAGGATGCTGGCAGAGGGGCCAGTGCTGGGCATGAGCATTCAGGCTGGGGGCCAGGGACTTGATTTGGGCTCCCGGAGACGTGGGCGGCCTCGCTCCCAGACCCTGATGTGGGGGCTCTCTTGCTAGCTGCCCCTTCCCTTCCTGGCTCCGGGGGTGCTCTCCTTCCCCTGGCCCCAACAAGGGCACCCGCCCAGGCTTCTTGGCTACCTGAAGGTGGGCGAGATGCTGGGGCTGGAGCTGAGGGCGTTTGCGTCTCCACCAGGCACATGTGAGCAATGTGCCTTTAAGACTAGCAGGAGAGCAATAGTATCTCCCTCCCTCCTGTTAATTGTAGCATGTTTTTCAGCCATGCTTTCCAGTCACATTCGCAGGCTGGGAGAGGAAGCAGTGCTGAAGCTCGCCGGCTGAGTGCTGTGCTCACTGGCAGCGTGGGTGCCCGCAGGTGATGGGCAGCGCCTGGGGCCGGAGAGCTTTGTGCCAGAAGCAGGAGCCCTGCATGCCTGAATCTGGGTGACACTGCTGGGCTCACCCGTGCCCCTCACCTCCTCGCCTGCGTGGCCGTGGCCTCCAGCCGCAGGTCCAGCCCGCTGGCCACCCCACCCCACCCCAGCGGCCCTCGCAGGGGCTCCTGCATGAGGTACGAGCAGCACTTTGCTGGTGCTTGGGGACCTGCAAGCGGGTGATGCAGTGGGAGCGTGTGGTGCCCAGCCGGGGATGCTGCAGGCTGCCGAGGGAACACCTGGCTCCCCCGGCGCAAAGTGACTGCAAGTAACTCCAGGTCTGGACTACTTCTCAGAGGATGCCCTCTGTGTCTCCAGTTGCTCCTCTCTGGCCTCACCGCAGAATATTTGGAGTTGCTTGCTTGCCCCGGCCGAGGGGGGACAGAGGCATAGGCCTCCAGAGGGTTAAGAGCATCTGCCTTTACGCCAAGTGTTGGAGCAGGAAATAATCTGCAGAGATACATGTGCAGCAATTCAACTGCTGCTGCTCTCCCAGGCTGCTGCTGCTGCAGTTCGGGGTGTGAGAGAAGCCGCGCTGCTCACAGAAGATGCTGTCTTGGTGTGTCCGACGCGCCAGGCATGGCAGCAGAGCCCTGGCTGCGTGAGCTGGGGCAAATGTCTCCATCCAAGAGGAGTTATGTTGACTCGCTGGCTCTGTCGGCTCACTGAGGTAGGTGCTGCTGCCTGTGCAACACGCTGTGATCTTTGCTGGGGGGATACAGTCCTCTCCTCAGCCTGGGCTATAAAATTAAAAAAAAAATCTTTCTGTGGGAACAGTGTTTAATTTGCAGGGTTTAATGCCAGACAGAAGTATGTATGTGTGGGTTTTGTGTGTGCAGCAGGGAGGAGAGACCAAAGGATACCTAAGTGATACCTTTCATGCCTGGCAATAAAGTTGTTGCACTTAATTGGAACAAACTCGCCTTGGTCCCTGTGGGATGCACCTGGGAGCTTTTGCTTCTTCCTGGCGTCTGACCTCTTGGAGGGGTTGGCTGCAGTGTGCTGGCTTATGCTTTGGTTCGGAGACAGGGGGACAGTGTGCTCCACAGGTCCCTTCATTCTGCTCCCCTGGACGTGGGGAGGACAGAGAAGACCCACACGGAGAGAGAAAATGTTGCTGGCAGGGAGGTGGTGTGTTTTGGAGGAGTGACATTACACTAAAAGGAAGACAAGAGGTGCTTTTCCCCGAGGCAGAGCGAAATTTAAGGTCCTAAGGGTTGATCTGGGTGTTTGGAAGCAGAGAAGGAAATCTGTTTTAGAAGCAGCCTGTGCACGAGTGGGTTTTGTCTTTTGCTTTCCCAGCTCTGTGGAGAGGAGTTCTGTTCATCTCTGCTAACTGCTTTTCCACCTTCAACCTTTGCCTGAGGATTTTTTCCACCAGTACCTGGGGAGAGAAAAACTGCCAGTGCCACCAAAATTTCCTTAGGCTTGTTTGGGAAGGTGCCTTCTTGGGAAACCCCTACCAAAATCAGTAGCAGCTAGTCCTCTTCCTTTCTCACCAGCGGGGCATGCATTTTCAGTTTGTCTTGAGACCTCCAGTGGGAGCTTTACTTTGTAAAGATTAAGCCGAAAGGGAAGTTTTCAAACGATTTCCCCCGGAAAAGCAGGGTGTTGGGCATTGGATACCTATTTGATTTGGTTCTCCTGGTTAACCTACGTATGCATGTTTGCGTGTTGGCTCCTGAGCATGTGAGCCCAGACCCTGCCCAGGAAACCTGGCCAAGCAGAACAGGTAGATGCTGCCTGGATTAAGTGCCTGGATCACGTGGAGGGAGGTTTGTGCACGTTTCTGGCATTGCAGATCTATTGACATAGAGCAGCCGACAGTGCCATTGCTGTGTAACGGTTTCAGAAGTGTTTCTGTGGCATCCTGGCTGAGCAAATGTGTCATTGATAGCTGCACTCTTCAGGAAAAAGATCAGGACTGTTATCTGCGCTGCAAATCTTTTTAGTAGCTTTTGTTTTCTTTAGTCAGGGCTTCCTGACTGGTGCATGTTGCGACCTGAACAGTTCGGTCAGAGCATTTATTATTGCTTCCTCAGCTTCCCCAGGGCTGTTGTGCTGCGCTTGACTTGGTACTGACATATCTCACGTGGAAGGCTGGAGAAGAATCCCCCTTTTTAGCTGTAATCTGTGCCCAAACGCAGGCACAAACATGTTTCCTTTTTTGCAAGAGTGGGACACTTGTGTGTCCTCCTTTGGGATCCTGTAGAGAAGACCTCTGCTGCTCTGCAAGACCTCTGTGTTAGAGGTGGAGGAGCAGAAGTGGGTCTGGTGGATTTGCTGCTGTGTATGCATCAAGAAGCCTCCAGCCCTGCCGGGGAGGGAGGCTGGGACGACGCCTGGGGAGCCGCTGCTCCTCTCCGTCCAGGGAAAGAGGATCCCTTCATACTCAGGCAGGAGGTAGACCTGGGCAGCAGCGCTCCATAGCAACACTCGTTTCTCCCACAAAGAGGAGAAAAATCTCCTGGCTTCACTCAGAGAGGTGAAAACACAAATGTACAAACACCCAGTGGAGTCTCACTGGTGTAACACTGGTGTTAAGGTCATCTGAATGACTTCTCTCTAGAAGAGCACTTATAAAAGGTGGTGAGTGTTAAATAACCCAATTGCCTGTGCAGAAAACACTGGAAAAATTATATGGTAGTCATCCTGTTTACTGCTATTCACACAGAGGCAGAATAGTGATTAGAATTGGCTGAATTAAAGTAAGATGCTTCTCACAAATATGTTTTCAAAATTCAAAATTATTTTGGTGCTTGTCACCCAGCGGCTGTTTCAGTCGTCTTTGTGCCCCTATTCCAACAAGTGCATTTTCCAAAAAGTACTTTTGCGAAAACAGCAAAACATTGGAGCGTATCCACATTGGATATGGTCCGAAGGAGCGGATGGGAAGACGTGCCGTGCAGCCGTGCTCCTACCTGCTCAGGAAATCAAACCAGTACATTTGAACTCCTGATTATTTCTAAGCAGCCTTTCTGGCCAGTAATAAAGTTTTGCATTAAACTCTAATTATGTGGAAGTCGAGAGCTATTTGCTAGAGTTAATAATGGTAATTCTTAAAATTGTAATTTATGAACTGGGGGCTGGTCAGCATTGCGTGTCACATGTGCTGTACTGGTTCTGTCCTCTGCCTGATGGTCACACAACCGCCCGCCCCACCAAGCAGGGGCAGGGGCTCCTCGGCATGCCCCACAGGTGCTCCACCGCAAGATGGGGCTAAGCTTGACGTTCACCTGGGCCCGGTGGTGAGCTGGCAGCAGTGATGCTGGCATCCCCGGGGGCTTTGCCTTTTCAGAATCAAATGCCTGGCCTCATTCATCAGGTGCTGTGAGCCCCGCTGGGACAGCTGGCCAGTCCTGTGCTGCTCGGCAGTCACAGGTGGTGCAGGGAATGGAAAACAGACAAGCACAAAGGCAATAAATTGGATCTTCAAGAACGATTTGCTAGGGAGAGAGTTCCCTGGTTTCTGTGGGGAGGTGAACGAAGGCCAGTCATTAGGTGCCTGCAGGCTTTTGGTCACTGTTGCATTTTTGTGCTTTGGATGCTGCTTGTAAACCAGCTACAGGTGCTCAAGGTGTGGTGCAGAAACTGTTGAATTGGAGATAAAACTGTCTTTCTGACAGTGCCTGGAGTGTCTTTAAGAAACTGTGCTACTGCATTTGCAATCTGTTTGGCTTGGTACCACTTATAAAATGCATTCACAGTAGGTGGTGGCATCAGCCTCCTCTTAGTGAATGCAGATATTTATGTTATGCAAAAGGTTTTGTCACTTTGCTGCATTCAGATGATGGCTGGAGATACCAGTCTTGTTTGATAAAAAATTGAGTCTGACTTCAGAGGTGAATTCAAAGAGCAATTTCTGTTTAATATATATAGCAGCAAATAGGAACAAAGCTGCTTAAAGATTACTTCAATGATGAATCATTATATGGCTCTCACCAGTCTGAAAAGCAATAAAAGTCAAAATGGAGTGCTAGGATTTAGTCGCTTAGAAAATGCATAGAAAGGGACCTGTATTGCAGGGTGGGTTTTGCAGCACATCAAAGTAAAAATATTTTGAGGTGCAAAAGTATCAAGTGACTTTCCACCCCAAAGATAAGGGGCAGCTGCTACCTATTGTTTATTGTTCCAGAGGGTTATTTTCTTTGGTTGTTAGTCACTCTTAATTTATTTTTGTTTTAAACCCTGACTGATTTTCCCCCCCTTCAGGCTTGTTTCAGGGCAGATGCTGTCATAATACTTTTTCTTGTGAATGCTATAATTTTTATTACTAATCCTAATTAAATGCTGTAACTTTTGAAAATTAGATTAATTTGAACCATCAGCCCAATGCAAATGCTGTAATCATCGGAGATCATAAAATGTTCAAGGGACCGTAATTTTACTCCAGCGCTGCAGTGGCATGTGTCCAAGGATCTTGCTACCTTTGTTCAGATGGCTTGGATTGTAAGGCGTGCGCTTCTGCGTAATGCAGAATGAACAGAAACAATACGTTCCTCAACTGTTGCATTGCACTTTCTAGCCAGAAATCAACACACGTTAGAGAAATGACATCACCTCTCCCATCACAGAACTACTCTTTCCTCACTATAAATACTGTCTGAATTCTATGGTTTCTGCGCAATAGATAGGGGGGCAGATAGAGCGAGGAAGTTGTTGCACACCAAAATCGCACGTCATTTGTGAGGTAGGTAGTAGTGGGCACGATACAGGTAGCCCTGCTGTCACCTAAAATGTTTCCGCCCTCAGGCCACAGTCCGTGACCTCAGGTTGCACAGAAGCTACTTCAGATGGCTTGATCTCCAGCCTGGACACACACTGATCACTTCAGTCTCCTGGGCAGCAGGACAGATACTGTAAGGTTCTGGTAACCTGGTTCCTTTTAGACCAAATTTTGGTCTCTTGGTCTTTTTTTTTTTTTTTTCTTTCCCCACAGATATTAGGTATTTTGGTTCCAACTCAAGCATTGGCAAAGGTGATGGTGTCATTAGGGGAGATCGCACTGGTCGTTACGGATGTAATTACCCAGCACTGAAAGACAGAAAGGCATTAATCTGACACTGCAAATATTTACATTGGAGTTCTTTGTTTAGACTTTCTTCACAGCAGAGGAAAAGACACTCTGAGGGAGCCATTACCCCTCCTTGTTTTAGGAGTCTACAGTAGCGCGAGACAAATCCCAGGCTAGAAATGCCCAGTCCTCTCTAGTCATGCAGCTGCCTCAGGGGGTGGCTCAGCACGAGGTGAGATGAACCCCACCGAGCAACAGCGGCGGGTTTCAGTCCTCATCCAGCAAACGGCTCAGCTCCACCTGGGCTGCTCCAAGGCTCCTTTGAGGGGTCTGGTGGAAATGAGAGGCAGGGTGGAGGATCCGACCCCGCAGGTTTAACTCTGCCTCACTGAACTGGAGGCGCTTTGTCAATCCGTGTTGTCGAGCGTGGCTGTGAAGTAGGTGCCGCTGTTTGCCATGGAGCATCCCAATAGCAGATACCCCTTATGTTTCGGCTGCCTAGGACCTGGTATTGCTGCTTGACTGTAAATATAATCTCTGTGATTGGTCCTACAAGTCATGCTTTTTTCCTCTCTGTTAAATAATAATAAAATCTTCCAGCCTTGTACTTTCCAGGCTTTATGCTGAAACTGAAGTGGGAAAATCTGTGTCAGTTTAGAGACTGCTGTGGATGATACGTGTTTGTGGCAGACTGGTAGTGTGAGATTTGCCCCATAAAACATTTTATATTTGGGATTTACCCAGTAGGCTCGTTTCAGCCAAAATGTGGAGTTCAGGAGTGTGTTTTCATGCCAAGACTTGCAGCATTTGACCACGAATGCCTCGCTCCGTTCTTTTTCAGCATATGCAACATTCAGGAAGCTCTGGGCAGACATGTATGATTTTATAATAGCTAATGCTTGCAAAGCAAAAAATAAAAAAGAATTGCAGAAGCATATTAATTATCCACAGTTTAACATATATAGTGGTTTGCAAACAGTTATTGTGGACATTGTTATCTGAAAGACTGTAATTTTAATGGTTCTAATGGGGGCTATTGTAGGTCTACTGAAACTCTTACAGTTATGGTTAATTTTAATATGGGCTCTGTTTAGAAAAGCCTGTATTTTCAGATTTTATGGTACCCAGTATTATGTGCTTGGCTTATAACAATAAAATCATAGTTGACTGCTGGAATGAATGTGAATATTTCCGTATCAAAGTGGTCTCTTGCCTTGATAACTTACCTAGTTTTAAATGTTAATCACCACCTTCTCTGTTTTCTAAAGTTGTGTGCAAATCTAAAACCTCATGTAAGCATGTAAGTCTAAGCATTGTGCTGTGGATATGGCAAATACTGTCTAGCAGTCCTGGGTTCTGAGAGACATATGTGATTGTTAGGATTGTGTTGTTTGACCTCCTAATAATACAGGCTATAGAAAATTTCATCCAGCAATGTCTACTTGCCTTTCAGAAGCATATTCAGTCTTATTTAAGGAGTGCAGATAACTGGGACTCAAAGGTGTCCTGAGGGTAGTTGTTTAGGTGAGTAATTATTTCCAATGATGTAAAAAAAAAAATCAAATCTGAGTTTATTTCCTTGTTCCATATGTTGAATCTTCTTCTTCCTCTGTCTACTTAATTCAGGAGCCTGCTAGTAATGGAAATCGTTTCCCATGATGTGGACAAATCATTGTTCAGCCTTCTTTTTGCTAAAATGATCATATCATTTAAACTCTTTCCACACTGTCTGTTTTCAGGCCCTCAAATCCTATGCATTTCTCTCCCAATTTTTCAGTATCTTTTTGAGCCGTGGATATCAGAGGTGGCTGTTCTGGGATGGCAGAACACCACATTCTACTAATATTCTCACTAACACTGTATGCAGAAACAACATCACCTTTGTAACCTTGGACAAAATTGCCTCTCTTCAAACATCCAAATGTGTCATTAGGTCCTGTAGCTCCAGCATGGCCCTGGGACCTCACATTCCATTTACTTGCCCTGACCCACATGTATATTTTTAAGTCTTTGATTTCCAACATACAGTTCACCCCTCTGTAAGTGGGGTGGATCATTCACCCTTGCAGTCTTTGATCCTACACGAGTAGACATGTGTTTTCCTGCATTACAGTGTCTGATTTTTGACAGGGCTGGGCACATGAAGGGGACCGAGTGGTTTGGCTGTGGTCATCTGTGTTTGGCAATATTTATCACTTAAGCCAGTTCTGAGTTGCATTGGGCTGAGAAACTTGTCTCTAGGCCCAGTTCAAAGCACTTCCATTCCTGATGGTTCCTCATTAAAACAATATTTTGTCGATTATCAGTGATTTTTTGAAGTCTTCTGTAGTAATTTCGTGTGATGATATTCTTACAAGTCAGTGTGTGCTATGTCACTGAGCTGTTTGTAAAAAAACAAGCCTGCAATGCTGGCACAGCTGCTATTTCCCCCTCCCCCTCCCCCTGCCCCCCACCTGCTTTATTAAGTGTATTAAAAATCACATCAGGATTATCCAAGAGGGCTGATTGAGGTTTCCATCACATGCAGATATAGGGTTCCCTGCAGTCGCAACCATCTCTACTGCTTTCTGCTTCCTGATGGCCATTGGGTGATGTGCTCCAGGAAAGACCAAACAGATTTCTGTTGCTGTTGATGTATTTATAAAATCACCCATGAGAAAGATAAAGCAAATTACAAATTCGGTGTTTGATCACTTTTCTGTTTCCCCATACTTTTTCTTATTTTTGAGTTTCCTGCTGGTGTTTAGTTTAATTACTTTTAATTCCTTAGGAGTTCAGTCCCCTAGCAATTGCTCTGTGACGTTGACCTGGGGCTCATGTCCAGGCTGGGTAACCATCTTGACCACTTACAATTGCTGGAGTAATATATCCCTTTGTGGTCCCTCAAAAACTCTCCTGTTCAGCTCCTCCCCTCACACTGCTGGCATCTGGGTCTTTTTCCCATTCCATTGCTCCTCCCTTGATGTACTTCCCTTCCAGCAGGAATATATGGACTAAAACCTTTCCTCCTCAGATCCCTGTGGTGTTGCTTTCTATTTCCCATCCCCTCAGTGCTCACCCTGGTATTGCCTAGTCATTTAGCACCCCTTGTCCTTACGTCTGGAACTTTATGATTCCACCTTGATTACTTCTTTCTCTCTCTTTTTGCCATCTTCATTTTTTCACAGTTTTTTCTTGAACAGTCCATTTGTTTCCTTGACATAACAATTACTGACAGCCTGGTATCCTGTCTCCAACAGTGGCAAATAGCAGATGCTTAGAGAATAATATAAGAAACAGGGTGAGAATATAATAACTCTAATATATCCTGCCAGCAGTGATCAGTATCACATATGCCTGACTGTGCTGTGAACGTGTTTGAGCACAGCCCCGGGGGGGAATATAATGCCTAAAACCATGTGGGTGAGGAAAGGATAATGTTACAAGATGGCAAATTTTCTTGCGTAACCGCCTCTCTGAAAGCGCTGCCCTCTCCTCGCCTGGTGCGCCTTTCCTTGGCGCAGAAAGCCAGGGCAGTGCTGCGCTTGTTTCTGAGCCAGTCCTGGGGTTCACCTGCAGGGCTCCTCGTACCTGACTGAGTAGGAGCTCATGTTTCTCTCCCTTGGAGGCTCCTTGAGGAGATGATTGCAGCGTGGCGAGCTGAAGGGAGAAGTCCTTGCCTTTGGTTATGAGCCCTTATATGATCGTGCTGCCCAGCAGATCCCTCTAGCTTTCGAGCTCTGGCTAGGTGAAACACTAGCTGACATGTTGCAAAAAAAATTGTGTGATGTTGCAAAAAAAATTGTGAAAATCATGGTCACGTAGGGGAGGGAGAGACCCCAAGCAGTATCCCTCACCTCCAGAGAGGTTACAGCTGTCTGTCCTGCTTGCCCCAAGGCAGGGCAGCCTGGGAGGACTACCAGTGTTCCCACATGGTGGCCAGACGACTGGCAGCACGAGCTGGCCCCAAGCAGCATGGCTGCTCTTCTCCGCCAGTGATGTGGAGATGAAGGGCTTCACGTACAGCACGTGGGAGGCTGTGAGGGTGACCGGGATGTGGACTTTGCTGCGGTGTGACATTGAGGTGCATTACAGCAGTCAAGGTTGTAGGAGGATGTATGTGGGGGGTCTTGGGGGGATTTTTCTGCCTGCATCTTCATGGTTACTTTGGGGTTCATTCTTTATTTCCAGATTATTTGTTTTCTGAAAACTTCTTCAGTATTCCTTTAAGTCTGAAACAAGATCTGAAATGTGTGAAGCAAGCAGAAAAATATATTTTAATTTTTTACAATGCTAGGTTTGAAGTTGCATTTAAAAATATCTCTATTAGCAAGTAGAATATATTATCCTGGGCAATGAGCAGCTAATTCAGAGGAGTGATGTTGCAGGCATTAGACCTCTAATTAGTAGTTCTTCAGTTGTTCGCTATCTCTGTTACCATCACTACTCTAGCAGCCAACACACCACAGTTTGATTTATCCTCAGCTGATGGTCAGCTTTACTGACAGAAGGATTTGATTTCAGAGCTGTATTTTCTTCATGTGACACATTTTTTGTTCATTACTAGCTGCAAAATTTTTTGAGAAGTCCTTGGAGCTTCCTTAGGATAACATATGAAAGACCAGTGGGAGGACAGAGGCACTTCATTGACAGGACTGTCCTCCAGTACCCAGCTCTTCACTGTTTGACCTCGCCAATAAGGGTTCTTCTGTTCATGTAGTCCATAGGTCCCTACAGTTCTAACCACTCCAGTACATGCCATGTGATTTTTGAATAAGATTGGACATTATTCTTGCTGTCTATTTTTTCCCCTCTTCTCCCAGAAGCAGAGGAGTGCCTATAATGAGCTGTGCCAAGTGATCCTAGCAGTGGCTTTAGGGGATGTTCAGGAGAACAGGGTGAAGCACGCAGTGTGCCTTTCTCACATGGAGGTTTCCAACTTTGTGCAAAGTTGTGCATGCCACAGCTCAGGAGTGTGTGCATATGTAAATTAACTTGTTATAAATTCAGGGCAGAAAGGCACATAATTTCTTTGATGCCAACAGGAACTGTATCTAGAGACTCAGGGTAGAAATATGCCTACTGATATATGTTTTAGTTCTGTATAACTCATCTCTAAGTATAGCACACTATTCGTTTAGCTAGTGACAGTGTTGTTTGGGGTGATACGAGACAGTCACAAAGTAATAAGGACTGCCTGAGAAGAAAATATGTGCTAAAGCTCATAGGTGTAACACTGATTTAAATAAAATATGTGCTCTATTGGGGCTGTAGAATATTTCTCTTAGAAGTCTCAGTAATATTCAAGCCTTGGATGCTTAAAAGTTGGTTTTCTTCAAAATGAAGATGCCATGATTATTCAAGAACGTTTAGACTCATTTTGAGGTTGGGTTGATTCATTCTGTTCTTAAAAGACTGTTTTATGGGTATCTTAGCAGTAGGGACACCTGTGCTTATCTAACGTATGTAAATGCCATCCAGCGCGTGTGCCCCTGACCACACCAGAAAGCAGGGGGAGCTATCTGCTCATCGCGCTGCCAAGTCACACCGTGTTTCAAGTTACGCTGATGAGCAAGGGCATGGTAAGTGCATATTAGACACTGAGGTGCTGGAGTGCATCCAGAGAAGGGCAACAAAGCTGGTGAGGGGTCTGGAGCCCAAGTCTTCTGAGGAGCGGCTGAGGGAACTGGGGTTGTTTAGCCTGGAGAAAAGGAGGCTGAGGGGAGACCTTCTCGCTCTCTACAGCTACCTGAAAGGAGGGTTTAGATTGGATACTAGGAAAAATTTTTTTACTGAAGGGGTTATCAAGCATTGGAACAGGCTGCCCAGGGAAGGGGTGGAGTCGCCATCCCTGGAGGCGTTTAAAAGCCGGGTAAACGTGGTGCTGAGGGACATGGGTTAGTGGTGGGTTTGGCAGTGTTAGGTTGATGGTTGGACTCAATGATCTTAAAGGTCCCTTCCAACCTTGGTGATTCTATTATTCTATTACTTTAATGTTGATACAGTGCACAAAAAAGAATGTAACTCTTTCTAAAAGCTGAATAAAAATAAATGTCACAAAAAGAAATCTCCTAACTTTGTATTAAATCAAATCATAAATATGCCAAAGGGTAATAGAAAGCCATTCTACCTGGGGGTGGGTGGTGTTTATTGCCCCTGCTCTTTATTTCTGTAAAGGTTATTCACCGTTTCTGTGGACATTATACTGTAAAGTGCTTTGCTGAAGTGATAACCTTGTGCTACTTGAAAACAAAGTTTGGTTCGACTGGAGTCGCACCTCGCAGTGCAGATGCTTTCTAGTCATAATGCAAATATTACAACAACCGAGTCTCACTAACTTTAAGTACACCCTCATATTTATTAAAGGATAAGTGTGTGTTTTTTGAATGTTTTAAGTATTGGAACGTGGATTAGAGCGTAGTCATGACAAAAGGTTGCTATATGGACAGTATCAGCTCATGGGAGGGCTGGATGAGGTCCCTTTTTCCGCCTGAGAAGCAGCATTTTTTCCAAGGTGAGATGAAATGTTTAGTCTGTGGTGAGCCCTGAAAGTAATAGATGCTATTAACTGGAGATTTAAACTTTGTCCTCTGGCTGCTGCTGGCTGTAGGTTTTATGACAGTTCTCTTTTTATTTCTCCAACTTGTGTTGTAGAGTTTGTGTTGGTTTAGCCTGTCAAAGTAGGTTGGAGAAGCTTGGCTCATCTTGGGCTTCCCATTAATTTTCTGAAGAGTTGCAGGGGACAAGGTATGGTTTTCCCCTGGCTCTTTGAACTGTGTCAGGGCAAATACTGTACCTTCCTGCAGGACTTCAGCGAGACCTCCTGCACCCTGGGAAGAGCAAGTGTGGCTACTGATGCTAATTTGGGAGATACCCAGGAAGGTGTTTCCCGCCCCGCTGAAGCAATAAGCTCCATCTGCTCATAGAGGTCCCTTCCGTGGCTACTTGGGCTCATGTGACTCCTTCTCTACCTCTCCTCATCTCCCAGAAAATACAGTTTCAAAGGTCGCAGGTTTTTTGATGTATGTCTTAGAGGGAGGAGATGGCTTGCAGCAATTGTTTTATTGTCCTGCTAGGTAAACTCTTCAGAAAATGCATATGATGTGTGGAGGGGGAGAGGCAGCTCTGCCGTTGTGCCAGGCCATGAGAAGACAATTGGGCATGGATAAGCAGACTGAGGAGGATTCTTTTTGTTTCATAACTGGAATCACACGTTTTGGATTTCTTTTTTTAACCTGACACTTTTAAGTCTATCCAAACTTTAGGGTGTTGTTTCTACAGTAGGATGCTTAGCATGGCCACTCTTCCTGAGGGTACAAAGGGTTTAACTGCTTGGGTTTTTTTAAATGTTGAAATACAGCTCTTTAACTTTTATGGGTATTTTCACATTTTTGATATAACTCTTTTTACAATATATTAAGAAAGTTCATACTTCACTGATAAATACACGGTTCAGCACGTTGACATCTAACTGTCGTGTAGTGACTTGCAGAATGGTGTAAAATGACTGCGCTGATCTTGCAGCGTTTATTGCTTCCACAATACCAGCATTTGGGGGGGGGGGGGG
>VYXH01003065.1:124683-141868 GCA_013397275.1 Burhinus bistriatus
GGGGGGGGGGAGAAAGGAAAAAAAGACAGACTTTTGTTTCATGCCATGCAGCTGAGCTAATTATGCTGGTGGCAGGTCTCAGCTGGCTCTGTGTGTTTCCCTTGTGTGCGCTGCCTGTCAGATGGCACGTGGGCACGTGTTTTGCTGAAGGAACCTTCCTGACCAGTATAGCCAGTGAGGTCCGTTGCAAACATTCCGTGACTGTAGTGCTGGCGTGTGTAAAATGGCATGATGGAGAACGGAGCTGGGATCTTGGCCTATCTCAGCAATGTGTTACCTGTTTAATGTTCATGGATTTCACTTTCCCGAGTCCCTCCTGAGAGGGACAAAGCCAGGAGAAGTGAAGAGACCTGCCACAGCCGTAAGACAAACACTTAAGTTTTTGTGTAATGCTTTATAGCACGCCTCTGCCGTGCTGTCCAAAGGATCTCTTACTAAGGCTTTACAAGCTTAGCTAGTCATTCAGCTTTAATGCTCTGTTTGTCTTCAAGTTATAAGAACTAAATCCAGAATCCAAATGAAAGTCTCTTACCATATCTGTAATAAACAAAGAAACAAGGACCAACCTCTTCCTACTCTCTAAACAGTGTCGCTTCAGAGCTGCATCAATGTTTTCGTGTATAGGCTGTGTCCTGGGCCATGGGTTCCAGAAGATAATTTTGATCAGGAGATGACTATCAGCCACATCACTGCCCTAAGCAATGATGAATTTAGAACCCTCTATAGAGTTTGCAAGTGGGTTTACGATGTTGTCTTACATTGATGCAGAAGACTGCACCTCCCAGAGATGAGTCAAAAGCTCGCTGGAAACACTTTGTGAATAATAATTATAGAGCTGTATTCACCTCTGATTTTTGTTTTGAGGTTTCTGGGAGAAAAGTGTGCATGCTGAGACAGAATTTTCTCTTTCGCTATGGTTGCTTGGGGACTTTTTTGCTTCTGGCTGATTGAGGAAAAATGAGAAAATACTTAAATTGAACAGTAGACTTCCTAATAAAATGAAAAGCATCCTAAGGGGCTGTATATATGTTGTAATGGCAGCAGTTTCTTTGAGGACGGATAGCTGAGAGGTCAAGCTTGAAAATCTCTATATAATTTTCTAAGATAGTTAGGATGATAGATTTTTGATTGGAGAGGAAATAGAAGAAGAGAATGAGGCCTCCTTTTTTTTGTTTGTTTTAAAAAGATGACAGGAAGGGGTAGCTCTTTGGACAAGAGGCCCTGTTATCCCCTTCTTGTTTTGGACAAATGTAGATGCTGACTCTGGAAAAGATGAAGATCCAAGGACAGATTACTGCCTAGAGTTGTTGCTCCCATCTTTTATAACAGCTGCTCTATAGAAATCCATTGCAATGGCAGTGTTGGGCTGTATGTAATTCTGGAAATGCATTAGGTTTTTAATCACTTCTGAGGCTAAACTACCTGTTTGTTAACAGTTCTTTGGCTACCAGAAAAGGTTTTGGGAGTGCTTGGTGTTTACAGATTCTGTAATCTGTTTCCTGGGGTTTGGGGCAGTCACTGCTCATGGCAGAGCTCTGCAATAGGTTGACTTTTTGGATGATACGGTTCATTTCTGTGCAATCTGAGCCTTGTCATAGAATATAACATCTCCAGATTAAACATTTTCCCAAGTTAGTGACTTTTATGTGGATGGTGATTGCAAGCAAGGAGGGAAGGATATTAAAAAGGGAAGTTGTATGTGGATTTAGTGAATAAAAGCTACATATATATGTAGCAGCTACATCCTGTTAAATGCCTTTGAATAGCATATGCGACAGCATTGCTCCAAATACCAATTAGTGTTTCACTGTAGCTGCAGTGGTTGAGGTGGACTGTGAGTCCCAAGCTCCTGGAGGGTTCCTTAAATCAAGACACAGAGTCTTTCAGAACAAATATTTTACTGCTCTGGTTTATACTGTGTGATTATTAACAGTACTGAATAAATGTGTGAAATCCTAGAAGCTGTGTGCTGTGTCTCACTCAGAAAGGTGCCTGGTAGCTGTGAAAACGGTGTCGACAATCAGCAAGGGGTTACATCCTCAGGAGCCACAGTCTCCTACGTGTTATGTGAAGAGGAGAGAAGAAAGAGGGGGATGACCCTCAGCGCAGGAACTTCTCAAGTTTGCAGCTGAATACCTGCCAGAGCTGAATGGAGAAATTTTGTCTCAAACTTACTGAAAATACCCCTCAAAGCAGCTCTATCCCACTCTACCCTACATTCGAAATAAAGACGGTAACTTTGTTTTCTGTCTTCTGACTGCACTCAATGAAATGCACAAATGCTGGCAGGATGAGACTGAATATCATGTTCTGAATGTGCAATAGTCTTTTCTTCTGAGAGGCTTTATTTTATGATTTAATTATTGCATGACAAGAGTTTGTCTGTGCTCATAATAAGAAGGCAATTTAATTGAATTCTCAATTTTATAGGCAGGATCTAAACAAGAATTACTAGAAGGTGTTTCTCATAATGTTGACAATTCTCCCTTTATAACACTTATTTATAGGCATTTCATGGCTGACACAGATGTATGTACAGAAATAGTACATATTTATAGACTAAGTCTATAGTTTAAGGCAAATAAGCAGGCCTTGCCTTTAGTAGAATATTTTCTGGCATAAGGACTCTGATTTTAAATAGTGTGGATAATGGTGTCTTTGCTATGTGAGGAGTGTATGGGTATGACTCATAGTGTCATAAATACTATGGCTATTACAGTGAGCATCCAAGTGAAATTACACAAAATTACATATTTGCCAGGATTCTTTTCTCTAACGGCCAAACTTCAAAATAGAAAGCTTTATTATGCATTTTGATGCATTTGAACTACTGAATGTTCTTGCTGGCCCACTAGACAGTTTAATAGGGCTCCTGAACATCATCAATAATTCATGCATCTCTTAAACAAGGATGTGGTACTTGTTGTTCAACTATAATCTGAGCATATGATATTGTGAGCTGCTATAGGATGCTCTGGGGCATGCTCAGTGCTGGCCCTTGACCTTGGGTTTGGATTCTTGGATTTGAACCCCCTGTGTGTAGTGCTCCCAAACAAGGAACTCCTTTGTCCTCACCACAACTGTTGCTTTTCCTGAAAGGGAGAGGATTGTTAGCCGAGGACATGGTAAACTCCTGTCAGTGTGACTTGCCTGAGGTAAATGGTGTAAATCATCCCCAGCGTATGACTGTCAGTGCCGGCTGGACCAAAGGTGGGAAACTGATGGTCCAGGTGGAGAGGTGTGGAGGAAGCCTAGGCTGGGGTGCGAGAGGGTGCAGGTAGCACTAGCAGAAGTGGAAGTGACTGTTAAACTGGAGTGTGCTGTTCCAGTTCAAGACAGAACTGAAAATCCAGTAATTATTGTAGGATATGTGAAGTGATATTTATGAAGAAACCTAATGGGATGTGATTTTTATTTCCTTTAAAGTATGTTTTTGACTTTATTGTGTTTATTCCTATTTTACAGCACTGCGATATCCCTTGTTATGCTAAATACCATATCCAGACAGAAGGTTTTAGAATCAAAGAGGATGAGAAGGGCCAAGGGTGAGTACAAGGAAGGCTATCCCCAAGGGCCTGTCCACTTGACATGCTTCAGGGAGTTCTGCTGGCAACTTTTGCTGTCTTTGATCTTATTTTACCATTGGAGAACTGAGGCATGCAAAGCATTGAGGCATGATATGTCTAGGATGAGCATCTTGGCAGAGCTGAGAAATGACTGTGAGTTTCCTGGATAGCAGTCCCATCTCTTCCTGCAAGAACCTTCGTCCTTTAGACTTGTCACACTCAAGCCATGCTCACATGTCTCTGCAAATAGAGTAAGAAGTTACAAAGAGCTCAGAAATTAAGGTCTTGCATAGGTATTCCTGAAAACTGTTAACAATAGTATTTTTCAATAAGAACTTACTGCACAAAGAGCAGTAACTCATCAGATAAATGCAAGAAAACGGTACATGTAACCATTCAAGCGAGAGTTTTACTATAGGTAGAATGAGTCCAAAGTCAAGACCACCTTCTCTCCCTATTTGAACTTACTGTTCTTTATCAGGCTTCTAAGAAAAATCTCATGCTGACTTCCTGAGTTCTGTATTTGCTATCTGGATAATGGCCAGATCGTGCCCCATCTTCGTTCAGGATGCAGAAGAGTGTGAAGAACTCCATGGCTATGCAGCTTTCAGGAGTCAAGCTACAATCCCCGGGCAACCGTGAGCTGTATTGGTTTGAAAATAGTTTTTCTGCAGGTAGCTTAAGGGCTGGTAATGCAGTACGGTGTTTCACCCTGCTAGCGTGATGTCTGTGTTCAGTGAGCTGAGGAGCAGCAGGAGTCCCATCCTGACATTGCTTAGGGCTAGGGGAGACGCAGTTTCTCTGACACTGGTTGCTGTGTTCCTTATGCCTTAGGCACAGGGTTTCTAGCAAAAATGGGCTGGAGCTCCCATTTTTCCATCCAGACTGCAACGAGGTTAGCCCTAACAAAGTGCAGCTCGTTCTGGAAATAGTTTTCAGATGGTGGGTGTGTTTGAAAAGAAAGATGATAGTTCTTCACTTGCTTTTGGCTGTAATGATGGCATTAAGATTTCAACATTTCTCTCTTAACTGCTGCATTTCAGTGATCCTTTTCCTCTGGCTGGCTGGAGTGTTTGGGCTGAGATGAGAATTCTGGCTCTGTGGCGAAAGAGCAAATGATCAAAGTGGCTGATGGTGATTACCAGCCATCTTGCTCTTATGCCCTGGAGTGATTGCTAGTAAGAAAAGGCCTGTTGTTCCATACCAAGGGTTACCATGCTTCCTTGTCTGGGACACGCAGCCTGAGCAAACCCACTTTCTCATTACGCTGTCAGCAGGGCATCTGAGATCGTAGCTTACGTACACACAGGACAGTGTTCATCCTGCAGAAGCTGGAAATCCTAGCATTCGAATCGGCAGATCAAAGCTTGTTTCCAAGATGTTTGGATCTGACATGAAAGGGCTGTGTGTCCCCACTGGCTGTGGCTGAGCTTTGAGCGGTGCTGCCTCTGTTGCCTATTATGTGTCTGGAGCTGCTGCTTCTGCGGTGGTACAGGTTGTGTTGCTGTTGCCCAAACTGCTCATCACCAATGAAGTAGCTCTGAAACGTGTCAGGAGGACCCATTTCATAAGGAATTATTTCATCCCTATTTCCCTCTCTCATTGCTGTGACAAGTGCTGGAGTCCCTCCAGACTGTTAGTGGGCTACAGCCTGGGACCCTCTTTTCAAATCTGTTTTCTGTTTTATTTCTTAGTGTCATGTTTGTTTCCATGGAAACTCCCCAACTGAACTCAAATGATAAGACTGTCAGGTGCATAAACAATGCTGTCATTAAAGAGCATTCTCAGCTCCGGACAGTTGCTTGTCGTGTGTCCTACCAGGCAGGCAGTGTGGCGGCAGGAGAGGCTACATGGCCACCAAAACTTGCTGGGAGCCTCCAAGGCTTTGGAAGAGCTGGTGAAACCAGCTGCTGCCCCCCTGGAGAGGAGTTTCCTTTGGCTGGTGTTCCTTAAAGCTGTCCTGCCTGTGACAATTCTATCCGTAGAGAAGGAGGAATACTTTGCCATTTTCAAAAGGATGTGCTTGGGTTACACGTAAAAGCCTGTCTGCAAAGTTCATATTGAAAAGAACAGATTTACAACAGTAGTAAAAAAGTTAAATAGAAAATATGTTATTTGCAGGAAACACAGGTTAACCACAAAGTGTACCTTGGAGCGAGGTGTAACTTCTATCACTGAGCATGGAAATATGTCTGTGAGATATCCAGGTGATTTTCATGTCTGTAGTGCTGTGATGAATGAGAATTGTTGATCAGCATTAATATTTCTCGTCCTGCTTGCGCCCTGGCCTGATGTAAAGTCCTCATCTTCCTCCTTTCAGTCCTGCCCCTGCTGTTGTCATTGGACGGGAACATCAGTAGCAGATAAAACCTTGCTTTAATGACGGAGAGACAAGAGTACTGTGCCTGAAAGAATCGTTTTTTCCCTTCCTGTCTTTGTGAAGCTTTACAGATACTCTTACATTGGTAACCACTTCTTGTAAGTGCCACATAAGCAGGACGAAAACACAGTGCGCGAGAGAGTCTGCAGCCCTTTAAGGAAGAGCTGTTAGACTGTGAGATCAAATGTGGCTCTGCATCTCTGTAAAAATAAGATATTTGCATCTGTACAAGGACTTAAATTTTGGTAGCTGAGAATAGTCTAGGCATCTTCATTCTAATTATTACGAATTACTAACTTGCACAATTACTGCTTTGAGAGAGATGTGAATGTACACGGTACTTCAGAGGACACGGAGAAGTGAACAATTTATTGCTGTTTAAAAAGCTGGACGAGTTTACTTGTTTACTGGCAAACAGTACAGGAATTCAAGAATTGCCAGGCTGGAGAAGGCTTCAGGTCTGTCTTTGGTGTCTCTGCTGTGACAGACACTAAGGTCAGATGTGTCAGGAGAAGGCAGAGAATTTCTTCAGCCAGTGAAAGCCAGTAGGTGGAAGGGGGAGGACGGCAGGGATGCAGAATGGGTATTGCTTTTCTTATGACTTTTTTTTTTTTTTTTTTAAATGACTCTTACTTTACATTTGGAAAACCCTAAAAGAAAATCATCTGTTTGGAAAGCAGTCAGTGCCAGAAGGTTGTTTCACATAAATCAGCAACTACTCTGGTTTATGAACACGAGATTTTGGTGCTCAGAAGCTCCTGTCTACATTGCCAGTCAGGCAGCCATAGCCTGAGGGCTGCCTTAGGGCCTCCTCAACTCGAGGAGCAGGGGTCTCCTGATTTATTGATGGAGCCTTGGATCTTGTTCCAACAGCAGGATCGGGCCTCCCGGGCCTGCAGCAGGAGGTTCTGCGGGGTGGAGCAGGGTGCTCAGGTCATAGATTTGCTGATCATCTTCTTATATGATGCAAGAACAGTAGCCTTGACTGGAACTGCTGCAAAATGCCCCAAACTCTACATCTTAGAACTGTTTTCACATACCAGCTAAAACTATTTTCCATTTTTCTTCTGTAAAACTGTAGCCGTGTATTGTCGTTCTGTAACGGGACGGAATCTTCCCACTCAGCAGGGCAGATCCGCTCTGTTCTCCTGCATCCTCTCCATAGCATCTGCCGGGTTTTTGTGTTGGCTTTTTGTTTTTCATTAACTTATTGCCTTGATTAAAATATATGAGCTAGGATGCGCTTTTTGCGTGAACACTGCCAGAACTGGAAGCCTAAAATAGGGCTGGACGAACAGGTGCAGATCTTGCTTGTCAACGTATAGGTGCCAGCTCACTTGCTCCCGATTGCTTCTTTCATCGGTTGGGTTGTGCGTGCTCCTGCTGGGTCTTGGTGCAGACTACCATTTGGCTATCATTTTGGCCTTGATAAGTATTTCCTGCTGCAGAATGCTATTGGAATAAGCTCTTAACATGCCTGTCTTCTGGTCCTTGGAAAGCCCTATTTTTCACAGCACATTTTCTTTTGAAGTGTGACTCAAAGCCCATTGTAGTCGGTGTAGTCGCCTATGCATTTTAATGCAGCCAAATCAATGGTCATGCATTTAGGAACAAAGAATATTGCTTGCATCTGCAGGGTGGGAGGATTCGATATGAGAGTGCTGTGATGTTGGAAGGGACTTGGGTGTCGTGCTGAAACCCAGCCCAGACGTGAGCTTCGGCTTTGTGCGACCCAATGTGGCCCTTGGAGGTACCCGTGGGGGGAAGCTCCCGTGCGCCCTGCTGATGGGGTGGCTGCCCAGACATCCAGCCCCACTCTGATGTTAAACACGTTTTAAAAAGGATTAGAGGGATTTGTAGAGGGTTTCAGAAAAGTTGTGCGAAAATGACTGGATGTCTGTAAAACCTGCATTTTTAATGAGAGGCTCGGTCTAGTTAAAATAAGGTTAAAAGGATACTTATTGGAACAGTACAAATACTACAGCAGGAGATTTAGGGTTGCAGGAGGCTTTTTAAACTAATAGGCAAAAGTGGAACTGTGTAAATCAGTGGATGGAAGCTAAAATAAGGCTAATACATGTTGGAAGGAGCTTAACCCAAAAAAATCCTATCTGAGAGCACAGTGGATATTTATCACTAGAAGTCCTTAGGAATACACCAGTTTTGAGGGTCAGCACATTACTGACTGCCAGGGCAGCTGCAGGAGACTCTGATTAAAGATTTCTGAGTTATATTATGTGCAAGACCACATTAAATGTTTAGACTCTCTACTCTTGGCCTTAAAGCCTAAGCACTTGGCAGTCACTGACCTGAGTGAGCTTTGGAGAAAATTCTTTCAAAATCCCACCCTTAGGTGCTAATTCCCATGAGGATCCAGACTCCGTTGCCCAGGATTGCTCAGGGACACAATAATTTTAAAAAGCATTCTTTTTCTTTGCTAGTTTGATTTAATTTTTTTGTTTATGTCCATTATTTGAAATTGACATTTCTTAGAGTATCTTTTTGCTGGAGCAGCTTTTAAATATAATGTTTTTATCTATCTATAAAATTATCTTGCTGATGCTTATGAATGTTTTCTCCCAAGAGCAAAATCTCTAGCTAAATATTCTGGGCAACTAATGAAACTGTCTTTAAAAGAAAAACAAACCTTTTGAAATGCACATATTAAGTAAGTGAAGAAAGGAAGGCTAGGTGAAGAATTGTTTTTTTTCTTTCACAACTTTAAGCTGTAGTGATCTTAGATGTTGCTCACAGATTTAACAGCTATAAAATTATCAGAAAGATTTTCTTTTTCCCAGATTTTATTTCCCTTTAAACAACTGTCATCAGATTTACAGGTCACTATGTATGTTGCAAATAGGATTTTATCCTAAGATCACAGTTTTGAGATTACAGCTACTTATTTTTTTTATACAGCATTTATTATGGTACGACTGAATAAATGTTCTCTACATCGATGTCCTTTGAGTCATGGTCTCTGGTTTTCAGTTCTGTCAATCCCATGCTCAGCTGTGAGCACCATCCATGTAAGGGTCTCATTCCAACTCCACACAGATGGGTCGCCACCTGTGACCACATGGCATCAGTTTATGTCCTGCATCTTCCTTAACTGTTTGTAAATTATATGCTTTGGAACTCAGAAAGTGATTTTGATTCTGAAATGCAATGTTTTCAAAGCAGACTTGCCTTGGGAAGCTGTAAGCTGCATTCTTGCCTTGGATATTTTTAAATTCACTAAAAAGCTTAAGCTTCAGTAGAAGCAGAGGACGTGGGTCAGCGTGGCAGTGTCACAAAATCCAAATGGATGACATTTTAATGACAAACAGGAAATAATAATAACAGTACTTTACCTTGCTCGGTCAGCTTCAAAATGTTTCATTTGCATTAATAAAGCTTTGGGATGTCCTTCTATGGTTGATGCTCTTAGTATTGCAGACCAATGCTTTTAACAATACTAACATGTCTGTTGAAGTACTGCATATGGGTAACACAGGAGTGAGAATAATATAAATTTAACTAAACTGGCTTAATGTGCCCCCTTCTGCTGGGAAAAAACCCAATAAGCAGAGAATGAGATGGAATGAAGAAGCAAAGCAGCTCATCAGATAACAAAAACACAACGTGCAATCAGCTACACTGGTCGTTGCAGAGACACTGCCCAGAGATGCTTCCAGAGAATGCAGTCCAAAAAGGTAAGTGGGAATAAATGAGTCTGGGCATTTAAAGGAAAATGGCAAGCAGAATTAAATCTTAATGCAGTATTGCTGTTGTTGTTGTTATTATTAAGACTGTGTTGCACACTATATAATGTAAAGCTGAAATACAGTCACTGGGTTATCTGGAACGTATCTGCAGCCTGAGCACAGAGCGATGCCTGAGAGCATCCATGCTGTCCTGGTGCTGTGGGAGGGAATGAACCGGTGGACAGGATCTGCTACAGCTTTATTAGGGGTGTTTAGTTATTTCCCTTTCCATTTTCCATCCTTATACTTGCCATTTTGTTTGGATAAAACCTGCCCTTCCCCGGAGAAATGTTTGTTCCTTATGTTTACCTTGACTTCTTTCACAGCAGTTATCACTCTTGCTGTTTTTACTCGAGTATTTGTTGCAGGTGCACTTCAGGGGTTGTGTTGTTTGGGAATTCTTTTGAGACCAAAGAGCTCTTTCTAATGTTTACCTGCACTTACTGTGCTAAGATCTTGGGAGCTGTTTTTTTCCTGAGATTTCAGTAGGTAACGGTAGCTTTTGCAAAGATCAAGAGCCATTGCTCCAATTGTGTTTAAAGTCTGATTTTTTTTCCCAAGATTTTTATAATTTAAAATCTGAAGCATCTAAAGTATAGAATTTTGGTGGTTTGGTTTTTTTTTTCTTCACAAAATTCTACTTTTTTTCTACTTTACAAAGCTGTCTTAGCCTTCTGGGAAGATAAGATCCATGTGCCTAGAATTGATAATATGCGATTCCCAGCGAATTTCGCTCCACTTCAAACAGAAATCCTTTTGATTTGGGGTGCTGGTGTAGGGCTGTATGGCGCTTCATCCCTAGGGTTATCTGTATTGCAGACACCATGCAAACATTTATTTAGTGCAGTGCGAACACGGGTGTATTGTCCCTTTGCTGGGATTTTTTGTGCATCTTTTATAATTAAGGCATCTGTCTGAAGTCCTTGCTGCAGAAGAGAGCAAGATAATTTCTCCTGGTTTGTGCAATGCAATATCCTTCCATTGCATGCTCTGCTCTTACTGAGTCCACAGCTTCCGTTTGTCCTTCATGTTTTGTTTTTACCCAAGTCCACGAGGCATTTCTTCGCCTGCAGACTTCGGGCAGCTGCTGTTCTTCAGCTGCTGTTTTGTCAAAGGGACGGGAACACAGAGTGTATTTCTACTGTCAAAAAATGAGTATCTTCCTACTGTCAGTCACTGATATGGTTTGCTTTGTTCCTGAAAGTACATAATTCAGAAATCGAAGTCGTCGCTTTGGGCTGAAATTTGTTGTGACGATTGTCCTTCTACTTCAGGGAGTGGATTTGGCAATTGAAAAAGGAAAGGCTTCTTGATTATGAACATTAATTGTTAAAGATATAGGATACCTCTACTCCTTTATTTTGAAAGCCTCTTTTGTAGAAAGAAAAGTTTTGCAGGTGACTAATCTAGCGTGTGTGACATTATCATCATACTGTGTGTGATACTGTTGGGCTTGTGGGTTTGTAATTTTTTGGAAGTATCTAAGTGTCAATGTTCAAATGGCCATTTCCTAGAAATATAAATAAATAAAAACCTCTGAAGAGGGCAGTCCCGGGCAGTACAGTCCCGGCCTTAATCTGAAGTCCTTGCAGAGTGGAGAAAAATGTGATGTCTCAAATTGTTACTGTTTTGCCGGTATTCTGTTTTATTCTAATTGAGTTGTTCTTTAACTGATAAGCTCTGAAATAATTCCTTATATTGATTTGAACAAATCATCTGCTGGTGTAGAACATAATTGCTGAGATAGAGTGTGATGTGTAACACTGCTATTTTTTTTTTTTTCTTCATCTTTAAATAACATATACCCCACTTCCTTGTGACCAGCTGAATTTCTGGCTATTCACTGAGAGCACGGCCGTGGCATGGGGAGTGTGCAATGGCCAATGCAGGAGCCGGGCACTGGCTCCCTGACCATCTGTGGCACTAACTGGGGCTCAGACGCTTGCAACAACTTGCCAAGGATGCGGAATAACGGAAATAATTTCTGAGGTTTTGAGTCTATTTATAACTACAAAAAAGTGCTTTTTAAAGACAAAAATTGCATGAAATGTCTCCTGTCAAAATCTCGCTCATCAATGTCAAATTCTCCTGACATTGACAAAATAGCTATTTCTGCATGCAAAATGTGACAAAACGGAGTTTTGAATTTGCTGCTGACTTTTGTATCTGCTGCTTTCCTTGGAATTAGCACAACTCTAAAAACGGGTGACGCTTCCCCTCAAAGTAATCTTGATGTTGAGAGTTTTTATTAAAACTGTAGTTTAGTTTTTAGGAAATACGTGTCAACAGGAGCCAGGAGGGGAACTGTGCATAGCAAATGGAACAACCAGGTGTACAAAGCAGTAAATTCATGGTCTCTTCCATGGCTCTGACCCTGGAGCCCCTAAAGATGCCTTCAGCCCTGTCAGTGCAGCGGAAGGGAGAAGATGCTGCCATGTGCTCTGTGTGAGGAGTAAGGCAGTCAGTCTGTCACGATAGTGTTGCACAATACATGATATGCTTGTACGTAAAAGACTTTCTCATGAAAATTTCTATTTGTCTTGCTTAAGGGTAGGGGAGAATAAATGTGAAGGACAGTGGAAACCAAGTACGTATGAACGTTCTGTGGATGTGGTCCAACTCTGCATCGATATTGATAAAAAAATAAAAATGTAGGTTATAATCCTGACAGACAGTAAAGTACAGGCCGCTATTTCTTTCTGAGCCCAACCGCTTTTGCATTTCATTTCATATCCTAAGGGAACATCTCTACAGCAGATCAAAAATGTTCAGCAGTTAATGGTCCTTCGTCTGCAAGATCATTTCCCTTTAAACCATGTACCAAAAGCTGCCCCTTTGGGATGGGACACCCTCAGCTTCTCTTTCAGATGTCACTATGTGGATGGGTCCAGACCCAGTTTCTTGGAGAAATAAATATCTCAGGACCCACACAACTTTCTGCTCTGCTTCCCTCCCAGGCTCACTGGAATCAGCTGCTTCTGGCTGACCATCCTCTGGGGAGAGGCAGGACTTGCCAAGAGCTGGTCGGAGGCTCTCCCGGGCTCCCCCGGGCTCCCCCTGAGCCTGATTTTTACCCTTCCCTTGCAGACACCTGCCTTTGCTTGCTTGTCTCACAGCTCCTATTCAGAAGCCGGCTTTATTTGCATATATGTTTTTGGTTTGTTTTTTTTTGTTTGTTTGTTTTTTAAATGCAGGCATTACAATCTGTGTTAGTGGTATTCTTTTTTCGGTTCTCTCTTTTGGCAGCAAACCCCTCCTTTCGGTGAAAATGATGCTTCATTAATATTTGTCATGTGGATGGGGCACACAGAGGGGTGAGAAAGGTGGCTAAATGTACCCTCTTATCCCCAGTAAGCGTGCATGCTGGTGCAGGATCTGCAGACCCACTCATCTGTATCGTGCGCTGACGTATGGCTCCAACTAGGACTGGGGGTATGGCCCTGGACCACCAAAACCCACCGAGGATCACACTGGCAGTGTAGGGCTTGTAATTTTAAAAGCTGTGACCCCAAGCATCTTGAGAGGGCATGGTGAAAGGCAAATGGAAGTTAAGTTTTGGTGACAGTGTTGCTAAGATGGCTTGTCTTGTCCTTCGATGTGTGAACAGAGTAGGATGGAGTGGGAAGGTGGTGGAGGATCATCAAAAAGGATGCTGCTAGTGTGGCATTAGCCAGTTCCAGAAGGAGGTACATGGAAATTAGTTCCTGAAGAGTAGGTTTGCTAAGCATCTTGAATCCTCCTGGGCTTGACTGGGAGCTGGTGATATTTCAGTATATCCCTGAGAGGTTCAAATAAAGATTTGTCCCTTACACAGCCTTGCTGTTACACAGACATCTGTGTTTTGTGGCTATCAGTGGGAAGAAAGCAAAGTGAGCAGGTGATGCTGAATTATACAGGCAGTGGTGTGTTATCATAGTTCTCATTCCTGGTGGAGGTGGATGGAATGTCTGTAGAGATATATTTGAAGTCCTCCTTAAATATTTTTAATAAAATCATGACTTGCTGATTTCAAAGCAATCAGTTCCTCAATCTGTTTGATTACACATGGCAACACAGAAACCAGGACATTTTCAACGTAAAAGACTGCATACAAGTTTTGCAGCTCCAGGGTTTATTGTAAATAACGTAGAAAGACAACAGGCATCTCAGTATGTGAATTAAGATGCAATCCTTCTTTCGGCATATTATCCATTCCTTGTTGATTAATTTCTTTTATGCGAGGAAATCCAATCTGCTGCCGAACGCTGAATCCCAGTAGTAATAGGTCTGGTACAGATATGTATATCTAGCATCAGCCCCAGAGCAACCTATAGATTTTCTTATGCTGTAATAAAAGCAACTTTAAAAAAGAGGAAAAGCCAAATCCTGTAATCCTTTGCTCATCTTGAAGTGAAATTCTTCAGTACTGTGTGTGTGTGAGACAGCTGCTCCATCAGGCACTGAAGCTTCACGTGCTTCAAAGGAGGCAGCGCAGAGTAGATGTTTGTAGCTGTGAGCTGGATCCTGTTGGTGTGCAAACGTCTGGTGCTGGGGCCTTCCCTGCTTGTTTGGAAACTTTTGGGCTGTGTGGATCCTGTGTGTCTGGCTTAAATATCCCCCGAGAATAATATAAACTAACCTCTTATTAGAGGTCCATGGTGCTTTGTCTTACTCATCCAGCTGCTCTGTAGGTTTAAGTCTTTCTCACAGTTGTGGTCCTTGACCCACTGCAGGCATTTGCAGATCACAAATGCAGACCTCATGGTCTTTTCTTTAGCAAACTGAATGACTTGATTGGAAGGTAGAGCTCCCACAGACAAGACGGGCAACCTCACAGGTGCCTTTTGCATCTTACGTGCTGTATCATAGTGCCTTCATACTCCCTCTCTCACCACATGGCAAGGCTTGTGTCACCACCCTACTGAAACAGCAATGAAGGGTTGAGTTAGCCGCCCAAGTCTGTGCGGTAGGACAGAGTGGAGAACCGAACTTGCTTTCCTCCATGGCTGCTGAAGTGGCAACAAGCAATGGATACGTCCTGTTCCCAGCACTGAGTGCATCCATGGTCCAGAGCCCTTGGCAGTGCAGCTCAGTGCTGTAGGACCAGCTCTGCCACCGCGTTCCTGGCAGGATCCAAGATCGGAGCATCATGGCTTCACAACTGTCTTTAAAGGACATTGGATTAAGGGGAAGTAAGGGTGTAAGAACAAGGAGTTTGCGCTCCTAACCTTCATGTTCTGTTGTTTTTTTTAGAATTTGGAAAGGGCTTAACCACACTAGGAACAATTTACCTGGTCAGATGGATTGAGAGTCAGATGTTTTTAGAAGATGGAGAAATGACTTCTTGTCCCCGTGTGTGCAGTGGATATTCCATTTGTGTGTGTCATTTATTACTGTTTTGCCCCACTGAGTTTATTTATCCTAGGTGATGGGTCTTCTGTTGCTGTCCTATAAATGGTTATAGGTCATACAGAACTTTTCTGTGATTACAAAAAAGAGAGTTTTTCATATTTGTTATCAGTGAAATACATTGTAAGTTTACATAACAACTTTAAATCCATTGTTATTTTCAAGATAATGGTTCTTGTATTTTGGTGTTATCACTTTTGATAATTATACAGTGTAAAGCTGTCCCTTAATTAGGGGATAGCATGGTAACTCAGTCGCCACACATAAGTTTTGCTGATTTTTGAAATGTGCTTCACCCCCCACCCCTCAAACTAATTTGGTACAAACAATGCTCCAAAATAACTTCACTGAATGCTGTGGACTTAAGCCTATAAAAGCTCATCTTTTATAATTGCTAAAGCAATAAAAAGCCCAGCTAAGCACAGCTTACCACCCATAATCGACATCATTGTCAGGACAGAGTGGGAAAACTTGCTAGGACTTCTCTGACGGAGGGCTGCGTGTCGGTTGGTGTGCCAGCGGTGGGCATCTCAGTCATGGGTGGCTGACTCCGTGTGCTGCTGGCGCTGGGGACTGAGGAGTTGAGCTCCAAGTGTGAAGTTTCAGCCAGTCTGGTATTCAGTTATCCACTAAAAATCAGATTGTAATTGATCTATATTTGAACTGGTCATTAATTGGAGTTATGTTTTTAAGGAGAGAAATAATCACATTTCAGTGTGACTCATCTGTTGCTGTTGCCATTTAAGCCCTGAGCTTTTTGGTACAAAGATGTTTAGATATCTAAGAATGTGTCCGTGCCCCCAGCACCAAGATCCTTCCTTTACTTGCTCATATTTACAAAAGATAAACATTTATAGATCCTCCTCCAAGATATTTCCATATTGCAGAATGCTATGAAAATGTCTGTGTGAAAATGTGTGTTTGGAGTTCTTTGTGATGACAAGTTTAAAAATTAAATTACATGGTTGTGTCCATCTCTTTTGGAAAGAAGCCTTGATAAATTACTCAAGCCTTTTCAAAATTAGTGTTTAATAAATACTGACATATTCTTGTATGAAGTTAGTTCTCTTATTTAAGGTTAAGTTATAAAAGGATATAAACCTTGAACCAGAGTAGAACTGATGCATTCATAATATCCACTTTAAATGCTAGCTCAAATTTGCTTGAGCTGTTGTGCAAAATATGTTCATCTTCAATGAAAATTGCTCTGAATTTGAGCAGCAGCATTACAAAAGTTTGCATACCCATGTGATTAATAATACCAGGGTAAAGTGGATGCTTAATAAATCAACCTATAAGTCTGAGAACGGTCCACGCTCTCTTTTTGAATGGTTTCTTGGATATTGGAGGCCATTGCATTCCATCTCCAAGGCAGGAATCCCTATATTTGAAAATGTCAGAACTGAGAGAATGTGATGCTTCTTTTGGGAGTTGGGTTCAGCGGCTGGTCATCAGAGTTGTGTGAAAGGGAGTTCCACCAGGCAGGAGGTGCATGTTTAAGCCCATGTACTTGTCAATGCTTGAGTGCTGAGCTAGACTCAGACTGCAGAGCAGCAATGAAATGGGTTTAGGACAAGAAAAGGAAATGCGGAAACGAACACAAGCACATGGAAAAACTGAGCAGGGAGAACTCAAGCATATAGAATCATAGAATGGTTTAGGTTGGAAGAGAACATAAAGATCACCTAGTCCCAACTCCCCTGCTGTGGGCAGGGACACCTCCCACTAGACCAGGTTGCTCCAAGCCCCGTCCAACCTGGCCTTGAACACCTCCAGAGATGGGGCAGCCAGCTTCCCTGGGCAACCTGGGCCAGTGCCTCATCACCCTCACAGTCTTCCTAATATGTCATCTAAATCTCCCCTCTTCCAGTTTGAAGCCATTACCCCTCATCCTATCACTACGTGCCCTTGTAAAAAGTCCCTCTCCAGCTTTCCTGTAAGCCCCTTTCAGATACTGGGAGGCTGCTATAAGGTCTCCCCAGAGCCTTCTCTTCTCCCAGCTGAACAACCCCAGCTCTCTCAGCCTGTCCTCACAGCAGAGGTGCTCCAGCCCTTGGATCATCTTCGTGGCCTCCTCTGGACCCACTCCAACAGGTCCATGTCCTTCT
>VYXH01003065.1:142108-182732 GCA_013397275.1 Burhinus bistriatus
TCTCCCCTTATCCATGTGTAATATGTGGAAAACCAGATACCTATCAAATATACATTTCCAGTTATGGATAGTCAACAACTCTGCATAGCTGCATCATGAGCTGGGCACGAGACCAATGAGACTGGGAGCCCGACTGCAGGAGAACTACCAGCGCTCAGGAGCTGGCGGGGCGCGTACAGCCCTGCCTGGGCTGTGTCCCGTGGTGGCTCTGACAGCTGGCTTCGTCCCTCAACCAGCAGATTTTGGACTGAGCAACTGGGAGCAACAGACTCCATACATGGTAAACCCAAGACTGAGGAATGAGAGACTGCTGATTCCAGTTCATTTATGTAACTCAAAGGGTTCATTCTCAGCATATCATGTTGAATGTTTTGCCTTCTTAAATGTCCATGGAACAACTGGGCAAGTAGCTGGCTGTGTGCCGTTCTCCGTTTGCTCTTCTACCGAGAGTTATTTTGTTCAGCTAGTCCTCTCCCTTGTACTTCTGCTCTGCAGTTAACACCTGTGCATGGAAAATTGAAAGAAATACATTGCAATATGCTGGATGTATAAGAGAAAGTATTGCCAATGGTTATGGGACCTGAATTCCGTTAATACCCCCTTTCCATCATTCCTTTGTCTTTATTCAGATGCTATGTAAGTGGACTGCCAGCCTTTGGAAAATACTTGTTCCCCATGCCCAGTCAAAGGAACTACCAGTGTGGTTTGGAGTGTCAGCAGGCAGCCTCAGTCTTCCTGTTTTTCCAGGGAGCATCCTGCCTTCCTCGCACTGCAGGCAAGCTGCTCTTTCACAGCTGCGCTGCTGACTCCTTCGCCTTCATGCCGATGTTCTTGCAGCCACGTCTCACTTGTAATCCATTTGATCGAAATGATGAAAATACCTAATAATCTGGAGTCACAGTCTTTTGCATGGTTTCTGCTCTATGTGCGGTGGCACCCCACCCAGGCAGAAAGTACAGTAACAATCTGGATGCATTTTGCTTCATTATTCTTCAGATCATTACCTTCTTATTAAATTCCTTGGTGAGGAGTCTCCTCTTCTTGGTATTAACATAAATTAGCAGAATAATAAAAGGTCAAAACCCCAGCTTGGAGTGGCTGCTATCTATTTTTAAATTGTGTTTTATTCCTCCTTTCTTTTCTAAGGCCTTCTTTTGCTTCCATCACTGTAATACATTGAAAAATGCAACCAATGTAAACAACTGCATCAGCACTGCACTGAATATATCCTGATCATAGGAATGCCGGGTTTTAGGTAAAAAATAATAAGCCACATGCTTGTGTGAGGTATTGAAGTCTCAAAATGCTTTATCTTTTGCTCTAAGATGTGTTACTTCATGTGGCACACGGAGGAAACTCTTGCCACTTCTATGTATTACATTCTGCAAAAGGAATTTGGGGAATAAAGTTAATAACAGTTTATCAAACACTGAGTTTTAGTTGCTTATCTCCTTCTTCCTGGACTGCTACAGAAGTGCTTGGCTTTACTTGCAAGAAATCCACAGTAGATTTGGGGAAATTCTAACAAGTTAAATGTCTCTGACTATGCACAGCAAATGAGGTTTGCTGAGGAGCTGGTGATATCTGTAAAGTGATAAAATAACTATCAAGCTTTATTTCGGATTGCTAATGAGATATACAATTGCATGACCTATAACTTAGTAGCATTTTATTTTGTTATTGTGTCTTGTTTACCAAATGATTTTTATTTCAGATTGCTCAGCAATAATTATTTTCTCTTTAATTAAATAAATTTTTTCCTTGTCTTTGCTTCTTGTGTTCAGCTGGAAAATAGAACAGCTGAAATGTATGGATCAGATATTCTTTGAGAGCCGAGAACTTCTTTATTTTGGCTAAGTACGGTTTTTATAAAATCACTTACGATTTCTTCAGAGGAATATAGTAAGTGTTCAGTTTCAATTTGTCCTCTTTACTCCATCACCTGTTTGTGAGGGAAAATGTCAGCACAGAAAGAGTTTGTGTATTGATTTATTTTCTTTGTAAGAAAATGTTGTTTTGGAACAGCAATTATTTTTTTTAAAGCTCTGGCCTTTCCACTTCCATCTAGGCAGCAAAACTCTGAGGTTATGGCTCGTGAGATATCAATATTTATTGTTCCTTCATTTGTGGCTAAGTTTTCTTTTGATGTTTCTGATATGTATCGGTGGTGACCGTGCAAAATTAAGCTTCGGAGACTGGGTAAGGGAAGGCAAAGCTGCTGTCAGTGGATGCAAGGTCTCTGCTCCCTGAGGAGCGATGTGGGATGCAGTAACGCTGTGAACAAGGCTTTCCTCACTGCATCTTTAGGTTATTTACTGGAATAGGTGTTATGCATAGATGCATAGCATCAGTAACTTCATCTGAACAAGCTGTAGCAACCAAATATGCCTCCAGCACCCACATTTAAAATCAGCTTGCTCATCATTACAGTCATAATAGCTGTATATCAGCCTTGCAGCTCTTTTGACAAAGGGAAAAGGGAACAGGTTGGTATCTGGAGTATTGTGAGCACTCCTGTGGTTTCCCTGAGGCTGGATCACTAGGAATCAATTAATCTGGTGGAATAAATACCCCTAGGGCTTCCTGGAGTATACCCTAAGCTCCTCTCCACAGGTTACTCAAAATATAATGAAAGTTTATTAGTCCAGCATCTTCTTTGTGAAGGCAAGGAAATTCTTTGAAGGAACCTTTTTGATTGATCCTGTATTGATGTGGTAGCCTTGCAGAAGACCTGGTTAAATGCAAATAAAAGGGATAATTTCCAAGAGAGTAAACGAGTATTGAGAGACTGATGTTATGATGTGCTAGTTAAAGTCTGGGCATATTCTGCTCTGTGGCAGTTGATATACTGCACTATTTTCATGAAACCTCAGTGTTTCCTCCCCTCTTACCAGCAAAAGTCCGATACCAGTATCTTTCAGGATTGGGTCTCATCTAATCTGAATTTTTATGGTCTATATTATGTGGTGCTTGCTGCTATGGTCCAAAGAAAGTGCTAAAGTTTAACATTCATTTATATGAATAATGCACATTTTCTGATATGTGATCCTTGCTTATTCTTTACATAGCATCTCCCACAGGTACCTGGGGTAAGGTCTGTAGTAGCTCTTGAATACACTCAGGCCTTGAAAGCTGGGAGAAGCATTCCCCTGGCATTGCTTGTACTTAGCAGAATTGTTCAGCTCTGAATACTTTGTCAGCAGGCAATCGCATTCCCTTAATTCAGGGAGGTGATTGCACTGCGCCAGATCCTGAGGCTTCCATTGGAAGCAAGGGCTGCTGCTGGAGTGGTGCAAATGTGTTCCTTTGCACGCTGGGCATGTACAAATGAGACACGCACAGCCGGTGTTCCCACAGGTGGGCAACTAATCCAGGTCTGATTCATCGTCTGCAACTCGGAGAATTCCCAGTTTGGCTTAGTCTAAGGAAGATACATGAAAATAGTCCAGATATCCCCACAGATACATCGTTACTGCCTCATCACAAGATCATTGTCTGTTTATGAAACTTCTACAGAAAATATTAATGCAAAAAAGAAATTTCCAATACGACATTAACTTCTGTGTACCTGCAAAAATATGTAATTTTAATTTATTGTACCCCTCATTTCTGTTTTCTAGGGGAAGTACTGAAATAAGATAACGTTGTAAAGTAGATTTATTCCTATGCAATACGAATTTCCTTTCCTTCTTACTAAGCCTATTATGTATTTAGCAATTTACCAGTTTTTCATAACAATGAACACATTGTATAGTATGGATAATTTTACTGCCATTGCATTAAGTTTTAATAATACTTTTAAATGAGCATTTTTTATGATATATGTAATTTCAGAGTCCCATAAAAACAGTTAGGAGAATAGAACAAATTAATGGTGCTTACCAATAATGGATCTTGTCAAAATTAATTTTAAAATAACAATGATCATAGTAATTCATTGCAATGAGTTTCTTGTGTCAAGCACTCTCTGTGCAATTTACATTTGATAAGAATGACAATTGTTCATCAGAACCTGTCTTGTGATCCTATCTAGATTTCAGCTTTATTTACCCAAATAAGCGTGAAAGTAAGTCCACAGAACCAGTGGATAAACCTTATAAAATACAATCACCACAACGCTTATATAATCAGATCCACCTGTTAACAAGAATATTTTAAAAAAAAATCAAGTAAGTATCATCCCCAGGAGCAAAAGGCTGAAATTTACACTTCATTGATTATTGAGCTCAGCTGAGATTTTTATATTGATTCCAAAACTCACTTGCTTTGCCAAAAGCATGAATTATGGATGCAGTCTTTGGAAACCCAAAGTATACCACCTCTTAATGCGATTGCTGCAGACACGCTGCTGGCCTCTGAGAACAAAGTGCAGGTAACAGAGGATGCGGGTGTGCAGCGGTGACTGTTGTCTCTGATAACTGCTTGGAAACCTACGCTCGGGGCTCAGGACAGCTATTGCAATGAGCAGCTAACGTGCTGGAAACCTACAACTCAGTTTGTGTTGCGCTAATTTACTTTGTGCTCATTTATACCTCTAGTCACAAAAGCAGTGCAGATTGCGTTGGCCCAGTCTACAAGCCCAGGTCTGGATGGTACCTCCCTCCCATTGCTGGTCTCTTGTCTGTTGTGTGTTGTTGGTCTGTGTGCTTCCCATTCTGAATCTACGGATTTGTAAGTCAGTGTGTTGGATATCTTCTCAAAGTTCTGCTGTTGCATCTTTTTTTCTTTTTTTTTTTAGTTGCTTCTAATAAGCAAACACCAGAATCAAGCTCACCTTCCCTAAATCATACAGTCCCCACATTCTTTATACAAAGGGCACTTCACTTTTTAGAGAGGAAAAGTGAATAACATCGAACCCACCATAAAGACAGTTGTGCCCAGTGGCACTGGAAGTCCGATGCTATCCTTTGTCACCCTGGTGGGCTCAGGGGCTTGCTCCCGTTTCCTCCTCCTGGGTATGGTGCTGAAAGCTCAAGGGAAATTCCTGCTTCATGGGAAATTCCGTTTTGCCACTTGAGTAATGCTTTACTTTTTGTGCTTCCTGTAGAAGAAATGGTGTTTAAACTTCATACTTCATACAGCAGCTGGCTGATAGCAAACAAACTTGCAGCATTTTGCATCTGGCATGTATTTTACTGTAAGGAACAAGGATACTCTGCTACTGTAGGCCCTGAAAGAGAAAAGCCTCTTGAATTAGCAAACAGAGAGAAGTTCTGGGGGACAGAAACTTTAGTGCTGTGTTGGCATCTCTCAGGATCTCTGCGCGTGTCTCCAGTGCTTGTATGGCTGACCCGGAGAGCAGTGAGCAGCAGTGTATTGTTTAACGTCACATATTTTTTGTAACAAATAGTTCTCTGGGTTTTAATTTTTATATGTAAAGCAATCCTCCCCTTTCCCTTTCCCTTTCCCTTTCCCTTTCCCTTTCCCTTTCCCTTTCCCTTTCCCTTTCCCTTTCCCTTTCCCTTCTTTCCCTTTCCTTTTCCCTTTCCCTTTCCCCTTCCCTTTTCCTTCCTGCGGAAGCGTTAGGTGTGCGGTTGCCACGCTGCATGCAGTGGCTGGGCACAGGGCACTGTTAGTCCTGGGCACCGTGGGAAGCTTCCTGCAAGGGAGCCGGTGTGGAGAGAGGCGGATGTGACAGAAAGCTGGGGGCAGGTACTGAATAAGCCATGCACCTGCAGAGAAATTTATTGTTACCAATTAGCTGTTACAATTACTGGTGTTTTGCCACAAATTTAAAATTACAGTTTCAAGTAATAAGAAACTAAATTCTCAGCATGTTTGAGACAGTAAGAACGAACCAACTGTATCACCTTCCAGAAATGCGGATCTTTGTCCGCATGCCAGACTTTAAGGTGTTTTAAACATCTTAAAAGATGTTAAGCATCTTTTAAGATGTTTTAGGTATTATGTCCTATGGACTAATGGAGAACCAGTCTAACCACACCATCTATTTCATAAGGCTGGTGTTTAAATCACTGTTTTCAGGAGTTGTCTGTTTGGCCTTATAAATTCAAATGGATCTGAAACTTGTCATGTAAAATTCAAGTCATAAAGCAATTCTCTGCACTGAAGTCTCACAAAAAAAAAAAGGTAAGTAATTTTCTTCCGAGATGTTTACTATGAAGGGAACAGCTTGTTGCTATAGAATCAAAAATAAGCTTTTCAGATTTGATTTTTGAATGGCTTTGGCTTTTGCACTTAAAACTGTGGAGTGAATTATATTTGAAAATGCAATACGCTACAGGAGCAGTGAATCTAAACTACCATTTTTTAGAAATGAATAGGTATTGTATTAATGCACATATTAGGTCAATCTCTCATTGTCTGTCATAGTAATTGATGCACATTACCTCTCCCTGAACGACACAAGTGTTTTTAGTGTACTGTGTGACACCCGGCAGGAAAATTTGTTAGTCTTCTCGTGGAGCTCTGGTATCATCCTGGCTGCAGGCTCTGAGTGAAAAACGAGGTTTCGAGGAAGGCTGGAGGGCGATGGAGCTTGTGGGTTGGTCTTGAGGTGCGGGTGCTGAGCTGGTGCTGGCTGCGGACTCGACCGAACCGATGGCTTGCAGGAAGCGGCAAAGGCCCTGGCGCAGTGGCAGCATGCACTGCCGGTAGAGCTGTTCCTTCTGGAAGACATCAAAACCTGAGACCCAGACAGCAGGTAGTTATTACAGCTTTTGTGATATTCTTTGGCGGTATTCACCAAGCTTTTATTTAAACCTTGATATTAATATGCTAATACAAGTACTCTTGCTAATTTCTAGTCTGCTTAATTATATTCTGCCTAGCTACCTTTCCATTGATATAGTTTTATTCTGCATTTCTTACCCTAATTTGTTGTATTGCATGAGATCTTGTAGCAGACACTGAGTATTCAACCTGTCTTGAGAAATATCATCTGACTGGTGTGTGAGACGGATTGGGATTCTTCTCCTGTAAGGAGCTGATGGACAGAAATGTAAGGTTTTGCTGTAAGAAAACTCATCAAAATTTATGACAAAGGAACATTTTTCCTCCTCTGATGCTCTGAAAATTCATTGCAGCAGATGGCCCCGTGCTCGGTGATTTCTACTCTTAGCTTTGATGCTGTTTACGTATATAATCTTTAATACCTAAAGAAAATAAAAACCCATGTGTTTCTGGGCTGAGATAAGATGCAGAAGAATGAGTGAAGTATACTGGTAAATGAGTTATTAGTGCTCCTGCTGACCCTAAAAGCATCATCACTTACTTCTTCAAAACAGAAATCACAGTAAGAAAAGACCGGAATACTTGAGAGAATACTTAAAAAGGAGCTGTCTTGGTGATCAATGGACGCTGCCAGCTTTGGCAGAGCTCTTCAGAAGCTTAATAGTTTAACAAAAGCATCTTAAAGGAAATTCTTTTATAAGAATCTTTTATATCTACTTTGTAATAAATGAGCAAGTAGTTCATGAAACAAATACGGCTGTCTACAATAGACTAATTTTTCTAGCCCCGTATCTTTTGAAAAGGTGTGAGTTGTCTGCGGTAGAGGTTAGACGTGTGGAATAGCATCCATTTAGCACTGTCTTTGGATATGCTGGTGCTCTTCCCACTGGTTTTGCTATGAGAGGGTGGAGTTTATAATGTTTGTGTGGTTCTGCAGAGAGAATGTGAATTTTTTGCCAGTTCCCGACATCGGTACTCAGTTCTTTGCAGCAGCGTGGCCTTGCTGTGGTTGTTGGCTTTCTGCAAGAGGGGAGCAGGCCCAAGGGCTCTGCACAACACCGTGACCAGCAATGACCACGGTCATCGCTTAGCTCACTGCCCAGTCTGGCACTGGTGGGAGGAATCCTGTCCCCAGAGATGATGGGAACAGCCTGGCTCAGCACTGGGCTGGGAAGGTCTCAGAGAGGCAGGTCCCATACTGTCTGTATTGCAGTTTTCTTGCAGAAGTGTGTAATGGAGGAGAACTGAAATAAAATATCGTTCTCTGGGTAGATTTTGACTTTCTAGATTCTGCTGCTGTTGATGGTAATTATTTCCAACCATAAGTGTTGCTTTCCCATTAGCTTAATTATCTCATACTGGTAGAGCTACAAACAAGTCAAATAACCCAGCGTAATTAAAGCACTGATGAGACCTGGATTTGTGGCTCTCTCTACAGGGTTACTTTCTTATTCAGATTAAAACCTTTAGGCCGATTGACTGAAATTCAGAAGGAGCTTAGCATTGCTGTGCAAGATGTCAGGGACACAACGATCCCTCTAAGGAGCCTCAAAGACGGGCAGCTGCAGCCTGGTTTGGAGCAGCCCTGACACCCGTGAGCAGATGTCAGCTCATGCTGAGGGTTTCTATGTTTATTTATTTGTTTTAACAGCAGGCAGGAACTTGAATTGAGGAGGAACAAGCTGGATTTTGATAGGTATGGGAAGACTTTCGGTGGGTGATGAACTCTGATGGGCACTTCGGTGCACTTTGTGCCCTTGTGGGTACCAGGACCCACTGAATTTGGCAGGTCCTTCAGCTCATATGGTCCCCGATGTCCCTGCAGAGTGCTCCGGAGCAGTTTTTTGTTTAACGGCATGGGTATGAAGCACTCTTCAGAAAGATGGAGTGCCCTTGGCCAGAGATCAGCAGGCGAGGCTCATCTGGAAGTGAAATGTGTCTGCACAGACAGAGACCAGATGGACTTCCTGCTGCTGGTGCAGGGATTGGGAGAGGTGCTAAGGAAATTGTCCCACGAGTCAAAGTCCCGTATTCACAGAGGACGTAGCACTGACAGGTATTTTTCCCCTTCTTGTTCTGTTCATGTCTTTTGGCCCTGACTTCTGTGTAGAGGTGAGCACGTATTTGATTTCTTTCCCTATCTGCCTCTGGCCTCCCACTCTGACTGGTGTGGGGAGGGTTGGAAACCACATTTTACATTGAGTTGTGACCCTAAAGTGATCTCTGCTACCTCTGGCCTGGAGCACCCTGGAAGTGATGGGAGGTAAGAGGATGACCCATGACTTCCACCTCTGATGCAGTGAAACCTAGCGTAAAGGGCTGGCTAAGCATCACTGCCTTGCAGAAAGCGCAGTGAGATCACGCGGTGCTGACATACTGGGATGGTCTTTTAAATGGGACAAGGACTAGTAAATGTGGGCTATACAGATTTTATTGGTGGATAAGTGGAGAGCAAGAGATGTCATATACGTGGACTTGTGCAAGGCATTTGATGCTGTCCCACACAACATCCTGGTCTCTAAATTGGAGATACATGGATTTGATGGATGGACCACTCGGTGGATAAGGAACTGGCTGGATGCTCGCACTCAAAGAGCTGCAGTCAATGGGTCGATGTCCAAGTGGCGAGCAGTGACAAGTGGTGTTCCTCAGGGGTCGGTACTGGGACTGGTACTGTTTAACATCTTTGTTGGTGACATGGATGTTGGGATTGAGTGGACTCTCAGCAAATTTACCGATGACACCAAGCTGTGTGGCATGGTCGACATGCTGGAGGGAAGGGATGTCATCCAGAGGGACCTGGACAGGCTTGAGAGGTGGGCCTGTGAGTACCTCTTGCAGTTCAACAAGGCCAAGTGCAAGGTCCTACACGTGGGTCGGGGCAATCCCACGCACAAATCCAGGCTGNGACTTTTTACAAGGGCATGTAGTGATAGGATGAGGGGTAATGGCTTCAAACTGGAAGAGGGGAGATTTAGATGAGATATGAGGAAGAAATTCTTGACTGTGAGGGTGGTGAGACCCTGGCCCAGGTTGCCCAGGGAAGCTGTGGCTGCCCCATCTCTGGAGGTGTTCAAGGCCAGGTTGGACGGGGCTTGGAGCAACCTGGTCTAGTGGAAGGTGTCCCTGCCCACAGCAGGGGAGTTGGGACTAGATGATCTTTAAGTTCTCTTCCAACCTAAACCATTCTATGATTCTCTTTAATCTATTACATTTCTTAAGGGATGAATCCTCTAGACAAGATTATATATTACTGCAGCAAATTATCCAAATGTACAAGAATTATGGAGGAGTTAAATGCATCTGAGTTATGGAGTGCCAAACATCATAGGAACAGGCAATTCTGATAATGTCCTTTGATTGTGTTAGAGCCATTTTATGGGTAATATGTCTGAATAAATCTGAAAATGTCAAACCTATACATTAGCAAGAGATTTGTCTTAATGCTCCACACTACTGAACAGTGCACTGCACAAAAATGGCATTTGGCAGTGGGAAGGGCTGGGGATGCGAAGGAGGGTTCGTTTGAAGGGACCATGCTGCTATGCATTGCTCGTACCTCTGCCCAAAACTGCTCTGAACTGCATCTCGGGGAGAGTGTGTGTGACTGTTGTGAACCTGCTGTTTTCTGGGGGATGTTCTAAAAATGTTGCTGTTAGTCTGAATGCCTGGCAAAATGAGTAATGTGGTCAGTTTTAATTGAGGTCTGCACTGCCTTTATGTTCCGGCTACACACTATGTCTCTCACGAGCTGCTTACCTTATCTCTGGTTATTGGAGCATCAGGATGCCATGGAAAACTGCGTGCACTCCTGTCTTCATGCAGATATGCTGACAAGTGAATGCAGCAGGTGGTTGCTATTTGTCTTTTATTTGAATAGAAGTGGCCACTCCAAATACTAGCACGAATGAAAGGAAAAAAAAATCTAATTAAAAAAAACATGATCAGCATAGAGGTTTTGTGAATGTTTTGTATTTGAGGTGGGGTTGTGTTGTTCTTCTTTGGTGGGTTTTCTGTTGTTGGTGGGTTTTTTTGTTTTCTTTTTTTTGTTTTGTTTTGTTTTTCTTTGCTTTAGGTTAATATCAATACAACTGTCCCTGAAGGAAAAATTAGCCAGATGGACTTCCAACAGCTACCTGCGCTAACAACAGGATAGCTTTGTGAGGGGGAAGCTGCTCGCTGTGTGCAGGTGAGGTCTAAAGAGCTCCCTGCTCTGTGGGAGTGCTCCGCTGAAAAAATCAGCCTTCTGGAAGGACGGTTGTGTATGTGTATGTGCGTATAAATCATGTGGCCAGAAATACTGAGCAAACACCTGTGGTAATAACACTGAAATATTAAGTGTCCCTGCTGTTTTGGGAATAGGTAGCCAAGAGAAAAGGTGGATGGTGTGTTCCAGAGAGGCAGGGTGGTTCAAGAGACTTTGTAGAATGAGGCTTTCTGGTGTCCCATAGCCTTGCTGCGGTGGGAAGGTACATGGGGTAAGGTCTACTCTGTGTGCAGGGCAACCTCTGAATAGCCTAGTTCCTGGGGTATTAAGCTGATTTTGCAGCACGTAGAGTTTCTGCCACATCATTAAATTAATCAGGCTGTAGAAATTACATGAATGCCTCCTTGTGAGAAAAAGCCTTGGCCAAATTGCATGATAACTTCATTGGTATCACTCACAGGTATGGATTTGCAGAAATGCCAATGACAAGGACAAGGTACGGGAAATACATCTCTCAGCAGAAACGAGACAAGCTACGTAGCTGATTCACCAACTCCTCCATTACAACGGAGAACTTTTCAGAAGGGGATGTTATGTCCTCGGCTATTACATACGTGGCACAGGAGATCTTGCCATACCATGCCATATGGCAGTATCTAAGGCTTTTAATGATGTTATTTGCCTCATGTGCCCCTGTTTCTTTCGTAATTGCAATTAAATAGTGTAAGCTAAGAAAAAAAGTGTGAAAATAATACAAGCAAGTAGGGAAGCTACTTTAGCTTTAAATGAATAGCAGATCAAATCAGCAAATTCAACTCGGATTTATGTGTTTTGTCTAACAATGTATATTTGCTTTTACATCTCGTCTGTATAATGCAGCCAAAGGCTAAGATGTGCACCATGCACAATCTAAATAAGAAACAGGTGAGGCTTTTCAGAAATTATTTAGGAGTGGTCGGCAGTGAGTGGCTTCACAAAGCTACTTTCTGGGCTTGAGTAGTTGAGCAGCTTCTGGTAAAGTAACTCTTGTTTCTGTGGTCAGGAAACCCTAAGAAGAGGTCAGCAATCCAAAGGCAGGTTTCATTTGAGGTTCCCAGGCTTTACTGGCTCTTGTAAGAGGAAAAAGATACAAACTGCAGAACATTTGGATTTGTACCCCTGCTGTCGGTGCTGTTTAAATATTTAATTTCCTGCATTTAAAACTTGCCATCAGATAATATTTTGTTTGTTTAAATACTTGTATTCACAATAGGTTGTTGTGAAAGAGTGGAATGCACCTCACTCAAAAGAGAGAAGCAGCAATATGGTTTTTTGAGGTAAAAATAATAATTTGACAGAGTTCAATAAATTCAATGGAATTTAACAAAGTTTAACAGTGGTTTATCAAGGTTCAATAAGCTCGATGGCAAGGTTCACCTTATTAATTACTGCATGGAAGAAATATACAAAGGAAAATTTAGTTAGAATTGAGTTAGAATGATTCACATGGAGACCAGAGACACAAAAGGGTAAGGACGACCCTCTGGTTGAGTCACGGGGTTCAGAGTGGATGCCCTTGCTTTCTGAACTCCTGATGGAGCTTAGGTGCAGCTAGATCCAATCTTAGTCTCAGACTTGGACAATGGTTTATGGCTAATGGAATCATCTATACAAAGTTTATAATAATTAATATTGAATAGGTACACGGATTAGTAATGTTTCATTCGGCATGCTGTCAGTCACTTGCCGAAGACCTGCTGTTGGTAAAAGGTCTCTCTGCCTCAAGAAGCAACCTTCAGAGGTGTCCCAGGTGTCAAGGGAGATCACCGCCATGCAGGGAGAGCTCAAAACAGGATCACTTAGGCTGTCATATTTATGGAATAAAGTGGTTGGCTCATAGTCAAATTACAGGCGGTGGGAAAGGAATGTATGAGACTCCTTGTACCCACAACTTGCTTTGTTCCCTGATAAATGAGTCTTGGAAAAGCCACTCACTATTCATGTGTTAATGTTCCAAGCTCATAGGCATCGGTGCTCACTGTGTCACTTGCTCCTCTGTGGATTTTCAGAGAACAGATTGAAACTAGAGGAGCTCTTGGCCCACCTACAGCTCAGGCCTTTACCTCCTTTGGAGCCTGTACCAAACTGCTAGTTTGGTTAAGGAGTGGAGCGCATCCATCACATAAGCTCCTTGTTGAAATGTATCTCCCAGAGAAATAAATGCAGAAAATATTACAAATGGACCTTTGAAGGAAGACTACGCCGACAGTGTTGGTATTGCTCGCAAACAGAATTACAGCTGCATAGTAATTCTTTTGCAGTGCTAATGGAGAGCTACGTACCCAAATAATTAAAAAATAACCTCCTGCACCAGGCTGCAGAATCACCTCTTAGCCCAAGGAGACCTGGACAGTGAATATCAGAGACTGAGTAACTGGTGGCACTGTACTCTAGGGACAAGAAATGAGAAAAGCCTGGGATGAGGTGCTATGTCAAGTGGATAAAGCTTGTAAGAGAAGAAGCTTATGATGAGTGAACTGTAAACTGGGGACAAAGATGGTCATTTTGGTTTGTGTTTGTCAGTTGCTTAGAACTGGAGCCCTAGTACGTGTTGGTGACTCTGAGGTGCTGTGGTAGTATAGATACATATCAAGAAAGATGATGAATATAGGAATTCATAATTAAGACTAATTATGGCAATATAACACCATTTCCTAACACTTTGAATGTTCTTGTATGAGCGTTTGGTTATGTAGAGTCTCCTTTGTTAAAGGGAGTCCTTGAATAAGTAGCAATATTTTGAGCATAATTTAGGGGGGAAAAAAAAAACCAAAGCCTTCACTCTAGTGAATATCTGCCCATTTATGGATTTAATTGTACAGCTAAATAAGTGCCGTCACTTTAAACAAAGGCTCTGAAATGTGTCAGGAAGCTTTGCCAATGTGGATTCACAACACGCAGAGCTGCGATCTGTCGCCTGCAGAGCAGCTGTAACATACCCATCCCATTGATGTGTAAGAGTAATTTTGCCTCTTCTGAATGAAGATATTGTTGGTTCTTAAAGCAATCCTCAGTGGTTCTGTTTTCCAGACTAACACAATACAGGGATTTTTGGTCTTTTGCGGGGTGGGGAACCTACCTTTAATTAGAAGCCTATTTCTGACTGTCTGGCAGGACTGTTGGAGAACCATTTTTCACTAGTCTAGAAAATGGTAGAGTATGTTGAGTCTATTTGTCCTTTGGTCTTGTTCCTATTCTAAACCTTTTTTCCCCTGCTTGTCTGTTTTCATTTGAACGGGTTGATATGCAGGGAGCAGCAGTCCACTCAGTAAATTACAGGCTCTGCTCAGCCTGAGGCTCAGCATTGTCCTCCCAAGCTGCTCACCTCTTGGCTAGACGCTGTAGGTGCACCTGGAGCCTCTGGAAGGCTTGTTGTATCCCTCTTGGACACCTGCCTTGGCAAGGGATACATTGCCTTTTTCTTTGCTGGTTGTGCAGCGAGGCTAGAGCACCAATATAATTTGGATGCAAGCGTTTCTCCTTTGGGCTTCCTGTTGCAGCACGTTCACTAAAGCAGAGAGAAGCAAGTGATAGCATCAGGCTTGAAACCTAGAAAGGGTTGGGTTAGGCTGGGTTGAGTTTAACCACCCTTGGCCCTGGATTCTGTGTTCTGATCCCACTGCTGAGGAAGTCCAGTTTACTGTGTCCAAAGTTTCCAAAGAGATACTGCATTTTTCCAAGTAATGACAAAATTCATACTTTCATACTTCTTTTTTATTTGTTTTTTTTCCCCTAATGAGAAAATACAAAATACCTCAGAGAAATGTCACTGCTTTTCAGTTGTGGTTATGGCCTCCAGTTGTGGAGGCCCCATCCCTGGAGGTGTTCAAGGCCAGGTTGGATGAGGCTTTGAGCAACCTGGTGTAGTGGGAGGTGTCCCTGCCCATGGCAGGGGGGTTGGAACTAGATGATCTTTAAGGTCCCTTCCAACCCAAACCATTCTATGATTCTGTGATTTTAAAAATTTTTTCAGTATGTTTCCTACGTGGGAATAAACAAAAAAACCCAATCCATGAGAGTCCTTCAGCAAGCGCTCATGATATGCAAACGTATTTATGTGCTCTTTTTTTAACCCTGTTTTAAGCCTATTCTTAAAACATCTAATTTCAAACAGAAATTAAGGAAAAATTTAAAAATATTGAAAGAGGAGGTAGAAATGCAGTTGCCTTTCTTTTTTGCCAAGGCAAGATTTCATTCCTCTGAAGAAAGAGAGTAGGCGATGGTGAGGACAGCTGTGAATCATTCATCGTTGAGACCTTCAGTTGTTTGAGGAAATGCAGGGCCAGTACATCTCAGCTCATGGCTGATCTTATGCCCCAAATCTTCATGCTCCACAGTGGCCTACACCTTGGGAATATGAACAAGGAGTAGGTTCTTGAGGGAGAAAAACAGCAAAAAAATGCATCTAGTTCAGTTTATCTGTGTCAGACCTGGTCCTCTGAGAAGAAAGATAGCATTTAGCAGATTTCTTGGCTAAAAAAAATGATAAAAATAGGCCAGGACCTTTCTTTTTTTATTTTTTTTTAAAGTAATTATATGAGTCGGCAGAAACCTGGAGCATCTGCCAGTTTGCAAATAGCACAGAGAGTTCAGCATTTCCCAAGGCATTTTTTTTGGCAGTTCTCTAAAGCTGGATGATTGGTATCTGAGTCTGATCTCCCTTACTGTCTGAAATGGCAAAAATGCATCTGACTAATCAATGACATTGGGATGGCCTTCTTGTGCTTCTAAGGATATCAAGGGACTTCATCTCCCCGGCCCTGAGATCTGCCCTTTTTCCCTTGTGCTAGGAGCCTCCTTGTTTCACCCTATTGCATGTTTTTTTCAGTGCCCAAAGGAAGCATCAGAATTGCAAATTCTTCAACTTAAAAGGTATCTCAGAAAAACCCACCAACCAACCAAAATAAGCACAAGTGTAACCGTGCCTTTTTTTACCAGGACAGAAGAAATCCTAACTCTTCTCAGACCCTGAATTAGACCCTCTGACCCATTGCTGTTGCTCTTTATGTCCTCTCACACCTCTGTACCTATCTGAACAGCTAGTTTATCCCATCCTACGCTGCTGGATTAGTTTTCATTTTATTGGGCAGTGGATGTTTGTGTTCCTGTGTGTCTTCCCAGACAGAGGGATGGGAGCTGTGAATCATATGCTGCCCAGGAACAAGTCGCCTGGATATGCCCATGCACACACTGTAGCTCGTGCCATGGCCAGCGCGGAGTGTCTGCACGCTCCTCTGCCTCTCCCAGGTGGCCTCCAAAGGGCTCCTCAATCTGCAGCTGCAGAGGTTTTGACGTGCTGCCTCAGTCACTGGGCTGCTGAAGTTGGGAACGTTTTGGAAGGCGCTATGCAGTATCAGGGTGTCCATATGGAGCACCCCAGGCATTATGAAGTATTATTTCTGAAAATGTGATAGGAATATCTCTGCCTGGATGGCCCCTGCTTCTGCAGCTGCTCTCCAAGCTGCTGAGACAGTGAGCAACTGGGCTTTCCTTAGCGGGATAGTGCAGACTCTCAACATCTCCAGAGTCCGTAATTACACTTTAGAGCCTGGCCACCTTTGTGGGAAATCCCCACCAAAGCCATTAATCAGGCTGTAGAGTGAGATTCACAATGATACTTATTAATCTGGTGTAGTGCTTCCCATTGCTAGCACTTCATGGCCTGTCTCTTTAATGGCAGGAAGCTGTCAGTTCTGCTTCTGTTAATCTTTCTGAGAAACTCGAAGGAAATATTTCCTGATTGAGGCAAGAGGAACCATTCAGGTTCACATGACCTGCAGCTTATTTTGGGTAAACAGATATAAATTCCTAAGGGGCCCATTCATCCTATATTAACATTTTTCCTGAGGCTGGAAAACCTCAAGTTATTGTGACCCTAAAGCAGCAAAACGCTGAAACGTTCTGGAAATATAGTGCCCCCAAACATGTATGAAATTGTTGCTGGGTTTGGTTTGGTTTATTTTTTTTTTTTTAATTTGAAAAGTCCTTTCTGTGCCGAATACGAGCATTGCAGTGTGAAAATGAAGCTCAGATCTGGGATGGTGATAGCTGTAGCTAGCTTTAAAGTATAAACCATCTGTATTTTGTATATTTAAAAGAAAATTATTGCAGTTGCGTTTGTGAGTATATGGACGAAGGCAGATCCTCACCACATGCTAACGTGATTCCACTGACAGGTATGGAGTTACTACTGCCGTAACTTCAGATGTAATGAGACCTGGGTTGGGCTCTCAGCGTCCAGGTGAGTTCACCAGAGCAGACAAGCTGTGTGTGTCTGAAGTGGCACGGACCTATCTTCTTTAATTACTTGAGTGACTGCCTGTTGTGAGCAGTGTCACCTATCGCTGCCTCACCTCCGTAATGTAGGATAAAGCACTGCTGCAGAGGCCTGATAAATCATAAATCCAAATTTGCACCCTTACAGTGACATAGCATAGCAGACAAGTTAAAATATTAGATATTACTAATATATATCTGTAATATCTGTAGATCTATGAACAAATTAACAGTCTCCACAAGGCACCAGCGATATTGTATGGAGGAGGATGTGCAGACAGGGAGATGACTAAATAAAATGTTGAAAGATATGTAGAATGAACTAAATGCATAGCACTGCTAACAATTTCAGTTTGCGTGCATTCTTACCATATGGATGAAACACTTATTAAAATAAGGGCATGATAGATACTTGATAGAAGAAATAATGAAAAGGAGGGCATGGTATCATGTATAAAGAGTGCATATAAATGCTTATAAAGGAGAGAAAGGGCTCTTTGGATAACAATCACAGTGGTTTTGCCTTTTGATTTATGGCAGACTGGTTTGGTTCTGCCCTAACAAGGAAAGCTGAAATCTGCAGTGAAGGTAGCTAGATACAGTGATTGTGGAATCAGTATTTTCTAGAATTCAGAGAGGCCAGTTCCAATGAAATGCCAGCAGCCAGATTGTTTCCCATCATGTGAAGGCATTGCACGCTGCGGAACATCACCTTCCCAGAGACCTGGGCGGGAGAGGGAGGTGGCAGCAATTTGCTGGGGCAGACAGTCCTGGGAGTGCTACCTGGCAGGAGTCAGAAGGACTGCACTGATGAAACCCCAAATTTTTGTTGGTGTATGTCATCACAATTAGTCAATCAGTATTTGCTGGTTTTTGCCCCCATTTTAAGGCCTGACCTAAGGCATACTTAATTTAAGCACTTACTGATGACTGGAGTATGGTCTGTAAAGTGTCTGTGTATCTGAATTACTTATGCATTCGGTTCTAGTTTCTTTTATCCTACACAGATCTCTTCAGTACTTCCTCACTGGATGTTGTTGGTTTGTTTTTCTCTTGAGCTGGTGTTAGAGATTAAAAGCAGTGCTGGATCTTACCTGTAGCCCAACAGTTTCTTGTCTGCAGTAGCTGGGAATGCAAATTAGATGGTTTATCAGTAGCTAATTTGCCATTCTTAATGTCATTCTGCAGATGGCTTCAGGAAAAGGGGGTTTGTATACAAGTAATACCTACATGTTGATTAATTCTAGATGAGCTCAGACAAAAGCCACTCATCCTTTAATGTTGGGGGGAAGTAAAGGCACGTCTTTAAGCTCAGCAGCATATGCGTGGCTTGAGACAATGTGTGTGCCAGGCCTGTATGTGGCAACAGGATGAAATCTTCCCTCTTCATGGTGTGAGGATATCGGGGGCCTGTAGGATGGTCTTCAAGAACTGGGAGAAAGTGCTGAATGATGAGATGGATGGAAAAGATGTGGCACAACCTCAGATGTCCCTGGGACACCTCCTGAGTAACATGCATGGGGCAGGGTCCAGCGAGGAGTGGGAAGGAGCAAGAGAAATCACTGTCCCATCCCCTGCCCCATATCTCCCAACCAGCTATGGGCTGATGTCCCGGTCTGGCCTCAGCTTGTCCCTGTCCCCACCGAGGTGCCTGATGCCCTGGGCTAGGGCTACCCCCCGGCCTGCCCTGCACCCTGGCTGGGGTGGTGGGAAGTGCCCAGGCCCCCAGGGACCCCCCAGCCCTCGCTGCACCCAGACTGCAGCTGCTTTGAACTTGTGTTTGTGTCTGTAATTAAAACTGTAAATGACTTTTGGCTCTTCATCAATGCCAGGATTTGAAAAGGAGAAAGGAAACTTCTGGAGTTCAGTATGAAACCTTCGGGTCATCTTGTACCAAATGTGAGATCAGGTAGGTCTAAACCTGACTGATAGCTTTGAAGAAGCAACAGATAAAAGGACCCATGGTCTATTTGAAGAAAAATTGCCATGAAGAAGTTACAGTGTGGCCAAGAGAAATAGACTTAAAATTATACTTTGAAAGATGGTGTAAGCTAGAGGAGAGAGGAAGGATCAGGGGTTTGAATGCCAGAAGCAACCTGCAGTTATGTTTGTGAAGTCTCTGCAAAACTATAAGGAAAATATAAAGAGGTGAACTCGAACAATATCAACTCCATCTATGAAAAAAAAGCTTAAAAGAGTGGAAACGTTCAAAGGAAAACAAGAATAAATCAACAGTGCTAACCAGTCTGGTATGCAGTGATTGACAACAACAGGACAGGAAACGCTATAAACAGTTTTTATTTGGGATTATACTTCATGTGGTGTAACTATTGCAAACAAGGAATATTACTGTTGTTTGACAGACTTGCCATCTAGCAAAATATTTTCCAGCATAGGAATAATAGCTTAGCAATATGCTCGCGAATGAACAAATCAAGGTGATGTGGTAGTAGTTTTCCAGTGAAAGTAAAAGGAATGTTTCTGGATAACCTATTGAGTTCAAAGACACATCTTTCTATGTTGTAATTTCTAAAGAAAGCTATTTTAGTAACATGGTTTCCTCTTGCCAAATGGCAAAAATGAGAATAAAAACTTGATGGCTTAAAAGCAGGAGGTAGGTTTACTCTCAAGCAGAGGATATACACAAGGGAGAGCCACAGCTTTGTGTGCAGGGGCACCTGGCTAGGATCAGCTGATGCCCTCACAGCATTTTGACTGATCCGTTGGGATTGGGATTGTGCTTCTTACAGCACAAATGTTTAGGTGCTAAAGAATTTGTATAGCATCAGAACTGGAGATGAGAAAAGACCTTTAGGTCTTTCTCCTGCTGCATAAAAGGCATATCTGTATGTCAGTGGGTTTTTTCCCTGTTGTAATTAGGGAGATTATTTCACCATTTCCATTGAGCATCTCTCCCAGGGATGGGAAGAGATAAACCTCTGTGGCTCGCCTGACATTCAGCCCTCCGTTCTTCTTTGATTAATTTTCCCCATCTTTTTTCATCTCTTATGTATTCCAGTTCCTTTCTACAACCCCTCAAAGCATTTAGCATCCCCTGCATGATTGCTTGGTCCACACGTGTGTGCTCTGCTTTCTTTGCATAGTAATCTCTATAGCCCTGTAATCTCTGTGGCTGCCTAAACTAAACAACTAATTGTATTCATCAGCAAACTGCACTGATGACTTGGTCCACTGAAAAAGAGCATTAAGAGCAGGTGGTGAGCTGTGATTGCCATTTCGGATTGGAGAAGAATTATGCACGTCGTTATTTTTATTATCTCTTTCCTCTGTCTTCCCACCTGCTCTTGGGTCTGGTCTTAATACTAAAGCAAGGCCTGCCTTTTTTTCCTCTCTCTGCATTTAGACGTGGAGATAATGCTACAGAGGGGCCCTAGTTCTCGGCTGCTGTATTAATTGCATGATTGACATTGGGGTACTAGGGCAAAATGTTGATCGAGAACAGGGGAAGACATAATTGCATGAATTAATAATGGAGAGGATTAAAATTGTGCTCCTAGCTTCCAGCTATATATTTTGAGAGCAGTATTTTAACAAGAAGAGTGAGAAGGACACCAAGGACCTAATGCTGGACTGTTGTCAAGTTTTCCTCTCTTGTCTGATTGGGATGGAAGTTGGGCGGTCCGTTTTTGCACAATGAAGCCAAAAATATTTGACTCATTTTCTCTGCATTCCTTTTCTGAAATGCATTTTTGTCCTCAGAAAGAGGGGCACCTTCATGCTTTAAGAGCACGCAGAACACGTAATCAGATGTGTCTAGTTACAGAATAGATACCACTTAAGAGCTGTTGCTTGACACTTTCTTGCATGAATATGAAAATGAATATTTTAAATAGGATATAAAAAGGAATATTTGAACAGGATAATATTTTTTTAAAAGTATACAAAAGCATCCCACTACTGTTTTAAGCTGAGTATTTAAAGCATTCATTGAGCCCTGGGGAGAGGAAGAGCTTTCCATTCACAACCACCCTTTGAGCTTTTTGCATGAACTCAGGTAAGTGACAGAAACACTTCAGTCTTTTCCAAAGGTGAACCAGAGTCCACTGCCCTTTGTTGCGGTCTTAGCTAAAATAAGCTTTCTTTTTTTCTAATAAAGACAAATGTGTTCTAAATTAACATGCACTGTAGTAACTATGTTCTTTTGATGAGGGAACAATCAGGAAATTGCAAATGAAGATAATAAAAGAAAATATAGTAGCTCTTACATACCTTGCAAAACTAATGAAATTAATTTTACTGGTTTCAGTTTCAAAACACAGTGAAAGAAGAGCTGCAGCAAGAGTACACCGTGTATCAGGAGGGACGGCGGTGGTAAATCTGAGCTGCAGAAACTTTCATGCTCTGGTCCAGGAACGGGCTGCATGTGGTAAAGCTTTGGCTTGAGTGGACCCTGCGTGGGAGACCACTTGCTTTTTAAATAGCTGTTTGTGCCTTGTACAACCACCATGGGTAGCTATGCCTGGCGGTGTACGAGGAATAGGAGGGAGGTTGCACCACTACAGGAGGCCAAGCAATGTCAGCTGGAAGCTCTTTGTGAGCAGAAGAACAGCGCGGGTAAAGGTTGAGTGATGGGAGAAGGAGGAACCAGACCCCGTACTGTGGCCGTGGGCCTGGCAGGGAGAATGGGTGTAGATCGGGGCGGTGAGACAAAGGATGGCTTTTCCAGGAACTGGGAGAAGTCAAAATCCCCTGGGTCCCACCGGAGAAAACAACTAAATAAAAAAAACTCCCGAACATGTGCAGCTCTTGCTGCTTTGGATTGGGAAGCCAGTGCTTGTCAGCGCACGCAGTTACTGTGTACAGACAGGAGTCAGAGAAACGGAGGGGCTCTGGTCGGAGGTGATTGTTTCAGAGGTTTTTTTCGCTACTTGCTGCCTTTATTTCACTCCTCTTTCCTGTTGGTGTGTGGGGAGGACGACGGTGGGGTGCGGGGCAGTGGATCCGTGAGAAGGGGCACCCACAACCCGTGGAGCCTGGGAGCATCCCGCAGGTCCCCAAGGGAAGCCTGCAAGTATTCGGGACAATGTGCTCTCAGCATCCAGTAATACCAGTAGCAAAGGTTTTTTCTGAGTCAGAGGATTATGTGTAACCCCAGTTTGGGACAAAGGGCTGCTGCGGGTGCTCTGGGACCGAGCCACGCAGTTTTTACAGCATGGGAGCTGCTGAGCTGGGTTAGACCTCTGCTTAGCCTGATCCTGGTCCTGCTTGGCCTCAGCGACCTTTGCTCCAGGGTGAGTACCAAGAAGCTTGGTGCAGGTAAGGATGAAATGGGTGGCTTGAGACTGAGCTGATGGTCCCCTGCAAGGAAATGAGGGGCTTGCAGTCATCAGAGAGTCTTGTTTCTTCTACTGAAACCTGGCTGTTCTTGTAAGCAGATATCAGTGCCCCATCCTCTTTTGAAACCTGCTTCAATCTTAACCGCTGGTGTTTGGCACAAAGTTCCAGTAGATTAGCTGACATGTTATATTCATTTTTAAATTGTTGGCCCTTCACCCCTCTGACTGTTCTCTCATTTCACAGCACCAGAAGGAGAAGCCTAGACATTTTTGGCTTAGTGCCTGTAAGCTCCTCACTGCTTATACCATCTTTTGTTTTTCGTTGCTGTCTTTTCAAAGCTTCCTTAATCTTTTTGTTTCCTATTCATGTAGCATTTCCCCCTGGTTTATGTCATTATTGTTGTACTCTCTGACCTTGATCCTCTCCATCCCTCATTGTAAATATTTTTCTTTATAGTAATTTTAGGATTACTAAGCACAGTTGCATTGGGTGTATGATTGGATTTTTATAATGCAGCATATTAATGAATGTGTTTTACTGGTGTCCCCAGAAACTGTGCTTTTGAACAAAGACCTCATTGTGCTAGCAACTTTATAAACGCACAAAGGAGATGGCCTGTACCTGGGAGAGCTAGTAAGTATGAGACGAGCTGGTTACAGGCAGGGGGGGCAGCAAGCAAGGGCAGGGGGTCACTCACAATAGCAGGGGTCATCAAACCACAGCTATCGCAATAGCTGTCCGATTTTGTGATGGAGGAGTAACAAGAAATGGGTAGTGAATGAGCAGGTATGAGTTACGAAAATTTCTGGCTTGAGAGACATGAACAAAGGCAGGAGCGCTCCCAGGTCTGTACCTCGTCCCACATAGCAGAAAGTATGGAAACAGTCTAGATGAGGTTGATCCTGTGTGTGTCTTACTGCTGCCCACTGTCAAAGTCAGACAAATGCAACTTCTTTTATGGTATTCATCAGACATAGTAATATTTGAGTTGTAATTTATGAAATTAATGTGCTTTGTAGATAGATGATCTACTGAATAACATTTCACTCATTCTCTCTTGTGTTGACTCCTGCTCAAGAAAGAAGTTTCTCAAACTTTTTTGGTTTGCGTCTTAGATTCATTCATCATATCTGTCTACAAGAAGAAATGTCTTTTGTTTGAAGTACAAGTGTGCATATCTTAGCTGCTGGGCTAAGCAGGGTATTTTTGCTATGTTGTGAGCAGTGCTTCAAGATACATGTGAGTATGTCTGTAACTAATTAATTTGCAGTTGGTATCTTCGCAGTTCTTATTATGGTGATCTAAAGACCACAGTTAACCTCTGAATCCATGTTGCATTGGACAACTGATTTTTGGAGTGTCCTCCAAGACAAGTCTGCAGATGCGAATAATATGAGATTTAAGTTAAATATCTAGAAATGTCAAAAATGAGATGCACGGCTTGTGCAGGGTGGGAATGAGCTGCAAATGAAACTGGGCTGAGCAGCAGAATGGAAACCTGGCACCGTTGCTGCCCAAGGAAACCTTCCTGGGCCACTGCGTTGGTGTGAGCCTGGTCAATCCTCTGGCATCTGGAATTTTTTCTGCCTAGAACTGACACGAGCAGGGAAGGTCAGGATTCAAATGCTTGCGGTACCGCATCAGTCTCCAAGTGGACTTTCAAGAAAAGGCCAGTGACGCTGGCTGTCCCATAAGCTTATCATTAGCTGACTCACTTAGCACTGGGAATAAACGGGGAACTGAATCAAGCTGGGCCTGTCTTGGACTTTTCCCCTGAATCCTATTTTTAGCTACACAAATGCAAATCAGAAGTACTTCGCTGAAACTGGTGAGGTACTTTATAATTTATTTGTCAAATTGGTGTGAAATTTCTGAAGCACACGGTTCCCAAAGAATAAGATCTGTTGCTGCAAAATGTCCACTGCCTCTGGACAGTGAAGGCTATTCAGCTGCCGGGACTGGGAATGGAACATCACTCAGTGGTGCAAACGTGAATGGTGTGTGCTTTCTATGAAAATGTGAAGGCAGAAAATATTTAGTATCATTAAAAGAACAAAGTTGACATATTAAATAATCAGCTTAGTAAAATCTGTTTTACAAAGGGTCTGCTTCTGGAAATTAGGTGTTAGCATTTGGTGATAAAAGGCTAAATATGGGAAAATTGTGAAACACTGCTGTGAATGTTGTGAAAGAAAATCCAGCAGTGTCTGTGAAGTCAGCTACAGGCCATAGGTCAGCACTGACACTGATATAAACAATCTCCATCCCCTCGGGTTTTCACTCCTGTCCGTGCCATGCTCCATCCTGTGTGCTCACACATGCAGCAAACTGAATCAGCTGAGAAGCTGATCAAAATCCAAAATAACTCTTTTTCCATGGGAGGCTTGCTTGGTTTTACCTTACTGCTAAAGCTCAGGATGGTCCTCATGCACGTGGTACATGACACTGTGTATCTTGGGAATGCTGTTAGCTTTGTGCTTTCATATATGGGTGTATATAGTTTTTCTTAGGTGTTTGGCAGATGCCTGGCACTTGCAAACCATGCTTGTTCCCAGCTCCCTGTGCCATGCTTGCCTCCATAGCTGCGGTTCGGAAGCTTTCTCTGAATATCCGATAGCTTCTACTCCGATAGCGAGATGCAGGTTGCTCTGGAAAGCAAACTATGCCATGAAATAATACTTCACAGCAATCCTCGGTACTGTCAATATTTAGGATTTGTCTGTATGTAGAGGCTTAGTTATATCTGCGAGTGAGGGCAGAGATGAAGAGAATTTGGGAGCAGAAGAAAACGAGTGGGCTGGTTCGTGTGCTCAGAGAGCTCCGCAGTGCCCGGCCCTGCTCCCGCTTGCAGCACAGCGCCAGGTGAGGGTGAGGTTTTCCCTCTGTCTCAAGCGGTTGTAAAGATCTTTAGAGATGTCAGTTGACTGAGAGAGGAGGTGAAGCACAGGTTAGTGTAGCACAGAGTGCAGCGATCACCTGCTCAGGGTCTAAATCAGTCGCAGTATTAGCTCTCTGCCTAGGCCTGCATAGTTTTAACATGTGGAATAACCCCTTTTTGGGCTATTGACTCATCTGGGATTTTTGTGGTACAAAATTTGGATTGGGAATGGAGAAAAGAAGACTGACATCTCTCTGTTTGCAATTCCTTCTCTGCAACTGCTTTTCTGTCTGGCTTTCTGGTGTTGAAGGTCTTGCATCTTGATGTGTAAGCTGGCACAAGTAGCCCTCCGATTTGGGCTTGCACCTGCAGGAAGGATTACCCTGGTTGAAGGGATGTGTGTCGGAATTACACCGTCCTGAATTCTGCTCTGTGCAGAAACTCAGTTTCTCCCTCTTCATGCCCTGCTTTCTGCAGGCCGTGGACTCAAAGCTTGTTCTGGCAGTATGAAGTCTAGGAGCCTCAACGGCTCTGGGGTGGGACGTTGCAGCCAGGAGTGCAGCAGCAGCGTCAGTTGTGCTTCCTTCTACATCAGAATAAGCCTATGAAACAGCAATTCGCTGTGAACTACCCGCCCTCTGAATTTAACTGTTTGAGGGCTACAACCTCTTTCCTAAGAGGTCAGTTTCCCTACCTTTGGTTGAGCCTTTCTGGCTTTTTAAGGGCAGTCATTGTTTACTGAAGTGTCTCTTCACTTCGTTATCTCTCATTATCTCCTATCAGTTGTGTCATATCATTTTCTTCGAGTGCATTTCTGATGGTTATTATACCCAGCTGATGCCCTTGAAGTTATTTATTTGGCTCTGTATCTTTCAGCCTTCCAGTGCTTGCTGAAATGCTGGTAACTTCACACAGCCCATACTGTCCTCTCCTTGCTGCATCTGTAAGGTTATTCTTTCTGCCTTTTAGAATATATATGCCGGTGGCCTTTTTGCCAGAACACCTGGTGAAACAAGAGAAAATAATTGCACTTCTATGAAATAATAATGCCTGTTTTATATTTCTGTGTGTAAAATACACTTAGAGGCAAACACTAGCACTTTGCCTACTTATAATTGATGGCTATACCAATTATGGCTGTTTTGCATGTGAGAAGGAAAGATGAATTGTCTGTTTGCGCAATATAGTTCTGGAAACTGGTCTGCAGGGCAAAGCGTGAACAGGATTAAGCCAGGCAGGGTGAAACATTTCCTGAGGATCTATCAAGGGGAGCACACATGGCAGTGGGAGGGGTGGATAAGAGTGGAAAGATGCATAAAAAGTTTCTCATAAATCATCACTCGCAGGGACGGCACCTGCACGTATCCCCTCTCTCTTTTTGGTTTGCCACCGAGGTGTGGGCTTCAGAAAGGACGCACTGTAGGAAAGAGCTGAGCTGCATCTGGAGGGCTGCATCTGTAAACCTCAGGGTGGAGAGAAATCCACTTAGAAGGGTAAAGGCATGGCTGTGTGCGCTGCACCTTGGGGAAAGGCTGTCAGTTTTGAGGTAACTTGTATTAAAGCATCTGTCAGAAGGAAAGCTGAAGCAAAACTGGAAAACTGTCCAACCTGTCTGAAAGCAGCTCTGTAAAAAAAGCAAAACAAGCGTACCATTGTTAACAAGCGCTTTCGTGATGGGAAGGGAGGGTCAATTAACAGCAGAACATCTGGACAAAGACCAGAGACAGACCCAACAGTGGTGCTTCCCATGGTTTACAGAGGACAACTGACGCCTCCAAATGTTTACAGAGGTCTGGAGGTATGTAACTGGCTTGGCATAGTGGAGATAAAAATAGGACAAAGGCTATCTCCTGAAGATTAGTTATTTGTCATTGTCATAAATCTTGCTTTATTAAAAAATGTCTGAAATTTTGTTAATCTTAAAGATAGTGTTATGAGACATGCCAGTGCTACATCAAGGATGCAACCTCTGCATTGACAGCTTTGACGGGTGATGAGCAGCTGCCGACACCAAGCTTCTGTCTGAGCAGTTTGTGTTGAAATGGGTGAAGAAGCACAGAGTGAGCTCAGTTAATGAAAAGGAAACGATCGAAGCTAAGCAGGCTCATTTTTGCTGGAACACTTTTAAGGACTGTTCATATAAACAGCTCAAACGGATAGAGAGGAATGTAATCTGCGGTGGGAGGCATGGAGACAAGCTGTTAAGGCAGTGCTGGAGCACAGCTTCAGGTAGGAGAGGACATCCCTGTCCTGTCACAGAAACTGGATTATTAGGTGCCATTTCTATGTCCACCCTGCTAACAGCAATCCTGTTTGTAGTGTTCCTGCTGCTGTTAAGCTAACTGTTTATCACGATGATGTTCATGGATCCTGGGTGCAACAGGGGTTGGTGTCTTTTTGTTGTTTTGCATGTTTAAGCAGAAGGTCCTTATAAGCCACATACCCTTCTGACATTCATTTTATTGCTTTTGTTAATGCTCCTTGAGAGCAGGCACTTTAGTTTTACATGATATGTTGTAGTTGGAGTATAAATATCCATATCAGTCTATGTGGTTGCAGAAAAAATAGAGCTGTAGAATCTCTGGGGGAATATGACTCCGTAGGGACTCACAGTACTTCTTGAAGTCCATAGTTATTTGACTACTCTAATCTAAGACGCTCTTCTCATGAGTTTCACTATTTATGGCAAAAAATCACAAATCAGCATGGTTGTGATCTCCTTGAAATGTCTTCTCTGGCCTGTAGGATAACAAGCAAGCAGAAGATGCTACAAAATTAGTTTTTATAGCTGTTATGTTAACCTGCTGTGTTCTTAAGGCAAATTTGACACTGCTCTGGGATCCTTTTTACATGGTGTTGGAATATCTGCTATGTAGCACCTTAGCTTTTATTTTTTCCCAGTGACCTGGTTTTTGCTTGTCTGCATTTACTACCTAAAATACTCTTTAGCTAGTGTAATTCTCGCTGACTTTTCCTGCTGCTGACTGTTCTTTCCTCTGAAAAATGTAATGCTGAAATTAAAATTCCTCATTTCTGCTACCTTGGGGGGGTGTTGTTCTGAGACATTGTCCTGAAAGTAGGAGTGGAAGAAACTGTGCCTTTTTATTAGGTATGTATTGGCATTCTGAATTAATTCTAGCAACAGAATTGAGCCAGCATGCCAAGGATGATATACCCCACTTGCGCTGGCTTGTGGAAGAGGGTAAGAGCCTGCTAATGCTGCTGGGTAACAGGGTGTTTTTCTATGCGAGGGAACCTGCTTTTATTTCCGTGTTGAATGAGAAGACGTTGCTGAATGTGCACAGCTGAGAGTGGATGGGGCAGAACAAGTCTAGTTAAACCTGCTGGTTGAACCTGGGGCAGGCAATGGGTATGGCCACGGTTCTCATGGCTGCCACCGAAATAGAAGATCTACGTTTCCTTCTTGGATTCCAGCTGGGCTTTGCATGGCTGCCTGCAAGTGTATCATGTTTGAACTGGATGGTCTATGACCACAAAACTTTATAATGCAGCTCTGTACGGTTGGCTTAACTTCACGTAGTAAATGTTTCAGCAGTGTCCGAGAGGTTAGTATAGCGCAAAACCTGCTGTACAAGCCATCTCCAAGGTGAAATGCAATGTTTGTCCAGTTACTGATATTATGTTACATTGTTTTGGAATACCAGGACTTATGCTTTGGCTTATAGTACTGCATAAGCCACAAAGAGAAAGCAATAGAGCAGCACGTAGCGAGCTGCAGTAGGAAGCGAGGCCATCTGCAGAGAATCAAATACTTGAGTAATTCATTAGGTGATTCACTCTGTGATGGTTCTTTGGATCTGTAATAAGAATTAGTACTTCTCCTTAGGCAGAGGAGGGAAAAATTAATTCAGAGTTTCTAGCAAAGCCTAAGAAGTGACTTTGAAGCCTTGTCAAATGTTCCTATGATTCAGGGATCCAGCGCATGGGGACAGTTTATCAGTCTGGGCCAGCTGAGGGACTGCCTTGGATGAAGTCATCTTGATCAGCACTGGAGTCTGCTGATAGAAAGATGTTAGCAAGTGAAATATGTGCCTGCTTCTAGTTTCCTCTTTGATGCTGGCTTCAGTAAGATCCTCAAAAAATACAAAATACAGTAGTCTCGTTTGTATTAAAGCAGTCAAAGGATGCAGGTCAACTTCTGATGGTGACCTCTTCAGCTGCTGGCAAAAGATGTTGCATTTCTTTACTAGAACAGGCAGCAAGGTAGATCAATTGGAACAGAGCTTTCTGCTTCTGCTCAAAAAGCAGAAACTGTTATGTGCACAAGAGAAAATCTTTCCAGTTCATTAACAAAGAAAGAAGGGACCTCTTGGTCAGACTGTTGGATCACTGCAGCTAATATTGACTCTCTCAGCAGTGCAGGTCGGGATGTGCTGTCCTTTCATCCCTCTTAGATCAGGTCTGTACCTTCCTCCTCCACCTGGAGACGTGGTTTTAATCTTTCTCACTTTCAGGAGGTCCCAGCAGAATCCTTGCCATCATTTCAGATGCTTTTCTGACTGTACTTCTTAACCTACTCTTAACACTCTCCTCCACATACGTGGGGCCTTACGTCTGAGGGTATAAGTGCTCGTTGTTTTGATTTCCCAGTTTGAGACTTAAAGGTTTGTAGTTTTTGGAAAACTGTCAGTGAAGTAATTGTGTGCTTGAATGATCCTTTGAAAATAGAAATCGTCCTCAGTCAGTAGATGTGCGTGTGCTTTTTGTAATGTACTTGCAAAGCGACTTTAAATAATGTAGCTTCAACAGTCACAGGATTTTATACACAATGATCCTGAGTGAGTCTGGTCAGTCGCTCTATAGTTTTATAGACTGTTTTTCAGTCTTTTCTTTTTTCCTTTTTTTTTTAATTTTTGTTTGGTTGGGTTTGGAGTTTTGTTTGTTTGTTTGTTTGTTTGTGGTTTGGTTTTTGTTTCTTTTTTTTTGAGGGGCTGTCCATTTTGGTGGATCATCCCCTACTTTTATTCCTGGAAAGCTTTATTCACAGCTGCAGCTTCCTTAGCTGTTTGTGTTGTGTGTCTCCTCTCCACGTGCTGTCTGACACCACAGGGCATCCCCTGTCCATGCAGAGAATGCAGCGCTCCCGCTTCCTTCCCACAGCTCTGCCTTGCTGTTGCACCTAATGGTGCAGACCTCCAGCCTTGAATGTATGGTGGTCCTTTCTGTCCTGAAACTGTATGAAGAGGCATTCCCTGAATCCTCCTGCTTCTTCAGAGAAGCCATGATTTCTGTTCATCTTCTGGCAGGATTTGGGCTCCCTGCAGCCTGAATTCCTAGCTATCACCTGGCTCTTCATCTCTTCTGCCTCTGCCATTCCTCCTTGATGCCCTTTTCTGCCTCAGTTGAGGCAGGGTGAGGTCCTTCAACTCTTATGAATCCTTAAGGAAGGCAGTGTGTTGGGCTCCTCAAATATGAGTGCCTCGATTTTTGTATTATTATTATTTTTGGCCAAATGTTCACTCCTCATCCTCTTTTACTTTCACCTATTGCGTTTCTGCTCATCTGTCCACACCAGGCCCCGACGTGAGCATGTGTCAGAGGTATCCCGATCCTATCTCAGCCTCCTTGCCTGGATCCCAGCATACTTTTTGCACTTCTCTCACCTCAAAACTGGGGTTGCTCAGACAGAGAGTTGGGGTGTTGTCCTGTGATAAAATTCATTACGCCTTTGCCCTCACGTCTTCTATGGAGAGATGCTCTCTCTCTCTGTTGCATAGTGGTATACAACCCATTGCTCTCACTGTAAGGCACTGGTGGATGTTGCTTTCAGGTTTGGCTAAACCTGTTCATTTTGGGCAGCGTTCCCTGGTAATTGTGTGGTCTTGGCCAGCTTCCCCACCAGTGGTAAAATGTCAGCACACTGCTTGAACAGCACAGCGTGGTGGTGGGTTACGACTGTTGGGATCTGCTCTCCGAGCTGTTCTGAGCCTACTTTATCTTTCAAAAACCAGTCAGTCTTGTGTCCTATTCTAATGAGACTGGGGGGAAAGAAAGAAAAGGTTTTATAATGAAGATTTTGAGGTATTAAACACATTAACACTTGAAATGTTTTTTACCTGTCCAGTTTTCAACCTGAGGGAAATTTTCTCAAGATGTTAGCTGTTTGCACAAGAAAATTATGATGATAACAGTTTCTTACCAATGAGGGAACAGATCTAACATTCGCTGTCTGTGATTGTAACTCTGAGTGTGACTTGCATTAGATTTTGGTGCAATTTGGCAAGTTTTATGCTGAGTCACTTCACATACAGGAGGGCTGAGAACTATTCATGCCAACCTCAGTGTGCAGGATGTGAGTCATTGCCTGATGGTCATTGCCTGGCCTGGCTAAGAAGGATATTTTCTCTGAACTGAGGCTGTGCATCTTTGAAAATTACCCTTTTACATGTTCATGAAAATTTACCTAAATCTATTGCAGCTTTGCAGTGAAAGTGAATTGCATCCTAGGAAGTCCCAGATGGCCTGTGCCTTTATATTTAAAGAATTACTGCATCAGAAATATAAAGCCCCAAAACCTGCTCTCAAACCTTTGGAAGAATAAAACATTTAACTGCCGCTGTGGACATGTAAGAGCTGCATGCAATCCCCTGCAGGCTTCTTGAAGCCTCTGTTCGGGAAACATGTGGTCCTGAGCTGCTGTCTTTTTCAGGTCTTTAACCCATTTGTGATGACCCTCCTTGAACACAGGTCTGGGTTTATGGAGCAGAGTGGGTCAGCTTGATTTTTGTGGGGAGCCAAAATTGAGGGTTGCGTGATTGTCCTAGTTTGAGGTAAAACAGGACCAATTTTGTTCAGTAACTTTACTTTTTAGCCAGGCCTCTTCTGACTGCTGGAATTATCAGCATGTTGTGCAGAAACTGTTCACTCTCAGAGTGATGAGACCCATGTTCATAGTTGATGCCAAGGAATGGGATGTAGAGAGGCTCTTGCTTATCTTGATTGCTGTAACAGCCAAGGGCAGCCAACATTGCTACTTGCCCCATTGAAGGGTGGGAAGCGGAAAAGCGTAGAGGGGTCACACCTGCGGGGAGGAGCGGACAGGACAGGNCACGACAGTGATGTTTAATGATGGGCCAGTTCTGGGGATGACCCTCTCTGTGACACTGAAGCCACTTATTGCCCTCGGAACAGCATCTAAATCTGTCGCCTCTGCTTGCTGCACGCTGTCCCACTGTACTGCCAGGCAAAGATTGCCTTTAGCCTGCACAAGCCATGGGCAAGAGCTTCAAGCCCCTGCTGGCTGCTTTGAGTAGGCTGCACACAGAGCTTTTCAGAGACACAGCTATATTGGCCATCAGAGAATATTCTGCCTCAGGGATGGAGCTGCAGTCTCCTCCTGATAGGCACGCAGCAATATTTTCTGACAGCAAGACTATAAACTACATCAGCACTTGGCTGGAAAGTCACCATGAGAGATGCTGCTGTATATTCAAATGTGCTTGAATTTAATTTAGACCTTGCTGGGGAAATAAACATCATAATCATCCTTACAGTGATGCTAGACTATGAAACTAGTTTCCCTGAATGGATTTAAGGGAGCTAATTTCTTGTTGAACATCTGGTCTTTGAGGTGACTGGCAGTGATTGACAGTGACGCACTGGTTTTCAGCGAATACCATCTTCATAGGAAGTGTGGAGCTGGTGCAAACCTGCAGCATCAGGCCCTAAAATAGCACTCCTGTTCCCTGGTAAAGAAGCGAACATTTTGTAATTGCAGATTGGCATGAGATAGTGCACTTTTTTCCTTTTTTTTTTTTCTTTTTTACATTAAGAAAAAAAAAAATCCTATACCTCTGTGTTGAGAGGATTAATTAGTTACTGGATGTGAGCCATTAGTGTAAAATGTTAAATACTGTTCTTCTGGAGAATGTATCAACCAGAACTGGCCAAGTATTGGAGTATATGTTTGCCTCATCTCCCATGGACTAATTCATTAGAGTAATTACTATTTGAAATCTCCTACAGAGATATATACATGGAGGCGAAAAAAGGGGCTTTGGCTAAAAATTAGCTTTATGGAAATCTTTTTTCCAGCTGGCTCTTTTCTCAGTTTTTCCTTCAACTCGCAGTTGCTTCTTCTCCTTCACAACCAATACCAGTAAATTGTTCAGCAGAAGCACTAATGTTCTGTCACAGCAGAGAGAGAAGATGAGAGAAAGGATGTTTCTGCCTCTCCCTGCTTATCTCTGCAGTTGCAAGAGCTGTCTCCTTGCAGGCATGCTGGGTGCTGAGGAGAAATGGGAAGGGGAACCACCACCCAGCATTCCCACTGCGCCCGCTCAGCATGGGGTAGGAGATGCACAGCTGCCAGCAGGGTGCCCTGCTAGTTTCTCTTCTCTCCTGTGCTGCCTCAGGATGGCTTGTGGTCACTTCTCTCATGACTGTCCCAGCACTTAGCCTTATCGGAAGATCTTTCCTTGCCTCAGGTAGCTGTTTCTCCCCTTGAGTTTTGGTAAGTAGCTAGCTCCCTTCCTCTCATCCCTGCTCAGCTGTTGGAGATGCCTCCCCAATAGGCCACCAGGTTGGGATGGAGTCCTTCCATCCACTTTGAACCGCACTTTGAAAGATGGAGTGACCCTACCACATCCTTTAAAGGACATTATGAAAATTTATGAGTCATTTTTAGATTCTAAAAACTTGCCACAAAGCCATCCTTGGTGAGACTGGATGTGACAACTGTAGCACTCCAGAGGGGATGGATGGGATTGAAGTGTTGCCCTGGCATGAGCACCTGGGACACAGTGGGCTCTGCCCTGGGAAGAGCTGCTGCTTTTGTCTCCCAGGGGTGGCTCTCCATGCGTGCTGTTGCAGTGTACTGTGTGCCACTCAGAGTGGTGCAGGGACCATACCTGTGGGACAGACTGTGCTTATACACGTTTAATAGAATCTCAGGCACCAAGTTTTGCTCTGTGCTGCCTCTTTACCTCACCTTTCCACCATTCCCTTTCGCTCTCCTCCTCCCATCACCCTCCTCTAGCCTGCAGACCACGGCCAGGCAGGACCTCTGGTCCCCTCTTCCATGTCCCGATTTTAAATCACGGCAAGGGCTGGCTTCTGTACTGCAGGTTTTTCTGTATATATTTGTCTGAACAGCTTTCTGCCTTTGCAATCCCGGAGCTCAGCTCAACTTTCCCACTCGGAGATGGGAATTGTTGCTCGGAAAATTTTTCCTTCCGTTTCCATTATGCTTCAGGCTGGCTGAAGATACCTTCTGTCCACTGCTGGGTGAACTTTAAGGGGTGACGTCTTTGTGCCCGTGCCAGCTGCCTGCGGTGCTATGGAGGAGTCTGTGCCCAGCAGTTGTCTTCTGTTTGCTGGTGCTCCTTCTACTAAGGAGGCTGCATGCAGTGGCTTCATGCCCTGGAGCTGTACTCTTGCTGGGACACTTCCCCGCCCCCACTCGTGTTGTGCCTCTGACAGAGGGTGGCAGCAGCACTCTGTTCTCCTCTCTGATGACATCTTTTTCAAGTTTGGTTCACCAGTTCTGACGCTCTGAAGCTGAAATACTTGGTAACAGGCTATGACGGGAAAGAGTTGTGTGTTGCCTTCCAGTGGCACTTGCACAAGCTTGAAGCAAGCTCTCCTGAAGAGGCTGCCAGGGCTGCAATTCCAGATGCTTGAAGGTGTCTGCACCTCCTTTTCCTACTGTCTTGTTGATGTAGGTAATTGTGCCATTCTTGAATACATGGCAGTTCAGCATTAGGGAGTTTTAGTCTTAAAAATAACAATAACAGGCCATGGTTGGCTTTTCCTCTGATCCAAGCTGAAGCAGGACCTGACTCTGAAGACAGGGGTGATGTGGTGCTGCCTGCTGACAGCACTAGGTGAAGCAAACCCTTCTCTAACACGGGCTCTACTTCTCTTAATGAGTGAGCCTGGAAGACGTGATTTCACTTTTGTCAGCTAATCGATTATCCCGAGGGCTGCAAGACTCCCAGCTTCATTTTACAAATTGGTACTAAGGAATTTTGACCCTGAGAAGGAGACAAGAAACAAAAGACCTCATTTCCCTACTTGTCTGCCTCCCTAGCCATGCAGGCACATAGGAGGCTTTCTCTGCAGGAAGAATGCTGAAAGATTATTGTTTCACTTTAAAAAAAACAAAAACAAAAACAAAACCACAAACTTTCCTTTCTTGTTTTCATCAGACTACATCTTTTCTTCTGTGGGATGCTTAAACTGCTGCCTAAAATTGCAAATGCAGCTTGTGTCTAGATTTTCTCATGTCCCAGTAATAGCCCAGTCTGCAGCAGGACAGTTTTCAGGTGCAAATGGTGTTCAGGTGTAAATGCTTGGGTAAGTGAAAGCACCTGGGTGGGTGTTTGGGCAGGTAACTGGTATCAGCTGTGAGTTTGGGTTTGCTGAAACCTGCTACAGCCGTGCTGTAAATGCCACTAGTGTGTGAGAGAGGGGCAGAGGCTATGCTGAGGTGCTCCCAAGGATGTCTGGAGTGTTCAGGATGCTTTGGGCATATGGAATTGTTAACAACAGACAATTTAGGAAGAAGAGACTTGCAGTAACATAATCAGCATCTAAGGTGATGCAGGTATCTAAAGGTTTTTTACATTCTTCCCCCCTGCTTTGTGTATTCAGATGAGTAGCAAAGTTGACTTCACCAAAATCATGGAGTCATAGAATCCCTGGGGTTGGCAGGGACCTCTGGAGATCATCTAGTCCAACCCCCCTGTCAGAGCAGGGTCATCCAGAGCAGGTTGCACAGGATGGCATCCAAGGGGGTTTGGAATGTCTCCAGAGTTGGAGACTCCACCACCTCTCTAGGCAGCCTGTTCCAGTGCTCTGCCACCCTCAAAGAAGTTCCTCCTCATGTTCAGGTGGAACTTCCTATAGTCAAATTTGTGCCCATTAAAATCCTGTACCGGATCTATATGATCCATAGCAGAACAATTTTCAGTCGTCTCTACTATTTTCTTGTGTGTGTGTGTGCACCTCTCTCTTGAATATCTCTTAGAACTTAACGGTTAGGGTTGGAGGAGGAAAAGCTTTTGTATATCTGACATGGGTTAGTTATGAGAACTGCAGTTTCTGTTGCCCCTGCAGCAGCAGTCAGGCATGCACAGTTCTAGAAGAGCTGCACGCTGGGTGAGTCCAGGGCTGCACCTGGGTCCCATGTAAATGGTTTTCTGCTGCAAAACCATCTTTTTGTTTGTGTGACCCTTGCTTTTTGAGACTGTATGCCCTAACCAAGCTAAATCTAGGTAGCAAAGTGAATTTAGAAAGCTTAGTGCTTACTGTGTTGGAATAGTGCTAAGAGTAGAAAAGCCTTTTATTGGGCAGGCTCGACAGGAATAGTCAGTTAATATCTGCACGTAATTTAAAGTTTCAGTCCCTTCTTAGGTGAGGGATTTACATAAGTATTAACGTGATGCCACAGCAGAGGAGCAGCAAAACACCTGAAAGGGAGTTAGCGTCTTTGCAGCAACCCCGAGGCAAGAAGTTTTGGTGGTGCGAGGTGCCGGTCCTGTGAGTGCTGCAGGCAGCAGCTCCGGCAGAACCTGCCTGCAGAAATCAGCCTTTGCTCCTCACCTGCTGTGAGGATAAGCAGGTGGATGGATCTACAGCAATGGGCCTTCCTCACCCTGGACTTCTGCGCTTGCAGCTCCAACGGTGTCATTAGGAACCTCTTTAATCATGCAGTTATTTTGTACCCTAATCAACTTTTCCTGCTTGGACAGCAGCAGCTGTAGGGGTTACTCACCGAGTGAATCATAGCAAAAATTAGTAGTTGTCTTTTATGAATTATCCCCTCACCCGCTTACCAGATTTCTGGTTGGGTTTTTTGCGGGGACTTTTTTGTTTTGTTTTGTTAAACATTAGGTTTTAGCTTAATGTGAATGTCTGGGGAAGTCCTGGTGATTTAGTTGCTTGTATAAATTGGCCCTCCTCTGGGGTACTTCAGCATTTTGTTGAGTTATTGTGCAGTGTTTAAATGAAATGTGTTCAGGGTCGGTTTTTTGGGGTTTTTTAAATGTAAAATAGACTGTTCTGTTACAAGAAACAAGAAACAAGCAAATCATTTTTCTTTGTAACACCTCTAATTTCTGCCAAGCTGTGGCTGCGTTTCTCATTCACCCTTACTTTTTCCTACCTGGCAGAATTGCCTTTGGACCTGGAGCAGACAGTGGAGCCCCTGCTGCTTGGGTGCTTCTCATTCTGGTGGCAGACGATGATTTACGTGGTTGAAGGTGTAACTTCCCATTCCCTCATAGCCACAGGAATGGACCTGTCTGACATTTGGTACGATCCTTCAAAGTGAGCAGTCGCACTAGCAGAGGTCTGGTGTGCTGCAAGAACTCCTCCTGTGCTTCTAACAGGGAAATATTGCCGTAACAATGCGACAGCTGAAAAATTTCAATGACTTGATGCTGGCCAGCTGGATTTTCAAAGAGCTGCCAGCCTGCGGCTGATGGTTTCCAAATCTGAGGGTCCAGTGCTTGGAATCAGTAGATGTAAAAAGAAAATCAAACACTGATCATGAGCTTATATAGGCGGGATAAGTATTAAAAGTAAAAAACCTATTTTTTTTTTTTCTCATTACAAAGAACTTTGAATTCCTACTGGACTATTTTTGTTCTTTTTCTTGATTTACATTTCTAAAATTTTTATTGTTTTTTATTTATTCCATTTTTAGGCACATTTGAAATTCTTGCCCTTGCTTTTTTGCTTCCTGGGTGTTGCTGCTCTCCCTTCCCAAATCCATTAGAGCAGTGGCATTTCTGGGTTGAGTTGAACTGCTGCCATCGCTTCCTTCTCTTCCTGCAGCAACGGGCCTGCTGCCTTCCCCTCGCTGCCATCCCCTCCCTTCTGTCCTCTGCCGGGGGTGGCACAGGCCCAGGTGACAGAGCTGGCAGCCTGGACGCTGCTCGGTGCTCGCTGGAGGAAGCTGACCGAAGGAGAAAGTACAAACCAGTGGGATTTCCAGTCCACTGCCTGCACAGCATATTTCCGTGGGTCCTGCTGGTCGTGGTTTTATCTGCTGCTGAAATGTTCAATTTTCAAATTGATCTGCGATTCAGTACGATGGAAGATGCCTTCTGTTAAGAGGTTAAGTACCACTTACAGCAGAACGTGCCATGCCGAGTACCACGCTGGCTGTTTCCAAGGATCAGTTTTGGTTGACCACAGTCTCTCACAGAGTGAAAGGGATTAACAAAAACTAATTAATTTTTTTTCAGGATTTGGGCCACATAAATAAACAGTTAATGTCGCTTTTCTGAGAAGTGTGAAGTGATGCATTCACCTTCCCATTTGAGTCTTGAATGTCTGGGATGTGGAGTAGCTCCTTTTACCGAATGCTGAAGCAACACATGTGCTCCAGGAAATGTTCAAAGACAGCAAATGTGGTGAGCTGAGTATTGCCATTATCCACTCTGTGGGTTTTAAAAAGTGACTGTCAAAAGTGCTTGTCTTCACTGCCAACTACCTAAGCTGGCAAGATAAATGTAAGCTTTTAAATGTATCTTGGTTTCTTTTGGGTTGATGGATTTTTTGTTTGTTTGTTTGCCTGTTGGGTTATTATTTATTTATTTTTAGCAAGGGAAAAATGATGATGCTAAACTAATTGGTGGTCAAGGTCAGGAAGAAACTCTGGTACTTTGAATAGTGCAGTAGGACACCACAGTTTTGCACATTCTGCCATGTGAGACAACTGGAGGAAAAAATATCCAGTTAGAACCTAGAATAATACAGCACAATAGCAAAGAGGCAGCTTCCCACAAACCCCAGTGACAGCAATTCATATTTCCTTTTCATTCTTATTCATGGGGCTACAAAGCACAGGAGCACATCTGTAGTTGGGGAAACTTTCCAGAATAATTTGTAAGGAAATGAGGGATTCAGCCCTACCTTCTCTGAAGAGGTTCTTCGCCTGCCCCTGTTCTGCTACCAGTGCTCCCAGTTATTTGTGTGTCCCCTGGTGGATGGGCTTGCTGGAGTGCCTCACTGGGATTTCCCAGTTGTCAATACAGTAGCAGGGCCCTTGATAGACCTACTGTCTTTTAATAGGAAGATATTTTCCCATTTGTCCAGACGTTGACTGCGTTTTTATAGGCAATGCTTCTATAGTAGGATTCTTTTAAAAATTCAGACAAAACATTGCTTCTCAGCATTACAGCAGATAGGCAGAGGACAGCGCTGCCATAGGATGTTTTGCCACTCTCAGAAATTGTCCTGCCACTGCAGATATGGCTGTAGATGCTGAAGTGACGCACAAACCACAGACACTTAGGTGGTAACGATGATCTTTTCACCTCTTGCCCTGGGCTGTAATCAAACTGAGTATATGTGGGACAGCACTAGAAAGGCATAACCATCAAATTTATTTTTTTTCAGGTTTAATTTTCAGGATATGAAGGTAAAGAGTGAGGATTTTCTGATTCCACCATTTTATTCTTCTTTTTTGGGGGTGCAGGGGGGCAGAGAGGGGGTGTTCACTGCCCTATGAAATTCTTCTCAAGTGGGAATCACAGTTACAATTTATTTTTAGATACACTGATATACAGGTTAAGTCAGAGCTGGTCTGGTGCTTTTGCCTTTAATACAATTATTTCTATACTTTGAATAATTCATAATGAATTCTAGAGTAACTTAAAATTTTTGAATATGTAAACCAAAAAATAGGGAACAAAATCCCAATGAAGTTTTGACAGAAAAAATGATGATGTTTGATCATTTACATTTCAATGAACTTCAGATATTTCTAAAGTTTACACACCAAAAAAATAAAGCAACAGAATTGTAAAGTTTTTAACACTGGGATTTTAACATTTGATCCCGCTTAACTCGCTGAGTTTACAAAATCACAGGACACATCTGCAAAGCCTTGAGTGCCTTTTTGTCAGAAGATGGCCAGTTAATTGGGCATTACACCTTCCCTCGAAGGGACCGGATGACCGGATGCTTAAAGGTTTGGATGTCAGCCTGTGAGCTCTGAGATCCAGTCAGCCTTCTGCTTTTGCAAAAACCTATGTGCGTGACCTTGAACAAGCAGCAGAGGCGCCTGGTAGCTCATTCCTCACCTGGAAAATGGGGATGATAAAAGTTCTCCACCACTCAGCCAGGACAAATTGCAGGACAATGTAAGCTGTTGCAGAAGATCAATGTGTTCCATCAGTTTGTGTCTTTCAGTTCTGACCCTTCAGTTCCTAAATATTTTTTAAAAACCAAATGAACAAATGTCGTGGTTTGGCCTCAGC
>VYXH01003066.1:0-18351 GCA_013397275.1 Burhinus bistriatus
CATACTCTGACAGTGTTCCTATACTCCTCCTAAGTGGACAGTCCCTTTCCCCACATTCTGTAAATTCCTTAATATGAGGCTGCTTTCTCTAGTTTGATTCTCTGATCCTTTTGGCCATGCTCTCAGGGTGGTTTGCCATGCAGTGACAGCAGAAAGTTTAGTAACACCTTTCTCCCCTGCCTTTTCTCTCCTGCCATTTCCCTTCCCTGCTCCTAAGAGTGTACTAGCCAGAGAGGCATCTGGCTCCCAGTCGACTCCATATCCTGGCACAAGTAGGGACTGCTGCAATACCTGTAAGGAGATGGGTCTGGAGAGGCAGTGAGCAGACAGGCAAAGGTCAGCTCTCTGTACTGGATGGTAAAAACCATAAGTGAGTGTCCTCCCATCTTTCATTCCAAATGGATCAGAAGAGCTCTCAGGTATTACTGTGGTTTGATTTTAGCTGAAGGAGTGAGAAGACAATATTCTACATACGCTGTGTGATAGCTGGCACCCTTTGGACTGTTTCTTGCACACATTTCTCTGAAAATACCTCAGATAACATTTAAAGCATGCTTTTCCGTTTTCGTGGTTGCAGGAATTTCTGGATGAAGCATTCATCTTGACAAAACAGGGAGCTTGTTTTCCAGTTGTGATCATTTGTGCCTTGACTGCATAAAGAAGTTGAGGACTATTTTATAACTAAACCCTCCTTCCTAAATCCCTAGCGACTTAATGTGGTACCTATCATGTTATGTCTTCGTCAGAAAAGCATAGTAACCATTTAATAGGTAAGTAATTGTAATGATTTTTCAAGTCCAGGATAGGTTTTATCTAAGGCATAACAAAATCACATAGAAAACACTGGCAAATTATTACTCTAAAATAAGGAAAATGTAAATAAGCTACTTGCAACATATCACATTGCAGCAGGTTTTCAATTGCCTTGTCTGCAGAGATAAACACAATGAGAAGCACTTAACATGAAACAACTAGTTCAACTGAAAAAAACTAAAGCTTTTTTACCAAAAGGCTCCTCACAGTGTTAATACACTGAAGTGTTAAGTCAGTGGTTCTGAAACTTAGGAGAGGGGAGAGAACAGCCTCAGGAAAACTCCTTCTGTCCCATGTCTATATAGAGTGGCCACCTCCTCTCCACCATCCCCAAGGGGAGCTTCGCCTTTGCACTGGGCCCACATGGGGATGCATGTTGTGGGTGGGACAAGAGTGGGAAAACTGATAAGGCAGGATCATCTTCTCCCACTCCCCATCTTCTCCCTTCCCTCTTTGTAGTGCCAAAACCAGGGGTGTAGGTAGCACAGTGTCAATAACTTCAGAGGGCTCCCTTTGAGGGCCTTAGGCCTTGGGCAGCAGGGTGTGCATGTCTGGGCAATACCTTGATGGTGAAGAGTGTGCAGGGGCACGGGAGAGGGAGGCGAAAGCTCTGGTGGTGCTCCAGGGTCAGGTATCTGGTGAACCACCAAGAGGGCAAAGGGAACCCAGGCTGGGAGTAGGTCTGGGGAGGGTGGAAGGACCCCAGCCTTGCTCTAGCTGTGGGTACAGGATCTGGACAGGTAAGGAGGGCAATAGGCCATGCAAACCTCTGTATCTGAGGAGGGGTCCAGAGGGCTAGGGGATCAGGGGTGATGGGAATATATATGTGGAGGCAGGACTGTTAGGAAAAAAGGAGGCACAGGGATGATCCAAGGAGTCTGAGAACAACTTTGCTTTGTAACTATATGGGGCTGTTGCAGACTCTATGTGTAGTCGTATCTGCAGAGCAGAGAGAGGTCATGGTGGAACATCAGCCTTGATTGGCAGTGTTTCCTTTGTTGGTTAAATGTGAAATATATTTGGAAATAAAAGGTCAAGAGGCTCCTTTGGTTTTTTTGAAAAAACATGCACTGATTGCATGAAATTGCTTTTAGGGAAAGAAAAGCTCTTAAAACTCATTCTCCTGTCTCATGGACTCCCAGTTCCCTCTTTCTGCTGTAGTGCCCTTATTTTCTGAGCACAGGAGTCTGCCTCAAATATGTGGGTACTCTGGACAGAGGGTAACAAAGAGATTGTCTGCAACTTGCTTCTGCCATTAAAAAAATCAGCAGTTTAATTTGGATATACACACACCATTACAGCCTGTAGGTGGAGACAGTTGTCAACTCAGAAAAGTGGGGAGAGAACGGCAAAAAGAAATATTACAGGGAAGTCAGATGGACCTCAGCTGTAGCAGAAGCCTACTCCTCAAAAAGGGCTAGCGTGTTTCCGTACAGGAGGAGTGGATGTGTCCTGCAGTGTAATGATACCTGCATGGTTAAACTATTAGAATTGTATTTCTCTCTGTGGACAAACTTGTGTGGAAGTTTAATCTCCAATATGCATAGCTCCTGATACCTACTACATACCTTTAAATAGTCGAGTTTTAACTGATTGATAAATTCAACGAGCACTCTGAAAAATCCCCCGATACTTAAATGGAGAATTGGTATCAATTGGCTCTTTAGAATTACATTTATGTGGCCTACAAATGCTGCAGTTAATGCTTCCTGTAATGCAACCTCTAAGAAAATTCTTTAAGTGGTATTTTTTATAAACTGGGTTATTTCATATTTATTATCAGTTCTGCAATATGGTTTGATCTTACTAAAGAGCTACTTTCTGGGTCATGATTATTGCCTATGCTACATGCAGGGCAAGGAATTGAAATTGTTGGCTGCTCACAACTCCCTTCCCATTTGTAGCTTGATGTTCAGCTTTTTCCTTATGTTCCTTTAAAGAAGAAGTAGCTATTGATGTTTAAGGAACATCCTGGTTTCAGACACTCCTGAAGCAAAGCCTTTTTCAAGGAGCCATGATCCTCCTGGCATAGAAAGGAAGCTACTGATACAACAGAAGTCTAATTCCCTGCTTGCTCGAAGCAAACTTTGCCTTTTGTAGTCAATAGGATACATAGCTTAGTATTAAGGGTTTTTTTCCAACTACTTAAGTACTTGGGTGTGCTAAATTCAAGAGAAATTTTTGTGTTAACTCACTCACTGGAGTTAGTAGTAGAGCTAAAATAGTATCTCAGTTTTAAGTGTGTATTTTTACAGGAAAACAATACACATTATCTTGTTTATGTGGGCAAGTGTTTTTTTCAGAACTCTGAAACTCTGCATTTGCATACACAAATATGCATTTAAAATAACACAGTTTATGCATGCAAATGCATGTATTTATGACTAATTAGTGCTTCCAAGACAATGTGCTCAAAGGCCGTAGTGGGACTGGTCTGAACACCCTGTGGGTGCACACAATGGGTGTGTCCACTCTCGTAACCATGTCCACCTAAGTTGGCAGAAAACTGAGGTGTCTCTGCATACTGCTAAGGATGCAGTGTGGGTACAATTGGGCTCTGACAGTTTTCTCTAAAGACATACCCTAACACTTGTCTACTCTCTCTCAAGAGCTAAACTGAGATTGAGACATCTCTTTTTTGGAGGGCACTTTGAAATATCTTGGGACAAGATTTGGACAGCTCAGTGCTACATGAAGACACCGTAAAATATCAGACAGACATAAAAAAGCACATTTGACCATCTTATTCTCTAAATAAATGACAAGTGTTTCACAAGAGAATAGGCTGGCTGTCACTCACTGATGTTGGAAGAGAGAAATCTCTTTCTACAGGAGGAGCAGGTGGAGCATGTTTTGGTGTTGCTGTGTGCTTGTCTGCCACTCTGTTTACCATCTATAGTACTATAGCAAGATACATGCAGCTCTGAAAATCAACTCGCAAGTTTTGTTTTCTTGTTCTTCAATGTGAAAGTAACCTACTTGTCCCTGTTACCCTGTTCTAAAAATTCCACATGGCTTTTGCTGTCTTATCCCATAGAATAAGACTGATGGACATGTGCATAAACAAAAGCAAACTTTTGACTGCCTGGTCCCTAGTTATGGCTTTAGTCAGCAAAGTATTTTGCATCACCACTGAGCCATTAAAAAATCACCTTGAAAAAATCGTACTCATAAGGCATTCTGGAAAAACATAGGAAAAAATGTCATTGGGAGTGGGAATTAAACCATTTCATCCCCAACATATTTCTGCGTGCAAATTGTCACTTGAGTGCTCAATAGGGTAAAGGTGGGGAGATTGGAAAGTGAAACAAAAGGTACAAAAATACTGCAATTAAAATATAATTTATATTTCTTGCTGAAATGCTTAATTTTTTTCCCCTCTAAGAGGTTCTGTCTGTTCTTAGTGGTGAAAGACCTAAGTGTGAAGAATATCCAGTGTGGGGGAAAAACCAGACAGGATACTGGTGCAGGTTAGAGAGCGCAGAGAACATAAGCTGTATTCCAGCAGTTTCCCAACAAGGTCTCCTAAGGGAGAACTAGGAAATCTCCCTGGTATCTTATTAATATAATAACAATGTCATGTAATTCTTCCTCCGTATGCATGGGCACCTTCTACCTCTTCTACCTGCATAAGTATACACCTAGGATTTCCACTTCTACAGGAGCAATGTCTGTGAGGCAGTGGTCTGCACAGGACTTTAGGGTAGAACACCATAGCATGGTACAGCACCTTTGCTTGTGGAGAAGTGGGGAAGATAGGCTGGAGGCACAATTTCTTTCAGTGGCCAGGTAGGAGCCTTTTAATCTATTCCATGCAGAAACATACCCCAAAGTCCTGTCTACTTGAAACATATGTTGTTATAATTAGACTAAATAAGTGTAACCTAACTCAGTGTGAAGCAATAAATGAAGGGCTTTATGTGAGGTTCCCAAATTTTCTCTTCAGTGTCACACAGTAAGGAATAGTTTACTTCTTTCTCTGGTGACTGCTCATATCACAAGACATATCATGAATTTATTTACCAACCATACTGTTCCTTTTTGTTGTTTATCTGCCACACACAGTATACCTTACCTTAAAAGCAAAGAAATGATCCGTATATTTCTCACCAAACACAAACTTAGCACCTGTGTCAGAGTACTCCAGAAAAGTCTAGGGACAGAAAGCAAAGAAAGTTAGCCATAAGCTCCAGGTCCCTGCCAAAAGCTAAGCAAATATCGCTAGTTGTCTTTCAGAGATCTGGTGAGGTCCAAGGAGATTGTGCTCTGCTTTGTATGGGTCCAGGCTTCACTGACCATGTCTGGCTGAACTGAGGGTCTTTGCTCTGCTCTACTCTGCTCTGCCAAGAGTGCAGGTCACTTCAGAGCATGCAGATAAACAGCAAGGGCATAAGGCACATTTTCCTGTTGTACCCAACAAGATACAGGCCAAAAGCTATATTAAAAGAAGATTTTATTTTTTAATCCTGGGGCTGTGATGCATTTCTACACTCCCTCTTCATGCAAATAAGTGGAGTAAATTATACAGTTTAAAATGGAGATTTACTGGCTGAAGTAATGAGTTTTGAAAAGAGTAGCCAAAAGCTAGTCTAAAAAAATCTTCTAATTTTTAATTCTGATATGGTGGTGCATTTTTATACTCCTGATGCCAACATATGCAATTAATGGTACAGTTTAAAATGGAGATGTAATAGCTAAAGTAATGAGTTATGACAGGAGTGACTGTAAGCCATATGGAGCTAACGAAAGGGGGCACCAGGCCCGCTTCAGTTGGAGACAAAGGGGGAAACTGAGAACCTGGTGACAAAACCCAGGTGACTCCCACTGCTTGCAGATTAGCAGCCAGACAGAAGTCAGACTTGTGGCTTTGCTTTGCTCCTGCACAGAGACAGTACAATCTGGACTGTCTTGTTTTAAATGTGCTTAATTATATCAACGGTGAAGAACAGCTGTGTGAATAGTATCCCTGGGGTGAAAAGTCTGAATGTCATTCAATGGGTACTTGCTGTTCTACGTTTTGGAATTCTCTTATCTATTACTTTCCAGTAACGGACTGTTGTAAAAAACTTTGTGTCTGGAGGCTGCCTACAGGGGCACATATCCTGTCCCCTCTCTAGCGATCCTTTGCTACTTGCAGGGAGGTAGTTTGCCAGCTCCCAGCTGTGGATTTTGCCACCTGTAGAATAAAATCATAGAATCATTTAGGTTGGAAGGAACCTTTAAGATCATCGAGTCCAACCATTAACCTAGCACTGCCAAAACCACCANTTCACCTGTAGTTGAATTCAGTTTCCTATATGTTGTGAGAACTACGAAATGCTCCTGGGGACAGGACTGCGACTACTCTGAAGGTAACAGTGGTTCTGCCTTGCTAAATCCCAAGGTTTTTCAGCGTATCAGGTTTATTGCAAGGATGCTTTGGAGTTGGACCAGGCCTAAGAGCTTCTATGAGTGCCCTGGCACAACAGTGGTTTTGTATTTGGAGTGTACAGTTATAATTTCAGCCCAAGGATGGTAAAACCATTAAGAAACGCGGTCACTCTGGTCATTACTTATGTGCCTGTCCCTAATGGTCTTGTATTAAGTGGACAAAAAAGAAATGAGAAGATTGAATTCAGGTAGTCAATTACCTTCTGAGAACCCAGTTTTCCTCAGAGAGGAAAACATCCAGGGCAAACAGACCCTTGAACTGCCTTTCTGTTATGTAAGCCTCAAGACAGAAAATGATATAAAAAATAAAATTTTTTACCCAGTAGCTTACCTGGATCTGAATGCCTAGCCAGTTAAACACATCAAACCCCAATTTGGTCCTCAGAATAAGAAGCCCAAGAATAAACTGCATTCCTATTCCTGAAAGTACTGGTCTCCAGGCAACCTAGATGGATAGAAAAATGAAAATAAAGAAACCACTTGTTTTTTAAATAAAGAATAGTTTACTTCAGATGTTAGTTAAAATAATGTAAGGGGATTGTCTGACTGTGCTGCAGTATAGGAGCAGCTGCTAAAACAGGATGTAGGGGACTTGGAGCGTGAGTCATCTCTCCTAATTTGAGAGCTCTGCAATGTGCATGTCTCCATCTGAGCTAGCTGCTGAAAGCCTGGCTAGGTAAGTATGGACATGCTCATTTCACCATCACAAACTGCACGTAATCAAGTAGGAGGAAAAGGAGAGACAGTTCTTCCTTTGCTACAATTTACAGAGGGAGTAGACATACACGAGGGCAGCAGACATTTTATTTTTTTTTTTTTACTGAATGGAAACCAAAAAAAAAAGCAACTGAGCATGCAGATTCTTCGTGTATCTGAACTGGGAATAAGGAGATTTTGCTACAGTTCTTTCTGTATGGTAGGGTAATTTCAACTCTGTTTCTGTTCCCCAGCTTTAAAAAGCTTTGACACTTGAGAGCTACTCGCACTTACTGTGATTCATATGACAAAAGGCAGTTGTAGGAAAAGCTGTGGCTGCCTGTGACTGGTCCCTCTTTACTACACTGCAGGTATCTGCTCTGCTGCCTCAGAAAACATCTTTATTTTGTGAAAATTGAATCTGATTATTTACAAGGCAAAGAGCTGAGATGGCACTCTCTAATTTATTCAGATGATATTTGAATAACACAAGCCAATTAGGTGTAATGAGGACTCGTGGGAGAGCACAAAACATTTGGAGTACATGAGCTTTCACCTCAGTTGGAGCCAGCAGCAGTTGCAAAGGACAGGGAGTGGCAGGTCCATAAGTCCCTGCTGAGGGGACTTTTCTTCTGTTAAGAAGTCTCAGCACTGATGCAGGAGTGCTGAAAAAGTGTTGGTGAAACTTGGTGACCTGGACAATGGATTAATATATGACTGATGAAAGCATGCGCTGTATGCTAGGCATGCACACAGGGGTAAAAACTGAGGTGGGAGTTACAGTGGCTGAAATAACCCCTTTGCAATATCACAGTAGTACAGAGTGGTCATCTCAGCTGGAAAATTAAAATAAATGGCATCGACAAGCCTATGGGAGTGGGTTGGTGAAAGGTGAGGACCTCAGCTTGGCTTTAGTTGCTGCATATGCAGTGGGAATCAAACTTCTGAGGGATTAAGAGCTACACGATGGAAGTATATCTCCAGTTCCATGCACTCTGTGTTGATGTGGTGATAGTGTCCTCAAATAAGTGCCTGTGATGTCCTAAGGACTGCAGTGAGCCTCCTGTGGGTGCAAAGTGTGGAGCAGGCCTGCCTCAACTTGCACTGGTGCTCCAGGAGCAAATGTGTTCCAGTCTGTATCAAGGCTGGAAGAAAGGATGAGCAGTGGCCTCCCAAAATAGTGACAGCCAGATGTTGGTACTGATGTGGGGCATTTTGATCTAAGAAGTTAGCCTTTATGTTAGCATTTATTAACTAATGATGTATGGGACACTGTGTAGCTTGAAGTCCCTATTCTCTAGACCATAACCAGAGAGAACACCTGGGTTGACTGTATATAGGATGAGTTATTTGACAACCTGGCAGGATAGATATCCAGCTGGGCAACTTGGCAACAAAACTTACTTCTAAGGTATCCCAAAGTGAACTAAAAAACCACACCCATAGGTCAAGAAGACCCTTACCCAGGTAAAGACCCGTCCCACATGCAGGCGCAGTGATTGAAGAGAATGACACAGCAGATATTATAACTATATGTAAATTACTAACCAGTCATTGTAACTGGGAGGGTATTACCTTGTAACTTTTGTGTATAAATATAATGAGGAAACCGGCATAAGGTGTGCTTGATTTGTGGAAATTCCACCTAACACCCCAGCCTGAATAAACACACTATCTCTCCTGAGCGTGTGAGATTGGTTAATTGCACACCGGGCACAAATACACTTTTCAGACAACAGTGCAGCCCCACACATGCTCCCCAAGATGTCAGAGCAAAATTACTTTCGTCAGAAATGAAATTCGTCACTAGGTTTTGGCAAACCTAAATTTTGACAATCATCGGTTTTATGTTACTCTTACTGAACTTTGTGCTAGGGTGGGGGAATAGCTTTTGAGACCTTGAACAAAAAACACATCAAAGACCCAACATGAACTAAATACTCACTCTGGCTGGATATTTGGAAAATATAAACATCAGGAGAACATACAACACAAGCCCACCAAAGGAGATCAGCTGTCGGGATCCCTGTTTTGCTGTGTCAAAGATGAGCCAGCAGATGACAGTTATAATAAGAGCTGCACACAACACCCTAGGGAAACAAAAAGTCGGGCATAACATCCTGAAGAAGACCAGATATTCTTTCCCCTTCCCTGCCCCATAACATTTATATCTCTGTCTGTGAATGAACTCTCTAAGCAATGTGTTAAGCTGAAATGTGTAGCTCTACACAAGCAGGAACCTGCCTTTGCTGATGCAACTCTGCCAACAACATCCCTCAGTGGCATCCAGAAGAAATGTCTTCCAATCACGTCTCCAAAGTCAGAGTATGGGGGAAAACCAGTAAAGCATGAGTGACTCTTATCTGGGTGTTATTTCTATTAAATGAGGTGTGAGAAGATACCATCCTTTCACACTCCATCTTCCTTTCTTTTTCCTGTCTTCTTTTTTGAATCTTTTCTTAGCTCTGGGCAAGACAGGCTGTTTTTTTCTGAATTGTGTTGTGCTGTTTAACTGGTGAGCCTATAAAACACGCGCTATTGAGGAGCATGTTTCAAACAGTTTACTCCTTTGTAACTGGCTGTAGTCTGTTTAGAAAAATAACTTTTAATCACAACAATTTTAACTATCTCAGAAACAATTAAAAGAGCCATATGTATATCTGTTTTCAGTGTTTCTATGGTCTCTATTATCACAGAACCGTGTTCAGCTTGCATATTGAAGGTAATTATCATAACAGCAGCCTGAGAGGCAAGGGAATAGTCATGCCATGTACAGGGGGGAAAACTAAACATAGTCCCAGTTCTTTGATGTTACTTGTGTCTAACAGTTGTTTAGCTTCCACTGATTTCAGAGGTACCTAGATACCCAAGTTCCGTTTTAAACCTGGATCAAAAATACTGCAGGCTAACTCCACAAAATGGATTGGCCATTGCAGTGCTGAATAACACTGCCTACACTTGAGAGACTTTCTGTCTCTTGGAGGAATCTGTGACCTACAGTTAAGCACTTAATCTGTGATATGTACAGTTTAAGGATTGCAGTCCAGGCAATACAGCACTTAGTGCCCCTGGCTTGTTCCATCTGCTCATCAGGGTTCTTCTGTTTTGTTTCCACCTTCCCCCAAAGAGGCTGCCAGATCGTCTAACGTGGGTGTCTGTGTGTGGCTGCTCTCTAGTGTGGCTCCTGAGACAAAGGACCAATTTTTATAGCATCTTTCTCAGAAATTCCTGCTCCTGTGGCAAAACCATTTCAAAATCTTAAGAATAAGTTGGGACATTTTCCTGAACCCAGCATGACTCGCCCTTAGACCTTTTTCTCTCTCAGATAGAAGGTGATCTGACTGAGACAGAAGGCAACTGGCCAATTTCCTTTTCCTTTTTAATGAGATTTCATTTGGTCTTTTCTTTGGTCTAAGAGCCTCCTTTGGCTCCCCATTTTCCCAGGAATAACTTAAATATTCCTGATAACTACTCAGGAATACCTGGAATAAGTATCTACCAGATCTAAGTATCTACCATAGTAGATATACCAGGTGAATGTTTACCATATCAAATAAAGTTTTATGATCTTATTATGACACCAAATGTGGCTGGCATGATTTGATTCTCAAAGGTCAAGTAAAAGTTGCTGTGGTGATATGTGAACAAGTAGTGTCTAGATAACACACTTCAGACTTTAGCAGTTTGCAAATGTTAGAGGTAAGGGTTTTATGAATCTCACTGTTTCTGAACAAGTGACAGTGAGGCACTTTCTGGCTTGTAGTATGAATGCAGAAGGCTACAACACACCTGAACTTGTGTAGACATATTCTCTTGCAAGCAGAAACTTGTCCTATCTCAATTTGAGGATTTTTTTTACACTGCTGTCAAGATTTTTGATACCTAGCTACTGTATTGCAATCTTAAAGGTGTGTCTGACATGTATAAACTGGAAAATATTTAATTATTCTGTACGTATTCTTTGATCTTATTGCAATTTGTATGATTGATCCATCTCCCTGTGTTTATGGAGGTGTAAGATAAAATAAAACTATAGGGTAAATCGATTAATGTTTTGTCCTTCTGCATAAATAGGAAGTAGTCCACACTTACCATTTCAGCCAAAACCACTGTTTCTCCAGATATCTGTCACTGAGGGAAAAGAATGCAGCAATTCTGTCTTCATACTTAGTTATTAAAAAATCCCAGCAAATGAAGAAGATGGCTAGAACAGTGATGATAAAGAGTGGCAAGGCCCTCTGAAAATTCAAGCAACAAGCAGCAATAACCACTGCCAAGTATGCTGTCACAGAAACAAGAATATACATGTCAATCAGGTTGGTCTTTTTAAAAACAGAATCAAATCTTAAATTTAAAGGATGTGGTTAAAGTCAGGCTTGTGTTTATCTTTTAAGTGCTTTTCTGGCCCCTGGCCTAAATACTGAAAAATTTTGTTTTCACAGTGTTGTTACTTACAATATGCTTATTGATGTGAAAGGTGGCTTTCATCTTGTCAAAGCAGGTTAATATGCTTTGGCCAAGCCAAGTTAATATCTAACATGTTAATCACTGGAGAAAATTAAACACATCTACAAAACTGTTTTTTCTTATGTAAAAACTGTGAATTAAGAACAATGGGTGTTGTTCACAGAAGGATGACTTTATCAAATAAAACTAGAAGAACCACTTAGAAACATTTGTCAATTGCCAGATTTGATGGCCCTCTCAAGTAACTGGAAAGCTTAGAAGTAGCTTATTTTGTAAAGTAGCTGTGAAATCATCTGTCATTTGGCACGCTCATTGCTAATATGCACTGGCCAATGAAACATTCAGTTCTTGTACATAACCTGATTTTGTCTATGGCATATAAGGAAGAAGAATTACTGTTTTGTGTAAGACAAGTTGTTTTTCATGGAATTAATGTATGAAACCCTGACATATCCTTAGAACTCACTTGCTTTCTTGAGCCAGGATATGTCTATTCTATAACAAAACAAGATGTGCTGATGCTAGGCGGGCAGGATATTCGCCATGCAAGCGGCCCTTTTATAACCACTTTATGGTATGCTGATGCCTATCACACAGACATATTTTAGGTCTACATATTCCCAGCATTCAGGGAGGAGGATCTCAAAAAGAAACTTGGTGAAGTGAAAGGAAATAAACCTACCTACTGGATAATTACCAAAGGGACAAACAGGAGTATCTGAATGACTTTGCAGCACATTCTGACATAAAACACATTTCCTCTAGCAAATATTGGCTGTGCGTACCGAGTGATATGGGTCAGAACAGAAAACTTTCATTTCTAGCTTGCTGAATTAAGTTCAGTCCAGGTTGGTGCCTGACTCTTTTTAATGTGATTTCATGGTTTTAGGCAAGTTCCTAAAACTGTGATTTACCAGGCCTCTTCAAGGGGGGTGGTAATGGAGTAGACACAAAGACTGAACTACCCTTTTATCCCAAATGTAATTGCTAGTCAGAGTTAAAACATGCTGGAGGAGCAGTGTAGCAAGATCAGTGCTTTTGTTACATTTGGGAATGAGAGGAAGTTTTGTGATCTGGAGCTTTCTCTGGGACTAAATTCACTTTTACCTCTTTTCAAATGCATTCTTTAAGACAGTCGAGGGTTTTTCTGTCAGACAAAAGACAGACATAGTCTATAATCTCATATAGGTAAATAAATACGGCTTCAGCATCCCTGAGTGCAATATACTGTACCTGTTATTAAAATTCCATACATCACATAGTGAATTCTGGTCTTATGTTTCTTGCAAAAGTCACAGGCTTTATCATATTTCTTTTCAAAATGCCTAGGAATATTAAAAAAAAAACAAACAACAAACAAACCAGAAACTTAAGCTGCTGATAAAAAAGAAGAGCAATTTGCACAGGAAGATCAGGTTAAATTAATCAAAATTTCTCCACTGGAGCATGCTGCACTTGGTAAGGGTTAAATTTGGATCACAAAGTGCCAAAGAAAATCATGACAACATCTGCAAAACTTTAGGGGGGGCACTTCTTTGGTTTGATGTTGGACAAGCAAAAAGGAAAATCTAGCAGCTATCTAATGGGCCAATTCATCAACAATCTAACGGACTGAAGTTAGCAGGCCGGTTCTACGAGCCTCTGAAGCACACCTCTTCCATGAGGAGGTCTGTTAATGGTGTTAGTGCAAACTGTGTAGATAGTTAAAGATTCAGTGCCCATTGCTAGACCCACAGATTGTTAATACAGCCAGCCTGGCATTGCTATGTGGAGTAGTGTTGCTATAGTTGTGAAGGCCTAAAACTGCATTTGTGTGTGCAAAATAACCAATATCCATCTAAAACCTTCGTACAATGGGCATAGATGTTTCTGGATATTCTGTCTAAACTCCTGAAAGGAAGTTGTAGCAAGGTGGCTGTTGGATCTCTGTTACCAAGTAACAAGTGATAGGATGAGAGGAAACGGCCTCAGGTTGCATGAGGGGAGGTTTAAGTTGGATTGTTAAGCATTGGAACAGGCTGCCCAGGGAAGTGGTGGAGTCACCACTCCTGGAGGTATTTAAAAGACATGTAGATGTGACACTTAGGGACATGGTTTCATGGTGGGCTTGGCAGTGTTAGGTTTACAGTTGGACTTGGTGATTTTAAAGGTCTTTTTCCAACCTAAATGATTTTATTTCTTTCAAATTTGAAAATTTGGTTGTTAATTACATTAACTTTTCATCAGTTCATGGAAGCTAAACTGATTCGTTATATTTTAATGTCCTGTTCTAGTACTTGTTCTTCCAATTATTACATACTTCACTTCTATTCTTTTCTCATCTCACTAAGGGTGACACAGGGTGATTTTGTCAGGGAGGATGAAATTTAGAGAAATAGCAGTTAAGGGGAGTTAAGTCAACACAGATTTCCATAGTTAACTATGCCGGTGATGTGGATGTATTTCAGTTACAAAAGCTGTAGGTAAATAAACGCCCTCATATTGTGCAAGCTGAAAAAGAAATCACAGCTATAGTTCTGTTTCTCTAAAGCAGTGCCTCATGCCCTACAGTCTATAAAGGCGATGTTATATTTAGAGACATTAATTATCCAGACTGTAGTTGTTTGGAAACTAGATGCAGCTGGAGCCAGATGCACACCAAAATTCAGCATGAATACCCTTTTCTGCACTAAAAAATAAAATAAAAATTTAAAAATCTGTTAATTTAAAATAAATTGGAGAGAAACAAGGAATACTAGCTAAATTCATATCAGCATTGAGAACAGCAGAGCAGGAACATACTCCTTCACCAGTACAATGAGTAACAGGGTCTCTGAGAAATCTTGATTGCTTTTGATACTTCGGTGATAGTTCTGGGAACTCCTGTTGCCTCACAAATCATAGCTCTTTTTTTTCACTTTTTAGAACATTAAGTTATCTATCCAATCTCAGCAGAGAGATTAGATACAACAGGAAAAGAAAGAAAAGGAGAAATGAGAGACAGATGCATGAATAAGCCAGAGTTACTTTATAAAAGTTACAGTTCATCCATCAATCAAAAAAAAAGAAAAAAAATTTACCTACTATCTGTTACTGCTACATATGAGTCCTCTGGGATTTTATATAGTTATTTTAAGATTACTATTCCTTGTAATGTCTTCTTTGCTCTAACATCTCTCTCCCTTTTTATTTTATTAATTTAAATGATTATCACTTTGGTACCAGCATATCTTAAATGTTTAGGCATATATGTCATAAATATGCAGCTCTGTTCTGAGAGGTGGCAGAAAAAAACCCCATCTTTCTTATGAAATCTGGTTAGTTTTCTAAAGAAAAATTATCTTCTAAAAGCTGACCCTATAGGCTTAAAGTGCAGTATGTTGATGACGGCTTTTACTTAACCAAAGATGTTGAAAAAGCAAGTATCACTTACACACATTTAAAGGAGAACTTTAATATAAAATATTTGTATGTGCCAAAACTATTCTGGCTTGCATTTTGCAACTCAGAAATCCTTTTTCTGATCTGCACGTACTCTGTAAGTGAATGTGAACACCTTGCATGTGATAATCCTTGTTATCAACAGACTGATCTTTCAAAGGGATTGCGTCTCAGACCACAGGCTATTCAGTACTACCTGTTGAAAGGAATCGATGACACACTCAAAATTAAGGCATGCTTTGTGAATATCCCTTTTGAGCAGATACAAGGAAGACATTACATCACATTAGTGCCTGCTTTTAGGAGCTAATTTACAAAAAAATAACTTGGTATAAATGCCATTGCCCTTGTCAGGTACTCAACATAAAACCTAGACATAGTACGAAACCAAGTGCAAAACCAGAAAGCACAGAACTAGCCGTAGCCTGAATATAATAAAAATACAACTAAGTGCTCTTTAGCTTCCAGCCTACGAGGAGCTTTCACTACCCCAGGCAACGCTACCGACTGCTGATGGGAGAACGAGGGGACCTCGGGAACAGAAAGCCCTATGAGTTAAACCTTTTTTATGCCTCTGCTCTCCATTGGAGTACAAATAAATAAGAACGATTAAAAGCCATACAGGTTTTATCTCTGCCCAAACTCAACCCATCTCTGTGCAGAGATGCCTCTTGTCCAGTGACTCATGTGGGCCCAGATTTGTGGGGGAGAGACCCTGCTAACATTGTACAGCCCTTTTTGTGCCAACACTTGCCTGTGCAATTAATTAGCTTACTTCTGGGTAAAGCTGGATACCTGCCACTGGAAAGGCTTATCAAACTTGGATGTTTGATCGATCAAATCTTAGCTTTTGTTTTCGCTCGACAAGACCCTAAATGTTTTTAAACAAGAAGGTGTTTCATGTTATGCACTGCTAAAAAATGACAAATCTCCAAAGAACAGAGAGGAGAAACAAGAGAATATGTAAGTGACTCCAAAATACTTTTGTTAGATTTTTGAAGCAGTATTTTAATATGATGGCATCAGTAAACTTGATCGTATTAACTAGCCTTTAAGTTCTGTGTGTACAACTTGAAAACACAATTAAAATCTTCACGACTACTGTTTATAAGCGTATCATTTGTACAAGTGTGAGATCTTTCCACGTAGTCCAATTTGAGTGAGACAAACTCCTATTTGAGATATACAGTAAGTGAGTTGCTAAAATCTACTAATAGAAAGACAGGTTCAAAGCTGAAATGGTGTGCTGTATAACAGAATGCGGTCATAGAAATCAGGGGGAAAAATACAGTATGATTTCTATGAAGGTTTATATGAAGATTCAATGTGAAATAAAAAATATTAAGGCATTAAAATATAATTTTAAGCATTACATCTTAATTTTTTAAATGTCTTCTACAGGGTTTGTAGTTTTCACCAAAACCCCTAATCCTCAAGTAAAATGTAGATGTGTGTTTTCACTCTGTGGTCACTTGCCACCACTGCTAACAAAGTGTGAAAATTCTGCTCCATCAAAATTACTTTTTTTACAGCTATTCTTATTTTGTACTGGGGTAAATAGCTATGCAAACTGAAGGACAATAGTGAATCTTTAACTTCCTGCAAGAGATCACTGTTTAAGACCTCTCTTTAAAAAAGGTTCTTATGGAAACATTGGAAAAGTAGTTAATGTACAAAAAGAAAAAATACTATTTCTTTAATTTGAAAGGCTTTAGAAGGATAGTGCTGTGATCACACATGTCGGTTCAAAGATATAATAATTTTAAATAAAGTATGTTTCTGTATTATACAAATTGCTTGGCAAGACTAAGGCCTGTGTAGCATAGGGGTATGCCAGTGAAATTTAGAGCTGTTGCTCCAGAAGCATGAACAGTGCAGCTTATCGCTTAGGCCAGAACGAAGTGAGTGGAAAACTTACTCATCCAAAAGACATTACCCTTTCAAGCGTGGTTGCTCGTCATCTACTGAGTCACATTTGTTTTCATGCAGATCACTCTCAACATTGATGTATTCATCCTCCTGGAAAACAGATCGGGTGCCAAGGGTGTGAGAGGGGTGCATGCTTGTTAAGTAAGGTGCGAAAAAACGGATCCCCACTGGCAGATGGCTGAAGCAGTCTCAGGACTTTCCCCTCTGCACTGAGCACACGGCTCCAGCTCGCTTGTCTGCCACCAATGTTGTCATCATATCAGGCAAACCCAGTGGTTAGACCCTGGCTGTGAACTTTCCCGAGCCATCCACATCATTTTAAAAGGGAAAATAAAGGGGAGAAAAAAAATACCAGTGTTACTTAGAGCTGAAGAGGGCCCCATACAGATTACTGCTGCACACATGGTGGAAAGTGAAAGCTGCAAGTAGGGATGCTAGAGCTGCTAATTAGCCAGCTTGCCCAGCACCTCCTGTTGACGACCCCTTGTTTTTCTTGCTTTTCTCTTTGCAAAACTTTCATATGGTGGAAATTTTATGTATGGAGAATGGTTAAATTGGGGGGAGGAGGGCGGCTTATTGTTTTAAAAATTTAACAAAGCCAATAAATTTATTCCTAAGAATAGCTGCTGAGGAAAGGTAACAGGCAACAATTGGCTAAAGAGGGCTAGCATCCATGGGCTTTGTAGCAGAAACTTGAAATTTGGCCAGACAGCTCATTTTCATCAGGAACGCACCTTTTTGCTCTCTGAATCTACTTAACCTGGTGGCATTAAAGCTTTCAAGCAGCCACAGTCTGACCTCTGCCATATTCGAGGACTGTCCTTGAGGTGGCTGGGAGCAGCACAGCCCCTCGAAGCTGCTGGGCGCACCCTGGGGGCTGCCATGCCCACCCCGCGTTACCTGCCCTGTCCCAGTCCAGAAGGGCAGCAGGAGAGCACCTGTCCCACGGGTACGTACCTCCATGCTCACGGTGGGGCCCACGGAGCTGCCGGTGACCCAGGGCAGGCGACTGTTGCGTTCAACAGCAGCAGCGTAACTGCAGGAGGCCCCTGGTGCGGTGCTCGCGCCCCACCGTTCCAAACAGATGCCCCAGGGTGGGGTGGTCTGCTCCAGGGCCTCTCTCTGGCCAGGACCACAGTGAAGGCAGGCAGTGTTTTCCTGAGCTGGTGGTCATGTCCTACCCTCTCAAGAGGAGCTGGCCCACCGTGCCCAGCCACTTGGAGCGGTGGCAGGCCGCAGGTGAGTTTACCTTTTCTTTTTGTGTCACTATTACCTGTGCTAACTGCATTCCCCAAACTGCCGAGTGAGCCAAGGCCCACCACGGGCCTTGCCCTGGCCCCTGCCTTTGGTCTGGCTTTCCTGCTGCAAGCACCACCAAAAGTCCTGGAAAGCCCTTGGTTAGTTCCTAGTGAGAGACCTGAACCAACTCAAAGGCAAAATTAACACAGGGACAGTAATTAAAATGGTGTGGAGGACTATGTGTGTAGAAACTGCTATTCATTCCCCTAGAAGAAAGCTCAGTGTCACACAAACTGGAGTCTCTCAGTCCTCTTCACTACAGTTTTTGGAAGGAGGGTGGGGGGGGGGAGTTGTCTG
>VYXH01003066.1:18357-36472 GCA_013397275.1 Burhinus bistriatus
GATGTGGTTCCCATCTCTGTGTTGTCTGTCTCTGTGGAACTGCACCTGAGGGACACTGAGCGCTGATAGCATTGAAATATCATTTATTCCTGGGCTTAAATTTGGGGTATACAGCATGCCAGTGCTTCTCACAGATTTTTGAACCTACATTATAAATGAGGAAAGTCCAGCCCTCTGGGTCACAGATCCTTGCTTCCATGTTTGCAAGTGGCTGGGCTCCCCATGGCACCATGTCCTCTCTCCTGGTCAGGGCTCAAAGCCCATGTCCCACACGTCCTGTCTCCGTCCCCACTACCATCCCCCCCCACCACCATCCCCAGCACCCCCACTTCACATGCCANCCCCCCCAACTACCATCCCCAGCACCCCCACTTCACATGCCACCCAGGCCAGATTGTGCTCCTCCATCACTTTCCCCCATGCCACAGAATCCTCTGTGGGCCAGGAGCTCCCCTGTATCACCAACAGCCTGGGCTCTGGCTCCTTGAATTTGTGAAATACACTGTTTGTCTTGAGAATATAACCTATTTTTTCTTTTGAGTGTTTCAATACAAAAAACATCAATCCACATCTTTTCACATTGTCTACAATGTATTTAAATATGGTCAGAATATTATTATGTCACTGTTTTATTGTCACAAATTCTTTCCTATATTTACATTAAAAGGTGTTAAGAAAATCAGAAATCAAGTATCATTTTGTGTCTAACTTTGCAGTTACATACGGGCAAGAGAGAATGGATCCAAACCTCTTTTCTTCCAAACAGGATATCAGATCTGGCTCTTGGGGAGTGTTGACTCTCACTGAGGCTAACTCAAGGGCTGCATGGAGCATGTGGACTGCTGCCAGCAGCAGCACAGCAAAGTCCGTACTCTGTGGACCCTCAAAATAAACTCTTCTGCCTCAGTCACGATGTGCCTCAGAAAGTGTTGCTGTGGGTATACTTATCTCTACTATACTTGCACAAAGTAGTAGCTGAACACTTTCAGAGGGAAATTGGTTTCTGTGATTAAAATCAAGCTTTTATTGACTGCCACTACTTTTCTCCATTTTTAAAGTTTCCGTCAGTTCTGAAAGTCCTTTCATTCCTTCTGTTTTGACATTTTCTTTTTTGCTGGCTCTTTTGAAGAGAAAGGTCTATACTGTCTACCACCTTCCTCTCCTAGGATCTCAGATTCTGGTCTAGTTTCCAGGGGTGCACATCAGAACAGCCTGAGTGATCCTTTCCATCACTGTAAATCTGGAATCACTTCAACTTTGAGATCAGAGGAACCTCTTTGGCAGCATGCATTTGCCACCTCTGATCATATCCAAAAACCATTGAAAAACAGAAAAGAATATCCACAGCATCAGGAAGACTTCATTTTTTATGTGCTGCTTCAAGTACCATCACCAAACTTGGTAAGTAGATATGATTACAGCACAGGAAAGTACTACAAGTTTTTAATGGAACTTTCAGAGTAGCAGATTATTTCTGGAGTGTGGATGTGAAAATATTAATACATAACGGTAGTAAAATATGTGTGCGGATTTTTTAACCTAATTCTCATGTCTTCATAGTGAGCTACCCACTATGTGGGCTTAAACAAATGTACAGTCAAAAGAAACCAAAATGGATGTGTTTATTATGAAGTCATCTGTATTGTGTTCTCCTCTTCTTTCTCTGCTCAGTTGTGTATCAGAGCTGCTGCCTCCAGTTCGTGTTTGTCTGAAATTTCCCCTATTTTGGATGAGTAGGTATTAATAATATGTATGCCCTATCTGACTGAAAGATTGTATCACTAAACCAAATGTTTCCAGCTTCTCTTTTTCCAGCTTCTCAGGAGAAAATGCTTCTATATCAACTCCTCATCCATAGTATTCCCTCTGATCACCATTTCTGATGCCTCTTTTGTATCTTGCATAAAGCCATTATGACATTAGAAAACATTTTTTTGAATGCTACACATCCTGTCAATTTTCTGTGTTTTGTCCTTAATGTATTTCTGAGAACAGAACTCGATTTCCTGTCAGTTTATGAATTTTAAATCAAATTCAGGTTTTGTTAAAACATCTGTCTTGGGTGTATTATCACAGCCAGTTACTGACATTGAATTTGAGGTTTATGAATTTACATAAGGTTATTCAAAAGGAAAAAAAAAAAAAGAAAAAACATACCTGATTAGTATGGACAGTGTTCTTATTTTGTGAATTCTTGGTTCTCTGTGAATTGTCGCCAAGACCTTTCAGATTTATAACATCCACACCTTCGCTGTCATTCTGGGTCATGACAAGACCAGAAATTCTATCAGTTCAAATCAAAAGCTGAAAGCCTTTCTTGTGTGCGGTAAGAACTGATTTATACTCTGATGCCTGTGCTTCCATGTTTTACTTTATTAGTACAAGGTAGAGTTAAACTCAGTGTGCAGAGCTAGGGTGTTCAAGTCCTCACACTATTACACACAGCTGTCGGTCATGGATGGTGCTTGACTAATGTGTATCTGCTGTTTTCTTGACCCAAACTCACATGTCTTCCTGGTGCTGCTCTTTGCCTCAAGACTGGTTCAACAAGTTTACAAAGATCCAGCCCTTCTACCGGCCAAGGGCAAAACGGCCTATTTGGGCTTTTTGCGGGTTGTTAGTACCTTTACTCCATCTAGTAATGCATGTGCAGTAAATGAATATTTTTTAAAATATATACCTCTACTGCTCTTGAAAGAAAATACTCCGAGTATCTTTAAAGAGAGCAGTTAGCTTTACTACATTAATTCTCTGTGATATACCTTTTATCAGAGTGTACTGAGAGCTGAAGACAGCCACAACCAGCTGCGCTATTTCTACTTTTTTTTTTTTCCTTTTTTTTCTATTCGGAAGCTGAGTTTATTTGTTTCTTAATGTGTTGAAGGGTACATTATTTCTTTTTAATGACCCTTGAAAGGCTGGTTCTTATTTTGTTTTTGTAAGGAAGCAGCTTAACCACAATGTCAGATAACTTATATCTGCAATGTATCTGTAAATGTTTTCTATTTCAGTGGTTTCTTATGGCAGTGGTTACAGTATGGTCATTTCACTGTATTTTATTGCATGAAGTATCTCATTATTTACATTGTAATAAACCCAGTAAATTAGTATCTTCATTTAGCCTGCTAAGAAAACAATCATTTCCAAATGAACAATACAAAATAAACTTAATCATAGTAAATGATGATAAAGGTAGAAATAAACAGTACTACCAGACATAAATTAAATTTTGCCTTTTAGCAGAAACATGACCTTAGAAGCAACCAGAACACTTTTCAGTAACACGTTTTCCTTAAAGATACCGTGCTTCTAATCTTCACAAAAAATCCGTTTCAGTAAAAATGTTTCTGGAAACTTGTGTGTCTAGGGAAAGAGGAGGGAGTCATGAGAACTTGATTCACCTGCTGTGGCCCAGATAAACCAGATACCGATACATCAGTTACCCTCCTCCTGAGAGAAGAGTTATCTTTGCATTCCCGTAATAGGGAGGTATTTCTTTTTAAAAGAGCACCTCTGTTACTCATTTGCCTTCTAACTATGCTGTCTTAGGAGTCTGCCATAGCTGGCCCTGCAGTCAAAAATGAAAGCCTCTACCGAACACTCCATACAGTGCAAAAAAGAAATTATCACAAGAAGCACTGCTTAACAGTAGCACTGAGATGTAATCTATCAAAAATACTGTACAGGACAGCATAGTGAAGTTGAAGTGGTACAGTTCCGTATTGACACACACACCCCCTGGGGACAGCCTCTTTGAAGACTTCTATGCTTGCTGCTGAGTAAGAAAAAGCAGAGATTTCTTAGGACTTTTGTCAGTGAACACGTGAAAAACAGTAACCATGCAAGTTGCTGTCTACAAGCAACAGAAGTACAGAATATTGTGCATTGGAAGAAACCTCTAGAAGTCACTTTGTCCAACCCACTGCTCAGCTGCAATAATTACATAAGTTTCATTTATAGAGTAATTAAAATATATGAATATATGAGTAATTTAACAGAAAACTAGTAAGAGCATCACATGATTGCTGGAACTCTAAATAGCCTACACTGCAGAATGATAGATTTATGGTATTTTCTGCAAGCATAAAAAGCACTTACTTCAACCGATCATACCACATTTCTGGCATATTCCAAATTCAGTAGAAACTGGTTAATTACTGTTGATAACAAGATTACTTCAGTAAGAGACTACTTCTGTTGACTAAAACAGTCTTTGAATGAGCACCATGAAACTGAGTAATTTCCATATATATCAAAGCTGATTCTTCAAGTACAATCTCTTCATCCTGCCCTTTATACATTTTTTAAAATTTTGTTTGGTGTAAACACATATTATTTGACCCTACCCCTTGAAGAAAAAGAATTATGTTTAATCTCTCATAAGAATAGCAATATTCAAGTGACAAGTAAAGCTGCTTATTCCCTTTTCCTGTTTGCTTACAGTCTTTCTGAGTTTGCTGAAGGAACTCCTCACCAAAATGTCAATCTGTCTGTGCTTATCACCTGCTGTTGCAGACTGCTACCTAAGCACCCAGCATACGCAGAAAAGTGGGCAGAAAATCTTCTGCTTCATTTGCTCAGTATCCTTTTCCACCTCCCTGGAAACATCTACAGAACAAAACATTGCAACAGAAAATGGGAGTTCAAGCCTTAAGGACGAGCCAGCCTGTTCAAGCCAGCACAGCCCTGTTATGAGCACAGGCCAGATCCAACAATGTGCCGAGGCACTTCTGAACCTACTCGACCTGTAGTTCATGTTGAAAGAACAACCTTAAAAGTTTGTCAAGAAGTTTCGGTTGGGACATCTTTGAAACATCAAGGAATGTACCTAGCCTTGAACGGGATGTGAAATGAAACAATGTGTCTTACGTGTTCTTTTGCAGTTGCCAACGTCCACATAAGATAGCAAAAAATAGAACTTCTGGACAAAAGTCAAGCCCAGAGTGTATCCCAAATGAACTGTGGGTAATTATAATGCTAAAATACACACCCCTTTGTGAATAATGAGCATGCTAATCAGGTACCCTCCCTAAATGTTTTGAACGTGATCTTAGATGCGTATGTATAGTTAGGGGTAGTGAATGAATCATTATTAACCAATCAGTTGTATTTTATCGTTATAAATATTGGGAGGTTGGAAACGTGTGGTGTGCTGTGTCTTGTTAAATGCCCGGCACCTGATTCTGCAAAATTGAAATGAAAACAAACACCTCAACTCAGTGTGTTTGTTGGCTCTTGCAGACCGGGTGAAGAACTCTCATTTACAGACAACATAGTGACATAAGGAAGCAGGAAGTCAAAACCAGATTAGAGAAGCTTGGATGGGAAAATACTCTTCCCTTTACGCCACACTTGAAGGATTACAGAATTGATCCATTTACTTTTAATGATGACAATATGAAAAGCGTTAGGCAGTTGCGCTCTGCTTTCACACTCTGCTGTACTTTTACTGATTGTAATTTCCTGCTGTAAAATATTTGATTAAATGGCAAGGGCGTGGAGCTATCTTGTAAGTGAAGTGCTCTTTCAGTGTTTGTTTGGTTCCCTCTAGATGAGCAGTTAATTTGCGAAGACTTTTTGTGTATCTACATTCTTTGAGTTTCCCTTCTATCTCTTCCCTGCCTTTGGAGAGAGCACAGGTTTTGCAAAGAGCCCATAACTTCTATCGGTTGTGCTTTTAACAACAGCACTCTAGACGAGATGGTTTTCCGCCCCTGCCCGTTAGTGATGAAAACAGATTGGCTATCAAAACACCCAGGCAGCTGCTTAAGCTGTTTATGGTTTAAGGGTGGATCATTACATTAGCTTTGGAGATTAGAATCAGGGTACTTTAGGAAATTCTTGGAAAACGGATCCTTCAAAAGCAAATGTTTTAAGTTATTTGTTGGATTTCATTGGACTTCGGATTGCATTCAGTCAGCTGAAATGAAGCCATCTGGTTTACAGTTCAAAACTCTGCTATTCTTGTAATAGTCAGTGTAATTGAAGAGCATTCATCTAAGTTTCCCCCCATGTACTACCTTCTGCTAGTCAGTGTCATGATTCTGAAGGACTTAAAATACAATTTAAATATTGAGGAAGAACTTTTTTGATCAATAATCATAGCATTCATAAACTCCTGTCAAATGATAAAACTCAGTGTACAGGGCAGGAGGGATGAATATTCATTATCCATGTGTTAAACTGTAGTAAATGAGCTGTAGAGACGGCAAATAAGAAACATATACTGCCAGATTTAAATTCAGCTGGCTAAATCTTAATGAGGTGTTTTGAAATGGGTTGTAAATTAGGCTTACCCACCTCTGGGTACATTAGTGGCTTTCTTTAAAAGCTTAAATTGTCAGTCTTTAGTAGGATAGTTGGATAATATCTTGAAATGCAGGATAAACAAGTTAAAATGATAGACTGGCACAAGCTGTCCATAAAAAAAAAGAAATAGGAATCCATTTGCTCTCAGAGCAAATAAAATGTATGAGAGGCAGAAAGCAAAATCCAGAAAAAAAGAAACTGGAAAAAAGAACTGCACATTGCTGAGAAGGCAGCAAGGTGTACATGACCGTTGCAATTACAGCATTCAAAACATCTGTTGATGGCAAACAGGAACACAATGAGGATATCAAGGACAAGAATCCTAAAAACAGTTTTCACAAGGAATATTTACTTAGCCTGAGAAGAAAAGGACGTGAAGGTATGACTAACTTTCACTATTTCCTGTAAGAGGTGGAGTAGTATGTCACAGTTAAAATTTTTTAAAAGAAGCATGGCTTTGGAAACCAAGTTTTGAAAATGTGGAAAAGGACTGCATAATTTCCTGCTGGTGGATTTATGCAGTGCAGTGCCTTCATAGTTTCCAAGGGAAATTAGAACTATCATGCCCATCAAATGCAAATTCTTAGTAGTGTCTATAGTCTTAACTAACCAACCAGACAAGAATATCTAGGAAGCTGTGGAGAATAGTGACAAACACAGAAATAAATGGCATTTTTAGGATATATTATAAGCTTGTTTGAATGAAATGGAGTACAAAAGCTGCATATGGTATGGCAGTACCGATGTCCTTCTGTCGCATGAGTAAAAGGCAGAAGTTTAAAGGGGATTCTTCCTCAAGTTGGCTTCTTAAGAGCATGGTGTGCTCTGCTACAGAAACAGGTACAGACTGCTTAATGCATCATAACACTGGCAATAGGTGGCCAGTGAACAATAATATTTGTTAGCTGTTATCCTCCCTTTGCATTGTATTTATTTTATGTTTATCTCTGAGTTGCTTTTAAAAGTCAGGGAGTTTTTTCATCCCACCTACCATTCCTTTTTGTGAGCCACCTCTTATCATTCCTTGAGGACTAAGTGTGACTTGTTTAATGTTATCATTAGCAGAGATCTGAATCATGAGAACTGATTAGGTAAAATATTTGCCTCTTAAATGACGGCTAAAGACAAGTTAGATAAAACCCAATCTCAGTTTTAGGGTTACTGTTACTATTGCAGAGTTTCTGAGCAGGAAATTCTGTGGGCAACTGTAGTGATCCTCCAGCCAGTACCATCAGAGACAAGATAACTGAACCACATTGAATGCAAGAGACACAGTAGTGTTTCTATGCATTATGTATGACATTATTGTAGATATAGATACAGAATGTATTACATTGGCATGTAGACATATAACATAGACAATCTTCTAATTAGTGGTGAGACTATGAGGATAATGATTTAGCTTCCTTAAATTGCATGACATATTTAAAAAGAAAAAAATATTGAAAACCGGAATGTCTCAGTATGAACAGTGTGGCGATCTGTTGATTCTAGCTACAAGGTAGCATCCAAAGCGGGTAAGTATAGCATGTATGTCTTAATAATTGCATTGAGTTTTTTTTAAGGATAGGGGTTGGAGGGTGCTTGACTGGCTGTGTGGGTAGATCTATGTATCTTCTTAAAAATCAATACAAGAAGCTTACTTGTTGTAACACACCCAAATGACTGTTAGTAACTGAGATGTCCCTAGTATCAAAGAGAGACAGAAAAAGAGATATAGTGCAGCTGTACATTTGGATTTTGTTGTCTGTTTGCTTTTGAGACCGTTTTGAGCTGTTAATGGGTAAAAAGTTGTTTCTGGGTCTCCCAGGTACTGGCATTATCACAAGGCAATAACACAGGACCTGCAGGTTTTGATGCTATGCCTATAATCAGTTCAAGTGGAATCTGCGTAGTACACAAAAGAAGTAGCTGTTATTTTGCAGGATCATGCAGTTTTTAAAATGTAATTGATGGTATTAATAGAATTTTATTTGACATGGATGCATGGCCCCTCTGAAAGTTAAAATTGGTTAACTGACTTCTGGGGGTCTACTACAGTATGGTTGAAAAAGTTTTATGTTCCTGTGATGCAGTGAAAATCCTATCCTAGTACAGAAGTATGTGTGTGTTTAAATATCAATAGCCAATGTGAAATTGAGAAGAGCTCAAATAGTTATCCGTCTTTGAGCATTTGTATAACTAGTTGAAAGGCATATTACTCTGTATTACAACCTCTTTATTCCATTAGAGTCCCTCCACAACAGAAGGCACAATGCCTTTCATTCTTGACGTAATAGAGCTCTAATATGATCCTTCATCCATCACTTGTCTTGAGTTGCTTTGTATTATGTTGAGAGCTGTTTTCTTAATTTATTTGCTTTATAAAACAAACTACGTAACCCAGGTTTACTTTGTCTCTGTCTTATTTTTTCTGTCCCTTTGTGGGTTAATCATTAACGGGCTCAGGTACGTCTGAAGGCACGTTCGGAGTGCAATCCCACAGTGATACTTAAAATGGTTTAAATTAATCCCTTTCCAGACCACTTTTATATTTTGTGGTTTAGGGAAGATACTAATTTCTTAATACTGCAAGACACTGTATCTTGGACGAAGAAAAGCATTCACTTGTGCAAGCAAAGCTCAAATACAAGAAAATAGGAAAAAAATAATAAGATTATTTTCTTCTCAGTGATTTCTACTGTGAAGTGATTTATTTTTCTATATGCAGAAGTTTACCTGTTTCCTTCTGTATCTTATTTTCTCTAGGGAATGACTTATATGTTGAGTCAGAGATAGACAATGTAAATGTAAATGTGAACACCTTCTGGTGTTCCAGGAAAAGAAAAAACCAAACAAACTGGAAAACCTGACTTAAGCCCCAGGTTTCATTGTTGGACAGTCTCCGTGATTTGTCATTTAAATTATTTAAATCAAAGGGGATTTGCAGGCTCTTGCAAATCTCTGCAATGGTCAGGAAAGGAAGCACATGGGTTCCCTGCACATTACCCGGGACGCTAGCTGCATAAGGCAGAGGATTAACCCGAGTCACTGTACTGTGCTTCACAGACACTGCTGAGCAAAGAGGTGATTTTCAGCTTAGGTCATTCAAGAGCATTTGGCATCAAGCTTCTGCAGCTAGAGTGGGACTTCTCTCCTTTACGGGTTTGTTGGCATAGATTTGGAAGTTGACTGCACTATCTTAGGTGCATATTTTGGGTGAAAGTGCAGCCAGGATGAAGCCCTCTCTTATCTCATTCACTTGAACTGAGGAATACCCAAGTTCAAATTGCTTGTCTGTCGGCTCTGAAGCACAGATGCACTCTGATTACCCAAAAGAATACCCTAACCACTGGGCTATCATGTTTTAAGAGAGTTATCTCTCAATCTCTTCTTGAAGCTGTCCCACTTAGTGTGAATTATTAACTATTGATTGGAGTAGGGACTAACTCCCATACATTCCACAAATATTCCCTGACCTGCAGATTATCAAATCAATCTATTGCTTGCCTGCCTCTATAGCCCAATGAATAAATATACAGAGTGGTTGGATGTCACTTGTGTTACATAATATTCCACATGCTTAGCACCTACAAAGACTTTTCTGTGTTATTTGAATAGTGTTGGCTGGTACTCACACCCACTATGTCCTACCTTTCCTGCTAGCTGAGCTTAGGGGCAGAGTAAGGATCAGAGGCTGCAGAGGAGAGCAAGGGGTACTTTGCTAACATAGCACTCTTTAGAGCCACTGTCTCTCCTCAACCTGTTCTACCTTCAGTAACACGTAGAGTGAACTGGCCTGGCTGTGGGTTCACAAATTCGTGTTTGTTCCTGCTCTAATTCCTATGAAAATGCAGGGGTGCTGGGCACTGAGAAACAGTTACTGGTTAACAGGTTTTTTTGGTGCTTCCTCTCTCGAAATCTGCATTTTTAAAATGGCTGTTAACATTACCTTATGCACATAATATGCGGAACCTTCTGGGTTGGCTGCTTACCTCCTCTCTATGCTCTTCTTAGGAGCAGAACAAGACAATTGCACTTATTTTATGCGGGGAAGAAAGAAGATATGCCCCACTGTGATTACATGATTATTTTTCTCGTATTATTAATACACATTGCTTTGACGAGATATATGTCTGCTGCATAATAATGACCTCGTCTTCAGCAGAACTGTGAATTACCTATCCTCAAGAAAAAACAGCAACTGATACAGCAGAGTTGTGAGACCCATTAGCCTATCAAATATTACTGAGTCAGACTTTTCAAAGATACCACTATACCAGGCAGGAGATGAAGGCAATAAGCAAAGCCTACTCCTGAATGTGTTGATTGTGCTCCAGCTTTTTATACAAGAGCATTTTACTTTAGCAGGATATCAGCGCAAAGCATGTGGTGTGTTGTAAAATATAAGCAGGCAGAGAGCAGAAATTGTTTTTTCTTTGTTCAGGGTCTGAAATAAGAATTGTTCATTGTTTTCAAGCCCTTCCTCTTCCCCACAAAGCAAAGGAAACCACGCTTACCTGGAAGGCCAAATTGTGCACACCTGAGTGATCACGGGTGGTCTCCTTCAGCTCCATCTGCCTAGCATGGGCAGGAGAGTTTTGGGTGAATGTTGAAAGCTGTTTGCAGCACAAGGCAACAACAGCTAGAACCTGGTTAATCCATCCACTGGGTCGGTGGGTATCACTTGAAGTCTAGTTAGGTGCAAGCACTCTCAGATTACTCTTGCTCACTCACAGCTCCACCTCTCGCTCCCCTGGCACGGCCCCTTTTGGCCAGCGTGGGAAACCGCATTCAATGTTTCTTGAGACAAGAAGGGAGGATTCCTGCGGGCCCCAAGAGATAGACGTATCTCTGGGTGATCCCTAAGGCAAATATGTGTACTTATATGACTTCTGGCTTTCCTCACTTGCTTGGGGGAAAATTGTCCCCACCCAGATCTTTGAGAAGTCAACACAGTTTTTGTCTTTTTTACAGCTATTCTCAAGTCACTGTTTCCTCAATGTTATCATGGCTCTATTTTCATAGTGGTTAAGGACTTCATCTAACAAGAGAAGGAAAAGGAACAAATCCCAAACCTCCAAGAAATATTGGTTGTGCATTTTCAGTTGGCATGTCAAATCTTATGGCATGGGGTCATTTTGTTATCTGTCCTCAGATTACTCACCTCTAACTGAAGTTTTCTAATACAGGTTTTCAGGCTTGCTGTTTGCAGTATGGTAAAGTTATATTCTTAGAACTATCAGTTGGGTCTCTTACCCATGTTTTTGCTTGCCTACGGACTTTGTATTTAAAGCTTATTCTGTGTAACTTCACTGAAAATAGTAGCACTGTTACAGACACTAATGTCAGATAGGATTTGAATGAATATAATTTTTGTCTTTAAGGAAAACAAAAATGAGAGTGTTCTATTTCTTTGAAATACAGCAATGTATATTTATGTACTCATTAGGTACCTAAATTTGTAACTTTCTACATGGGGACTGAAATGTCACGAGTTTTGCCTCATCCTGTAAAACAGCAAAAAACTATGTCCTGTTTTGGAACAAAAACGGAATGGACTGGCATGACTGAATATAGTCTTTGAAATAAAGCACTGTTACATGAAAAATAAGATGATGCATCTTTATAAGGAATCTTCCAACTATTAGCTATATTATAAATCATAGAGTTGCAATATACGCTCTCTGAATCTCATAACTATTGCTTAGAAGGCAGGACTAGTTGTTTTTTGTTTTTCACTAAAGAGCACATGATTTTTAATGATATATTCTGTTTTTCAGTGTTTAGAATCTTTTTTGATGCCCCAGGTTTTGAAATCAGCATGTTTGTTGCTATTTGTATTTGCCTTGTAAGTAGAGCAATTTCTGTGACTAATTGCTTCTGTCTGCCCACTAGTCACCAGCAAAAATAGCTGCAAATATCTTTAACAAGTTTGATATAATTGGCTGCTAATTACTGCATACCCCAGCTGTTTCTCTCTTCCTTTCTTCCTTCTCCCCTCCTGCCAGTTTTGTACATGCTATCAAAGGGAAGAGGGTAGAGGAAACAAGGCAGTGAATAATTTTCAAATCCAGCCCCTGCAATCCTAAAATCTGTAGTCTGTACTTGCATGGTTGGAAGAAAGTGCTACCCTGGTAACTATGGCAAGGCACAAATATTTTCTGCTATAGTTCCGCTTCTTCTGGCAACTCATTAGATAATTTTTAAAATCATGTGTCTCATTGAAAAATATCAGAATAACACTGACTTGATGATTTCAGTGCAAAGTTTGCTCCTCTGAATTATAATTTATGTTAGTAAGCTCACAGGATACTGAAAGCAAAAAAGCCCCACATATTCAAGACAAATTGTGAACCCACTATAGAAAACATGAAATATGTCATTTCCCTGTGGACAAAGGACCATGTAGTTAAACAAAAGGTGGGTACTCGCTGTCATTTTTTGCCAGAATCAACCTGCAGTCTACTTAATGTTTGATTTACTGCAAACCCCTTCCCATTTCTAGTTAGTTTGAATACTTACATGTAGACATGGACTTTTAAGAAATGTTATGTGTCTGAAGGATATCACATCCTGCCATTTCAATAGTTAACAAGCCTGGACATCCGTTTTCCACTTATGTCATTCCTCCAGCTACAAGAAGGTATTAAAGACTCACACACTTAATTTTTAACGTGTTTTTACAACATTAGACTAACACTGCTAGGCTCACGGAAATAAGCATTGCCATAATTCTACTGGCTAATAACAGAGAGAAAAATTTACAATAACTGAAGGGCTGCTTCCTAAGAATAGCGCTAAGAAACTATGTTCCATCCTACTACATGAACTCTGGACTTCCATTCTCTTAGTTATAGGAAGACCAATTAAAAAGCCTAATTCTTTCACTGAGTTATGCTATAAATGAGATTTTTTTTTTCATAGTGTGAATAATACCTGAAGGAAGTTCATTCTCATTTGAAGACATAAAAATAGTTTTCCTGGGTGCTTCTCACTTCCTTTTTTAATGGTAGAAGTTTATTAATTTATTGAAAGAATGCTGCTGTTTCGGTTAGCAGGCCTGAGAAACTAGGAAAGGAAAGCATTTTATTGTATTAAAACAGCAATCTGGAAAAGGAGCTCAGTAGCACAATAAATACACAAAGCTACTTTTTTGATATGAACCGAGGAAAATTTCAGTTCAATGTATTGTGTATCTTTACAACTTTGCAGGCAGCTGGCACAATGAGCCACTGTTATTTTATCACACGTATGACTGAAACCTAGAAAATGAATAAACTTGAGAAATTAACAATTTTTTAAAAGTTTTGTATATAATGATTATTTTCTTGGATCTTTTTCTCAAAACACAAGAGGTGTTTTCAGTCATTCCTCTGAAATTATTTAAGGAAGCAGAAAGCTTAAACATCACCCCCTCAAAGTATTTTCCTTGGATTCTAATGCAAGTAAGCAGAGGTCTTGCTAGGAGGAGAGGCTTTCAGCTAACCCTTATGCTTTGTGATACAGAAAAATGTAGCATCCTATCTGTAGCATAAACTAGTACAGGTTGGTATAAATGGGTATCTTATAGGGAGTGGTAGTTTTGTGCTTACACCAGACATCAGTATTTCTGATGGAATACACACAGAGGTCTGAGTAGTAAAAAAAATAGAGTAGAGCACTGTGACAAATAAATAAAACTTTTGGTTAGCAAAAGAAAGCCTTCCCACACCAGTGCTAACTAAATTTGCCATGAAATCCCAGTCACAAGGCATATCATTCAGAGCCTTTTTGTGCTTCAAGTAATAACACAGCAATGTTTAGTTTCCTCTGAAGTTGTTATGCAGCCTGGCTAGGCCAGAAAGGGTTCTTTGGGTACTAAAAAAATATTAATCAGCAGCATTGTTTAATGTATACACAGAAGGCAAATACATAGCAATATGATTCTTAATAATTTGCTAGGTACATAGAGAAGATAAGCAAGAGTATGAAGAAACAGTTGAGGTATCTAAATAGAGTAAGGTAATTCTATTTTTTCATTGCTGAACTTCATTGCAACTTCATAGTTAGGACTTGTACAGTTGTTCAAAAATTACATTTTTTTACATACTTAATTTATCATATTCGGTATGTATAGTTGTGCTAATTTTACTTGGCTGTGGTTTTTGGAATATTTCTGTAAAAATTTGGAAAGCTTTAAGAAAATAAAATCTTGAACAATCTCTCTTACATGCCCTGGGTAGACTGACCTCAAACAAAAAAAGGGCTAGGCCATGAGGTGGGCACAGCTGCTTCAATCCTGACTTAAAGACAAAACGCAAGTAAATTTTCCACAGATGCTGTTATTCTGGCAATCACTGACCATGTTTTTCTATGTAAATTCTTGCCAGAGCTGCTGAGACCTCCATGATGAAAGCCAGAAAAAGAAAAAAAAACAAACCACCAAACCAAAAGAAGAGTTGTGGGAAAAGTCAGAGTGAAACCGTAGATGGACACATGTTCTTATGATTATTCCATAGTACGGGTTAGATTTTGCTCCTCAAAGGAAAGGTGAGTGAAAGAAAAGCATGGTTATCATTCACAAATGGTTGGCAAGTAGAAGATTAGTTGCTTTACTTTTTGCTATATATCCTAACATTTATTTAGCCAGCCATCCTTATCCTTCTACTGACTTCTCTGAGTGAAAAAGGTCCTTCCCATATTTGAAAAAACTTGGACCAAAAAGACATTCTTTGTTAATACTTATAATTTCCAAACTGCAGGTATTTGCACTAGGGCCTATTCAGCTTTTAGAAACATTTTTATTAGGTTCCTCTTTTTTCTGTGGCAGTAGGAATGAAACTTTTTTATGCTTCCTGAAGTTGTCCTGAAGTTGCCCCTTGACAGGAAGGAAATATTAGTGTAAAAGAACACAAACGCAATGAGTTAGGGAGGAAAGTCGTCTTGGAGGAAATTCAAGGGCCTTTGAGGGCTGTTGTGTTTTACCTTGTGACAAACACCCATGTAAAGCTGAACAACCGGAATCCTACAGCTATTGATTCTCTGACATTAGCAGCAATTTCAGATTCAAAGAGACCACCACAAAGTGAGCAGGCTTTCTGAGAAATAGAGGAAAAGGATTTTACGTGATATCTTAATCATGCAACACAGGCTAAGTAAAATGAAAGCACACTACATAGATATTTATGTAGCACATTCATGTGAATACAGAATGAAAAGAAACAAACAAAACCCAAATAAAAGAAGAAAGGTATATACTTAAAGGTAATAGAAAGGATTATTTCAAGGAATACTAATAGGGAAATTGCTTAATTAGGGTAGAAATCTTATGTAGGTTCAATGACTATGTTTCAGAAAGGGTTTGGCTGTCTGCAGGTGGGAACCTCTGTGTGAACATAAGCTCAAAGGCACAGAAATGCAATTAGGCTTTCAAGACGGTCTTTTAATGTCTTACTAACCTAAAATACCTTCATCAATGGATGGTATTTGGATATAATTCTCTTAATCTAACCAAGGAAAAAAATATATCTATTGGCTGTCACTGGGATTGTTTCTTCTAATCTTTATGCAAAGAACTATAACTGGCATTAATCTGTAAATGTTGTCACATGCAAAGATGAGCTGAAATGTTAGCATACCATGTTTCCTTTGCGCAGTTGGCTTTTGTTTGTTTGTTGGTTGTTTTTTTGTAGGTTTTGTTTGTTTTTTAATACTACTTTCTAAATCATACCTCTTACATGCTGGAGATCTTTCCAACACCACTTCTGGTCATTGCTTAGACACATAAATAGATGCCATAGACAGTGTAAAGACATCTGATTTTGGTGGGACATTGGTGTCAATACTCTTCACGTAGGGTGCAGTTTAGCTTTGGGTATGTATGCAGACTCATTAGCTGATTTTTGCTTTGTAATAATTTTGCCTTTCTGTTCAGTGGGATGAAATGCTACAGAAAGCCAACAAGATAGCAAATCACTGTTATAGTGAAAATTAGACCTCTGAGGCAGAAAGTGAATTAAAGGTAAGTAATGCATGCATATTGCACTTTCTGTGAAGGCAGGTGTGGCAAAACTCATGGAAATTAATTTATAATTGTGATATAAGGAGGAAATTCAGGTTCTTCCTGTAGTTACAGTTGTGGTGTGGCTGGCATGTGCAAGGGCTGTGTATACAAAGGCTGTGCCTGTGTGCATACCTGGAGTGCTTACTCACAGGGACTCTCCAGCTTGTCTCTGTACAGATGAGAGAATGGATTCATTTGTGAGAAACTACTTGACTGAATTCCTAGCTTGCTTTGTCACAAAGCAACTGCCTAATTGGTACTGCATCTTTCCATGTGCTGGATTCCCAGCGGCACCAGGCCTTCCCCTGGCAGCCCCTGCAGGGCTGAAACCAGTGGATAGGCACTGGGAGCATGTTGAGATGTGTCAATTAACATCCTGCGTCAAGAAACTGACTAATCCTGGGGGCTCCCCCAGACAGTGCCTAGTGCAGAGAAAGGAGTTGACCAAAATGTGCATAGATAAGAGAATTCGAATAGTCAGTAGAAACTGTTTGGGCACACGTAGGCACGGTAACGTAGGATAGTCTTTCTCACACAGCTGAGATGGTTCGAACATGTTTTGTAGGTACTTAAAAATAGCCCATAGCGATGGATCATACACTTGCTGGAGTAGTTGTCCTGCTAATAGAACAGAGCAGGACACCTATAATCCTAGTAGGATCACTAGGGATGTAAGAATTCACCTCAGCTACAGTTTGGGGAGTCTCATTTGATCCAGCGAAGATGCCATTGCAACACTTGCAGTGTGGAGTCCTGCTCCATCTGCATAGTGACTGACAGCCCTGTTTGAGAGATTCAGTTGCCCATGTAAGCATTACCCTATCTGTGTAAAAAATCACAATAAATTATTTTTGTAACCAGTACTCCATCTGTGAATGTCTGTACAGCACAGGGAGTCTTTCTTCTGAAACAAGATCTTCTATAAAACAATGTCAATTATCTCTACTTGTTTAAAAGTGAGGTCTGAATCTGACAAGTTTTGAATATTTTAGTCTTTATTATACAATCATAGGATCATAGAATGATTAGAGTTGGAAGGGACCTTAAAGATCATCTAGAACCAAAGCCTCTGCCCTGGGCAGGGACACCTGCCACTAGACCTGGTTGCTTGACCCCTGTCCAGCCTGGCCTTGAACAATTTGAGGGATGGGGCATTCGCAATCTCTCTGGGCAGCCTGTTCCAGCGCCTCACTGCCCTGACAGTAACGTAATTTCTTCCTAATATCTAATCTAAATCTAACTTCTTTCAATTTAAAACCATCATCCCTTGTCCTATCGCTACATTCTCTGTTAAAGAGTCCCTCCCCATTTCTCCTGTAGGCCCCCTTTAAGTACTGGAAGGCTGCTGTAAGGTCTCCCCAGAGTCTTCTCTTCTCCAGGCTGAACAATCCCAGCTCTTTCAGCCTGTCTTCATAGCAGAGGTGCTCCAGCCCTCTGATCACCGTCGTGGCCCTCCTTTGGACTGGCTCCAAGAGGTCCAAGTTATGTTGGGTGCCCCAGAGGTGAACACAGTACTCCAGGTGAGGTCTCACGAGAGCAGAGTAGAAGGGTAGAATCACCTCCCTCAACCTGCTGGCCATACTTCTTTTGATGCAGCCCAGGATGCGGTTGGCTTTCTGGGCTGTGAGCACACATTGCAAGCTCCTGTTTTGCTTCTCATCAACCACTACCCCCAAGTCCTTATCCTCAAGGCTGCTTTTGATCTGTTCTCCATCCAGCCTGTATTTGTGCACAGGATGGCCCCAATTCATGTACAGGACCTTGCACTTGACCTCATTGAAC